>CM066343.1:162331256-162863756 GCA_033807585.1 Hydrophis major
TTTATTGCAATGCTGGGAATTGTTTGCATTCCCAGCCGGAATTAATCTCAAATAGTCCCCAAGATAAGCACACACCTTTCAGTTCTGTGAAGTGCTGCCAAAAACAGAAGTATCAAATGAACTAGAAAAAAAACTAACTGAAGTACAAAAAAACCCAACCGAAGTACAAAGAGCTTCAAGAATGACTCTGAACCGATCATACTACTTTGCTTCCTGCAAAGGTTTTGTCATCTTGGCCTGAACTTTATACCTTATGGGAGGGACAATCACCTCCCAGCCTTACTCCCAAGTCACCCCTTTTGTTTCAGCTGCTCTCGCCTTCTAGCAGCTCGTGCACACATGCACTGTAACAGGCTCCTCTGGCTCCTCTGCCTCACTGACTCCAAAAGGTCTGAAGGCAGCACCCCACTCCCAAATGGTCCTGGCCCCATCCCTGCCTCAGATGCAGGACACTCATCCAAGTCCTCCCCAGACTCCCTGACTGGTCCCCGTTCTTCCCCACTGTCCGATTCCGCTACAATCTGCACCAGCTGCCGGCGAACTACAACAGTTGGGCACATTTACAATCATTCTGACTTACAACTGTTATGGGCAGGCTCCACTGTGGTCATAAATTGAGCACTCCTTGTAGTGTATTTAGTATTTTTATGCAGTCATTTAGTGTTTACACTGGTGAATTAAAAAATGTTTACTGGACACAGTACACCAATAATGTCATGGTCTGTGAAAGGTAAGAACCTTGTACGCTCCAGCATGTTCTGGCTGCTGCCATCTTTATTTCATTGCTGGGCTACACCAGTGTTGTGGCCCACCAGCAGCTGATGGAGCTGGCAGCAGAGTCGGACAATGAGGAGGTTGGGTGTTATGGACTAAGCCAACGCAGCGATACAACCCTCAACAGCTTTACTTTACAGCAGACTTGTAATCCTGCACTTCTCATTGGCCCGTAGACAGCGAGTTGTGATTGGTCGTTTTTGAACATTATGATTGGCTGTTAATGGGGGCCCCTGATTGGACGCTTGTGAAAGCAGCAAACTCAGTTCATTGGTTGTTTTGACAGCAGCCAGCTCTATAAAAGAGCTGCTGCTGCCCAAGTATTTTGCTCTGTTCTTTCTTGATAATAAAGAGTTGAAGTCACCATTCAATGACTCGTCTCCGTTCCTTGCGCCCATGCCCAGGACTTAACACTGGCGACGAGGATGGGATACGGAGACGATAGAGCTGACTAAGAATGCATCGAACAAAACAGAGCATGTGATGAAAGAGCGCACGCAACAAACGGCAAGATGACCAGCGGCACCATACCACCCGCTCCATTCGACCCAGCAACCAAAGACTGGGACTCGTATATAGATCGCTTCCAGATGTTCCTGGAGACTAACAATTTAAAAGATGCTACGCCTGGCAAGAAACGAGCGGTGTTCCTGACTCATTGCAGCCCCGCCCTTTTCAAAATGGCTAAACCACTGGCAAAACCGATGGAAGTGAAGACCATGGATTGGGATACCCTCGCCCCAATCCTCCGGGCCCATTATGCACCTGCAGTACCTACACTAATACAAAAACACGAATTTTATCAGAGGGACCAACAAAAGGATGAGAGCGTTGGAAATTTCAAAGCCAATCTCCGGAACCCAGGAGGCCTTTGTGGTTTTGCAAACTTAGAAGAAGCCCTAAGAGACCGCATAGTTCTGGGATTAAATGCACCACATGTGCAGAATAAGCTGATGGCAAAAGGTGACATCAGCCTTACAGATGTCATCGCCGACACTACTGCCACAGAAGCAACCAGGAAGTCAGCCGCTCGAATGCGCCGAGCGAACGCACCACTTCGCCAACTCACCAACGAGAGTCCACTCACCACTGAGAAGCACGCTATCACTACCCACCACAAAGACCTCGAGTCATCCTCAGACAGTGAAGAAAAGGAGGTCAACTGGCTCCGTTCGGAACGAGAGCAAAGAAACCAGAGAGTCCGCGCCAATGTGCTGGTTGAGGGGGAAACCACCCGCGATCGGACTACAAATTCCTTGACGCACTCTGCCGTACCTGCGGAAAAAGTGGCCACATTGCGAAGGTCTGCAGAAGCAGATGAGAGTCCAGTCCCAACTGAAGGGAGAACAACCTCCATCAGGAGATAGGCAAACCTCCTGAGAACTGGGACCATCTGAACTACCAATGGAACAACCACTACTACTACAGAAACCAAGCACCTGCCTCTTCAATGAAACGAGAAGAGGCCCACCAAACCATTATCATCGGCCATGCTTCAACGTTCGATGCTAAAAAGATCCACATAAAGGTTACTATTGAAAATCGACCATGCATGATGGAAGTTGATTCCGGATCGTCCCTATTGATGGTATCCTGGAAAACCCTCAAACAGCTGATCCCTGCCATCTGCCGCCAGGACCTCAGCACGCAACGAATCATCCTGAAAGACTACCAGGAAACAGAATTCCAGTTGTCGATTCCAGCCACATCCAAGTATCCTTCAAGGACCGCACAGCGATGCTTCCCCTGACTGTCGTCGATCATGACCGACCCAGCTTGTTAGGGTTACAGTGGTTCGCCCCACTTGGGATTGAACTGGCCAGCATACACCAAACCAGAAGCGACGACTGGGAAGAGGCTCTCATCCAGGAATTTCAGGATGTGTTTACAGAAACATTAGGCAAGTACAAGGGGACCTCTATATCACTTAATCTCAGCCCCGATGTAGCTCCCATTCGGCTTAAGCCTTGTCGGGTACCTTTTGCCTTAAAACCGAAGATCGATGAGCAGCTAGATAAACTGATAGCCCAGGGCATATTGGAACTGATTGACCATGCCCACTGGGAAACCCCGATAGTAACGCCCATGAAGCCAGATGGATTGTTAAGAATTTGTGGGGATTACCGGGCCACCCTAAATCATGCTCTTCAACAGAGCGCTTACCCAATACTGATGGTTCAACACCTTCTTCATTCCCTGGGTGGCAGAAAAATATTTGCGAAATTGGACTTAGCTCAGGCGTACCAGCAACTACCTGTAGATGCACCAACTGCAGAAGCCCAGACAATAGTTACACATAGAGGCGCTTTCAAGTGCAATAGATTCCAATTCAGAGTAAACGTGGTGCCGGGCATTTTCCAAAATTTAATGGAGAGACTATTACAAGGCATAAAAGGCATCGTGCCTTATTTTGACGACGTCCTAATAGCTGCCCCCACTAAAGAGTTATTAGTACAACAACTCAGAAAAGTTCTTCAGAAATTTAAAGACGCTGGTCTGAAAGTAAAAAGGGACAAGTGTCAACTTTGTATGGAGAGAGTGGAGTTCCTGGAATACCTTCTCAACAGACAGGGAATCCACCCCACTGAAAAAAAAACTAACCGCAATCAAAAATGCCCTGAGACCTAGGAATAAGACAGACCTCCAAGCCTTCCTGGGACTCATTAACTTTTATAACATCTTCTTGCCCCAGAAGGCAACCATAGCCAAGCCCCTACATAGACTTCTCGATAAGAAAGCTTCCTGGGTCTGGGAGAAAGCATTCCAAGGGGTAAAAGATCTCTTAACCTCCGATGCTGTATTAATGCAATACAACGAGACTCTACCTTTGACAGTTACCTGTGATGCTTCACCATTTGGAGTGGGAGCCATTTTAACCCATGTCCTTCCAAATGGAAATGAGGCACCTATTGCGTTCTTTTTGAGAACTTTGTCTAAAACCGAAAGGAACGATAGTCAATTTGATAAAGAGGCTCTTGCTATTGTATCCACAATTAAATGTTTCCATGAATATGTATATGGGAGACCCTTTACCATAATTACAGATCACAAGCTGTTACTTGGTATTTTGGTGGGAAACAAACCACACATCTTATCACCAAGAATGACACGTTGGTCAGAATTTTTAGCTGCCTATGATTACCGATTGCAACACCGCCCGGGGAAAACCATTCCCCACGCCAACGCTTTGAGCCGCTCTCCACTACCAGATATCATAGAGGACCCTGCTCCAACCTTAGCTGTATTGCAAATCGAAAACCTCAAATCGCCACTGATGACTGCTTGAGACATCATCTTAGAGACAAAAAGGGACCCTGTTTTGGCACGAGTCCTTAGCTGAGTAGAATGGGGTTGGCCGGTCAGCGCAACCAATGACATGTTCAAGCCATTTAGGAATCGTCAAACAGAGCTATTCTCCCAGAAAGGCTGCATAGTGTGGGGAGACAGAGTCATAGTCCCGGAGAAATTGCAATATAGGGTATTAAAAATGCTGCATGATGGACATCCAGGCATCGTGCGGATGAAGGCATTGGCCAGGAGTTACGCATGGTGGCCTGGTTTAGATAAACAGATTGAGACCTGGGTAGCAAAATGCAGCAAATGCCAGGAGACCCGCTCCACTCCTCCAAAGACTCCCCCAACTCAGTGGGAAACGCCTCGAGGTCCTTGGCCCCGTATCCACATCGATTTTGTGGGACCCACAAGAGGGCACACTTTCCTCCTAACAGTGGATGCCTATTCAAACTGGCTCGAAGTCCACAAGATGAAAAGCACCACCACAGAGGCGGTCACTAAAAAGCTGAATAAACTATTCGCTACCCACGGATTTCCGGATGTCCTGGTCTCCGATAATGGCCGCCAATTCACTGCCCTGCCATTCAAACAATACCTGGCAGATCAGGGCATCTGCCATGCCTTAACATCGCCAGCTCACCCTGCGGCCAATGGTAGGGCTGAGCGAATGGTTCAATTTGTAAAAAAGACCTTGCACAAAATGGACCACAGCGACATTGATAACAAAATAAACCAGATGCTTCTTCTCCAGCACATAACTCCAAACAGTACCATGAACAAAACCCCAGCTGAACACCTGATAGGCCAGAAACTTCACTCGCATCTCGATCACCTCCACCCAAACTACATGCCGGAACAACCCCTGGGATCCAGCAGCAAGTGTCGGGCATTCCAGGAAGGTGTGTTTGCAAAAAACTTCTCGGGTGACCCATTGTGGGTCCCCGTGACCATGACGCAACTTACGGGACCCTGATCCTATTGCCTACAAACCGCAGATGGTAAAATGTGGAAACGCCACATAGACCAACTCCGTTCCAGATTAGCACCGGAACCTCTAACTGGGGAGGGGGGAGGAACATTGAGGAGGCTGAAGAAGAAATGATAATCGAAAACCAACAGCCGACACAACCAACCAGGGGAGACTCACCATCCGAAGGAGAACCGAGCCAGGAAGTGGCCTCGCCGCATGACAACACTGCGACGGAAACTGATCCAGGAAACCCAGAAGACAGCACTGGTGTAAGCAGAGAAAGCAGCCCAGGGCCACGATCTTCGCCATTCAGCCCGGCTAGCAGCCCACCAGAACCAGAACCAGGACAGAAACCGGTGGAACAGCGCAGGTCAAGCAGACAGGTGAAGCGACCTGCCTATTTGCGAGAATACATCACCCCACCCCTCAGGCAGAACCTAGGGGGGAGGGGTGTTATGGACTAAGCCAACGCAGCGATACAACCCTCAACAGCTTTACTTTACAGCAGACTTGTAATCCTGCACTTCTCATTGGCCCGTAGACAGCGAGTTGTGATTGGTCGTTTCTGGCCATTCTGATTGGCTGTTAATGGGGCCCCCTGATTGGACGCTTGTGAAAGCGGCAAACTCAGTTCATTGGTTGTTTTGACAACAGCCAGCTCTATAAAAGAGCTGCTGCTGCCCAAGTATTTTGCTCTGTTCTTTCTTGATAATAAAGAGTTGAAATTACTGTTCGATGTCTCGTCTCCGTTCCTTGCACCCATGCCCAGGACTTAACATTGGGGAGCAACCTAGGCCAATCCTGGAGGCTGAGGAAGACTCGGACAATGCATCAGAGGCAGAGATGGGGCCAGGGCAGGCTGCCAGTCATCAGCTGCCTTAGGGCTCAGACAGCAGTGAGGTGGGGGAGCTTCTGAAACTGGTTCCCAGCCTGTGCCATGAGCAGAGTTGCCAAAAGGAAGGAACAATTAAGAAATCAGGATTGACATGGGAGTAAAGCCACAGGTGGACGATGAATTGTACACATGTTGTACTCTGACAATAAAGGTAATAATAAAAAGGCCCCTCACATAAGAATTAAAAGAGTAGCAAAAGAGGAGGGGCATTTTGCAGGAAACCATTCATTCATTCATTCGTTTCTCCTGAAGATTGGTCTGTGTAACCTAGAGACTTAGTGCCCAGCCTTTCCTGTCAGCACTGTGTGTGGAAATATTTTCTGGGCAGCTTTCCAAGATAGATAAGGTCTGAGCTAATAATTATACTTTTGCAAGACTGTTTTCCAGCTGGTTGGTTGAATGTGAATGCAATAAATTCAAATTCATTTAATAAAAGAGGTTTTGCCAGGACTCAGAGTTTGCTTAGTGCTTTTTGGACAGAACAGCCAGCACAACAATGCTACCAGATCTGAGTTACAAAACCCCACATTGAAGAAAGGGATTATTCTCACACTGATCCTCTAGAGTTGAGACCCAGGGAAAAATTGCCCCTAGAGAGCTAAAGGGATGAGAAGGAGAAGGTGAAAAGATCTATAACACTCAGGTAATTTTAGATGGAGGCTCTTTGGAAGGGGCTTAAGAAGATCTCTGTTGTTGAAATGTTCACAAAGGCCTTGCAAAGTACAATTCATACAACATCACACCCCTAACTACCGCTATTCCAACCACAACTGGCCTTAAATGCAAGCTACTCAATGCAAGAAGCCTTGTAAATAAAATACCTGAATTTCTCCTCTTACTAAATACGGCTACATTTGACATTATATTTGTTTGTGAAACATGGCTCAACACATCTCTCCCTGACTCCATTACCACAGTAAGAGACTATCATGTTTACTGATCAGATCATGAAATCCATAAGAAGGTGGTATTGCTATCTTCTATAAAAAGTCCCTACATCTAAAAAACATTCAAGTTACCTAGGAGCTTGCTCTTCCTGAGACCATCGTCTGTGAACTGACCTTAAATATCACATTTTGGTTCTTCCTATGTTACAGAGCCCCTGATTATGACACTGAACATGCAAACAAGCTAAATATACTACTAACATGGGCAACATCCTGCCCACTTTTATCTTTCTTGGTGACTTTAATCTACCTCATATTAACTGGACCCTTAACGAATGTACAACTGAACATACATATACAACCTTCTACAATGCTGTAACAAATCTAGGATTAGAACAACTAGCAACCAACAACACTAGACTTAACAACTGCCTTGATCTCATCTTTGCAATAGTTTGAATTCAATTTACAGAATACAAATTAAAGAACCCTTTTGCAACAGTGACCACAACATGATTGACTTTTGTCTCAACATATGTCTACACAAAAATCATCACAATGACAAAATCCCCAATTATAACTTCGAAAAAGGCAACTACGATCTTATAAACAATGATCTCTCATCCCTTGATTGGCAATTTCTATTCTCTGGATGCAATACTGTAGAAGACCATTACAAAATATTTTTACTTGAAGTCAAGAGCCATCAAACTATATGTGTTAGGAATAACAAGGTTACCTAACGTAGTTTGGGTAAAATAATATATATAAACTATGATAGTAAGTTTAAGTGTATCACTTTAAACTGCAAAGCATGTAATTTTGGGTGCGGTTGTGAAACCGCCATAAAAGGGAGCAAGAGAATTTGCTTGCTTGCTGGATTGACTGGATCGCAGACTTTGCTGGATTGATGGTTTGCTAACTGTGTGTTCCCTGCTGCTGAGTTTTTGAATGTCGAAGGAAGAAAGGAGGTTTGACTTCTTCATATCTCTACTGCAAGGAGATATATTACTGGACTGATATTGTAAGTTTACTGACCTCTTTTTCGACACTGGACGTTGCAACTGAATAATTCCCGGACAGACTGAACTAGTGAATGATATATGGACTGTTTTGACTATGCTAAAACTCTTACTGGAATAAACTATTTAAGTAGCACAGTATATCTGTTTTACTGAGTGTAAGCTACAAAAACATTTATCTCACATATTTGCCTGCCTGCATGACTGCCGTGCACATTCTGCTAGGATGTATCCCTAACACTATGTACCATTAATAACTCCCAAAACCAGAAAAAACAAATTACCCATAACAATAAGAAAGCTTCAATTCAAAAAGAAATCGCTTTGGTGGAAAAACAAATCTGCTCATGTTGCCAACTTCAAAAGCCGATGCAAAAATTTATGCCACCAAATAAAAACTGAATGCACCAATTATCACATTAAACAAGAAGAAAACCTTCTACACACCAATTCCACCCACGCTTTCTACAAGTTTGTAAACAACAAACTAAAAGACTCAAGGTCCATCCCACCCCTGAAAGGACTTAATGGTAAAGACTGCAATGACGACACTATTAAAGCCAACCTCTTTAACACATTCTTTGGCTCAGTATTTGTAAAAAGCAATAGATCATGCCCAATATTTCCTACTCGAACCACAGAAAACTACAATGATCTAATACATATTGATTTTACAGAAGACAATGTTGAAAAAGCACTATGCAATCTAAAACCATCTCTATCTATTGGACTGGATGAAATATGTGCCTACTTCTTAAAAAAGCTATCGACTGCCATAGCCAAATCTCTAAGCATAATCTTTGAAAAATCTTTCGGGACCAGCTCCTTGCCAAAACTATGGTCACAAGCCACAGTCATCCTCATCTTCAAAAAGGGAGACCCCAGCCTAGTTGAAAATTACAGACCAACCTATGCTGTGTCACCTATAAAGTCATGGAATCAATTATTAACCAATCCATCATCCTCCACTGAGAAACAAACAATCTACTCTCTAATAAACAATTTGGTTTTAGGAAAAAACTATCATGTAATCTGCAACTCTTACACTGCAGAAACATATGGATTACACAACTCGATCAGGGCAAAGCAATAGACGCAATCTACATAGACTTCTATAAAGCCTTTGATTCAGTGGTACATGACAAGCTACCCTAAAACTAAAATCTTATGGTATCTCTGGACAACTGCATAACTGGATAGAAGCATTCCTGTCAAACAGACAATAAATGGTCAAAATTGGGAGCATCCTATCAAATTCTGTACCTGTCAACAGTGGTGTCCCCCAAAGCAGAGTTCTAGGACCAGCTCTCTTCATACTCTACATAAATGACCTCTGTGATCATATCAAGAGCAACTGCGTTCTCTTCACTGATGATGTAAAGCTATTCAACACCACAGACAATGCTGCTACCCTTCAAAAAGACCTTGACTATGTATCAGAACGGTCAAACAAATGGCAACTTCAAATCTCAACAAATAAATGCTCTGTCCTACATATTGGCAAAAAAAAAATCAGAAAATGAAATGATGGCTGAATAGTCAATAGCCTTGTTGACGATCCAAAATCTGTCAAGGATCTTGGAATACTCATCTCTAATTATCTAAGTGCTAGAGCCCACTGTAACTATATAGCCAAAAAGGCATTAAGAGTTGTTAACCTAATCTTATGTTGCTTTTTCTCTGGTAATATTACACAAATAACTAGAGCATACAAAACATTTGTTTGACCAATACTCGAATACATCTCATCAGTCTGGAACCCACATTACATATCTGAAATTAACACACTTGAGAAAGTCCAGAAATATTTCACAAGAAGAGTTCTCCACTCCTCTACTCATTGCAGAATACCTTATGCCACCAAACTCAAAATTCTAGACCTAGAAAACCTAGAACTACGCTGCCTTCAGTCCGATCTAAGTATAATATATAAAATCAAACATTGCAATGTCCTACTTGTCAATGAATACTTCAGTTTCAACCATAACAACACAAGAGCAAACAATAGATACAAACTCAAGGTTAATCGCACCAAACTTGATTGCAGGAAACACAACTTCAGCAACAGAGTGGTCAATGTCTGGAATACTCTACCTGACTCTGTGGTTTCTTCCCCAAACCCCAGAAATTTTAACCTTAGACTGTCTACTATTGACCTCACCCCTTTCCTAAGAGGTCTATAGGGGGCGTGCATAAGCGCACCAACATGCCTATCGTCCCTGTCCTATTGTTTCTTTTATTTATTTTTATTTTTCTAATATGTATCCATGTACTATGTTTTTACTTATACCTATTATCTTGTCAGCAATTGACAAAAATAAATAAATAAATAAAATACTGGAAAAAAAAAACAGGATAGTCCTCGACTTACAAACATTTGCTTAGCAACTATTTAAAATTGTAGTGGCACTGAAAAAAGGAACTTTCAGCTGGTCTTTACAACTTACAACTGTTACAGCTTGCATGATCAGAATTTGGATGCTTTGCAATTGGCATGCATTTACAACGGTTGCAGCATCCCAGATCACGTGATGACCATTTGTGATCCTCCTAGCTGACTTTTGACAAGCAATCTGGATTCACTTAAAGAAGACATGATTTTGCAGTGATTCACTTAACAGCTGTGGCACAAAATTTGTAAAATTGGGCATGACTCATTTAACAGTCACTTTGTTTAACAATGTTTCCAAATGTGGTTTTAAGCTGAGTACCCCCTGTATGATTTCCTGCAAAAGTCACTGCATGTATTTCCAATTGTTTCTTTTAAAACCCCTTTTAAAAAAAAAAACCTACATGAGAATTCAAGAAGGAAAAATGATACCCTCCCCTTGTCATGGAACTACCAGAGCAAAGAGTTGTCTGACATAGATAACCTGAAATTCTCATGAAAGACAAAAAGGCAATTAATTGTACCCCAAAGAACATCCCCATTAGAGTAAAATTTGGTTTTAATGGCTGCTGCTTAAAGTCATCATAGGTTCCTAATGAATCATTTGTCCTTGCCAAAAACAGCTTATGTAATAACAGCAGCTTCCATATTTGATGTCCTTTTAATGGTCCATGAGTTTCATTTGTAATGTTCCAATTAAGAGCCAGAACTTGGGTGCCTCTAATCATCAAGTCCTAATATTGTTTCTGGAACATCCCATTATTATTTTACACTCTGTCACCTCACTTCTGAATAAATGATTTTTGTCCCCCACCTCCAACCCATCCAAATCAAAAGATTTAGCAGCTCATTAAGCCTCAATTTAGGAATGAGATATCGTAGAACGATGGAGTGATCAAGATCTGAGACCAACCCTAGAGGTGGGTTGCTATTACTTTTTATCTCTCTCTTTCTCTCTTTTAAAGGGGCATAAAAAAAAGACATGGAGCAACACCAGCTTATAATTGCATTAGAGGCAGTGGTGGGATTCAAATTTTTTTACTACCAGTTTTTTGGGTGTGGCTTGGTGGGCATGGCATGGGAAGGATACTGTAAAATCCCCATTCCCTCCCCACCCCACTAACCTGCTTTCAAGCTCCATTCTTCTGTGCAGGGCAACCAAAGAAAACCCATCTGATCAGCTGGGACTCAGGGGGCAGAGACTAGATGGGGTGGGGCCAGTCAAAGGCGGTATTTGCCGGTTCTCCAAACTACTCAAAATTTCTGCTACCAGTTCTCCAGAACTTGTCAGAACCTACTGAATACCACCTGGGGTTAGAGGCTTTGTTGAGAAGAATGTTAAACAAAACATGGAATCACAGAGTACTACATAAAAACAAAGACCAGATCTTGCCATGTAAACATTAACCCTTCTGGGATCAGCCATCTATAATTCACCTCTTTTTTCAGTAACATTTTAGTCAGGAATCGATAGTCTCTTCTCATCTCTCTCACTCTTCTAGGTATTTGTTTTAAGACCACAATCTCCTTACCATTGTATTTCAAAGTTTTTTCTCTTACCACTTGCAATATTTGCGTTTTAATGGCTTTTTTTGTAAATCTGATATGAACTTCTCTTGGTAGGTTGTTCCTCATTGCATATCTTGTAAAGATTCGGTATACCTCATCTACTCCATCCATCATCTTCTCTTTGGTTATTTCCAAAGCTTCAGCCAATATTTCTATCATTATCTTGGCTAAATTTTGTCCTTTTTCTTCCTCTATATTTTGAAATCTGAGATAAAATTCTGATCTATCTATCTCCCATTTCAGCATCCCACTTTTATCTTGTTCAACCACAGTTAATCTAGTATCAATGTCTCCAATCTTCTTGTCTCTTTGTTTATCTTCTTCAGTTTTTTGGAATTTCTCATCATACTTCAACATCATTTGTTGGATGTTCTCCACTTTTTCATCAGTTTTCCCTGTTCTTTGTTCAATGCTCAATGTTCAATGTTCTTTGTTCAATGTTCTCTGTTCTTTGTTCAATGTTCTGGAATTTTCTTTTATTTATTTATTTATTTATTAAATAAAATTTTATTGATTTTTAAAAACAAACAAACAAACAAAACATAAAACATAAAAACATAAAATATCTTTTTTGAAAGTAGCTTGATCCCGGGTTACATCTCTTCGTACAGACACAAATTCAAATTCATGTTCATTTTATATACCATTCCATATCTTATTACCATTCTACATTTTCTATATAGCTTCTCCCCTCTTTTAATTTTCTTAGTTTAATTTTATTTATTTCATCTCAATTCAGATCATTATACTTATATTCTTTGTCTGTCCTGTTTCCAGCTATCTATTATCTTTTCTCATTAAACAAAATTTCTCCTGTAATCACTGATTGGAGTATGACACCTTTATCTCTTTCCCCTAAATTTATAACACTTAGTATAATACATAACTTCCATTCGGATTCTGCTTAGTACATTCTAAAGTTACACACTATATTTTAAAAAGAGAAAAAATTATAAATATATAATATAATTAAAACAACAATCCAAACCAATTCAAATCAAATCTATTATTAATATTAGTATTCATTTAAAACCTAAACATTTTACACATTACTTTTCAAATAAGTATCATCCTTCTATGGGAACACTTATAAACTTTCCATAGTTACTTTCCCCCACTTTACTCATATTTTAAAACATTATATCATTAAAATGTTCCCATTCCTTCCTAGTTCTGTTCCCATTCCTTCTCCCATTTATTTCACTTCATTTATTTTGTTCACAAAAGTTTCACTGAATTACACTGAGTATTTTATCCCACTTTTTTAATCATATGTTGTTTCCAATTTTCTAACATTATTTCTAATACAAATATAACAATACAATCTTATGTACCTTTGCAGAATCACTTTTTCAGTTAAATTTTTACCCATTATCTCTAAATAAGTCCTGTTTCTTTACATCTTGCTCCACACCTTTGTAGCTTCTCTTCCCTTCCTTCCTTCCTCCCTTGCTTCTTCTCTCTGCCCTTTTTACCCCCTTGTCTCTCTACCTCTGTTTCCCTCTTCTGTGTTCCCCTTTTCTGTTGCTTTCTAATATTATATCCACTTTTCACCTTATTTTTCCCTTTTTGGTTGTTTTTTGGGGTCTTAAAGTCTCCATTCTCTTTCCCCCCCTCCCCCTTCTTCTCTAAGTACAGTTACTTGTTCGTCAAAGATAGCTTCTTCTTTGTCCCAATCTTCATATTGCACTACATATTGTAGTTTCTCATCAGTACAAATCGCCATTTCTAAGAATTGAAAAATGGAGCCAAGAGAGCCCTTCCCTTCTTGTTCCTCTTCTTTATATTTTTTAAATTCCATTTTCAGTTCATCTACAAGTGATGCCATTGTAAAATAAAAATTTCAAACAACCACCCAAGTGTTTTTAGTCATTCAAGTATAATTTCCAAAAGTCCCAAAGTCACCAAGCAATCAAAATACACACAAGCTGTTTTTTTAAACACTTTCTTCTTTTTTCACTTTTTCTTCCTGGGGTTACTATTTAATTACAAAGTTCCAGTTAAGATATATCTTTTAGAAGTCTTGTTAGAATTTAATCAGATTCTTTAGATTCCAGGCAGTCTCCTCCTTCCAAATTTTACTCTTATTCTTTTCCTCTCTCTTCCCACTTACAGCAAGAAAAAAATTTTTTTTTTCATGTTCAGAAATCCTTATTGTCCCCTTGACATTTAATTATCCAGTTTAATTACCTCTTGATGCCAAAGCGGGTTTTTCCGATTTCTCATTCATCTCTGTTCGCTGTCAACGTAAGGAAGGAGAGTGAAAGAAAAAAACTTTCCCTTTTCACTTTCATTCGCTGCTTCCGAATCTTCTTTGGGAGAGATGTATCTTTTTTTAAATTTAAATTCCAGGATACCTTGGTTGTTGCTTCTAATCCTGGTCAGCCAAAGCTTTCACTTCTTAACTTCCTCCTGCACTTTCTTTTCCGGATAAGTGCTTCTTTGAGGCAGCCATTTCTGACCGCCACTCGTTCATCTTCGGGAAAGGGAGTTTGGCCAGCTGGGGAGGAAAGATGTGGCTTTCCTTGACCCTGCTGGGATCTCCCCCCTCTTTGCCACCTCTATGGGGTGGCTTAGCCCCGAAACCAGATTGGCTCTGGACGCTCCAGCGGCAAGCCCAGGCAGAAACCATGCATGATCACGGATTCCTGCCTGCCGCCGAAGCCCTGCAAACTGGAAGTTCCAGACTGGAATTTTCAAATAACATTGTCTTTTAACCTTCTCCCAGTTTAGCCAGAGACTCCCATGTATAATGTCTTCTAAAATACCCCTGTATTTTAGTTCCTTTGTACCATAATAAAGCATGCCATCCCAACAACAGATCATGTCCTTTTAATGTCAATAATCTAGCATTTCTTAGTGTTATCCATTCCTTAACCCATATCAGACTTGTAGCTTGGTAGTACAATTCCCAATTAGGCAGACCAAATTTCCTCTAATTCTAGCATCTTGCAAGAGTTTTAACTTTATTCTCGCTTTCTTACTTTGCCATATATATTTCAACACAATTTTATTTAAATCTTCAAGGCCTGGAGTTCTAAAGAAGGGTGTAATGTCAGAAAATAAAGAAAAAAGGACAATTCACAGCACGATAAATAAACTCAGTGATATCGCACTGAAGACCTGAAAACCAGGTAGTGATGGATGTCATAGAGAAAATCTTTGTAATGAACTTGTTCTCTTGGAGTCAAAAATGACTTGACAGCACATAATCAATAATCAGTCTCATGAATCTGGCCCCGTACATCTCAGTATTTCAGGTAGTCCTTGATTTATAACTGGTTCTTAGTTATTGAAGTTATAGCGATCCATAAAAAGGAGACCTACAATCTGGATTCAAGATTCCAAGGTCAAGGCCATCTCTAAGATCCTGTGATTAAACTTTGTGTGCTTGACCACACAGCTGTATTGTCAGAGTATATTCATGAACTGATAATGAGGTCAGCTAATGAATCGGCATGGCAACTAAGTCAGCCAATGAGGACTGTTTGGAAACTGAAACTAGAAGTAACCTAGGCATGGCTCTATGTTAAGCTCTGCAGCTCTGCAGCTATTTGAAGCTCTGAGTTTGTCTATTGAAAATGAAGCTGCTTCTCTCCTCTATCTACTTTTGTATGAGTTTGCTCCATGTTAGAGAAATCTGCAACTGGTATTGTAAAATTTACTTTATTGTTTATAAAGAAGTTAAATGAAGCCTCAGTCATCTATGTTTACTTTTCTGATGCTGAATTTACATTACAATACTCTGAACACCTATTTACAGCCATTTATAGTGTCCCACACTCATGTGACTGCATGTTACAACAGTTTGACCAAAAACTGACATTTACTTTCGCTTTTTGGTAAAACCATGCCATTGGTTTGCTTAATAATCACATTGTTTGCTTAATGACCATCACAAAAAAGGTAATTAAATCAGATTGGATACATGACTGACCTGTTTTATGACTATTACAACATATGACTATAATAGGCAGGCTCCATTCCTGTCATAGGTCAAGGACTAAACAATGACACACTGTAATAAGGAAAAAGTAATAATATAAGATGGTCATCCTGCTTCTCTGTTTGAATTAAAATGATCAAATGCTTTTCTTTCTTTTTTTTTAAAGAGTTCTAGCAGCTTCACAAATGCCAGAAAAAGGAGGGGAATTACTCCAGGGATAGTACAGTCCATATTTAATTACTGAAAGGCAGATGCACATTTAATTTTAATTTGCTTTGGGGAAAAGAATCCTAAATACTACCTTTTCTTCAGAAACAGAAAGAATGAACAAGAAAATCCTACAATCAAGCCATAATGGCAAAATACAGAGGAGGAGAATAGAGGCTTTTGTGCTATAAGGAAATACATTATTATTTAATTAGCTAGTTACAAGAAATATGAGCCATGCTGCTGTTAGTAGCATTTACTTTAATAAACAGTTCTTAATTTTTATTGCTTAATTATTATTCCTCTGCATGAATGCTGTTCCATGGGTTTATTACAGGATTTGATCTATTCCAGTGTTTCTCAAGATCAGTAGCTTTAAGATGTGTGGAATTCAAACCTCACAATTTCCACACTGGCAGTGGAATTCTGCGAGTTGAGATCTATGTGTTTTAGAGTTGCAAAGATAGGGAAACACTGATTTATATTTGAAGTAAAAACTTGCAGAAATAGTCTCAAGGCACAAGTCAACTAACAAGCTCAACTATTGAGCCTAATAACATTGCCAACATTCAAGGGGGGAGGGGAGAGAATTAGAAATATATTTTAATTTATTTTATGTACAGCATTTAAAAGATTTGTATGGTCACCCATCCCTAACAGCTCTTGGATGGCAACAGCTAATAAGATAATTATTCACAATGCTGGATAAATTATTTCCCAAACTGAAAAAAAGAATATTGTTGATAAGGCTTTCTTTGAAGCATAAGACATAGAAGAACAGAGAACACTAAGACTGTTAAATCATGTAAGGGAACTCAAATACAAATAATTCTCCTGACTTATATATACCTCACCTTTGTGGGATACAAGGAAGAGAGAAATACTGCCATGCCTAGCAATGTTTCACAGAAATACCTCTTCATTTCTTCACAGTAATCGCAATATTCACCTTTTGCCCCTGAAAGCAAGGACCATTAGCCAACTTGTTTACACAGAGATCCCTGGAATAAGCTTTCTGGACAATTTTCAATCCTTTAAGTATTTCAGGCATACTTTTTGCTGGAAGAGCTATCAAGCTAAGGCTAATAGTTCGATCTGGGGTGGGGGGCGGTCAGTCTTAAATTTTTGTACGTGGTATTGGAATTCCTGCTCAGCATGCCATATAATCTCTCACATCCTTTATATGAAAGGGTTGTGTAACAAAAACAAGAAGAAACTGAATGCTATGGAATGGGCCAAATCTTCCTACTGGAGGACCTGATGAGGAGGTTTCAGGGAAGGATCTCCCTGGAAAAAAATAAACTTAGGCTAGAAACCACAGGTCATGAATTTTAGTCCTGCCTTAGCCATGATAAATAGCTGGGTGGCTTTGGGTCAATCCCTCTCTCTCTGCCCAACCTATCTCACAGGAGGTAGTAGGTTGTAGGAAGAATAGGAGGAAGAAGCTGTGTTGCATGCATTTCCTGCCTTGTGTTATTTGTAAAAATAATAAATAGGCAGCCACATAACTATTGTCAAAAAATATTAATAGAATTGAATAGCATAGCATAGCATAGCATAGCATAGCATAGCATAGCATAGCATAGCATAGCATAGCATAGCACAGCACAGCACAACACAGCACAACACAGCACAGCACAGCACAGCACAGAACAGAACAGAACAGAACAGAATAGAATAGAATAGCAGAGTTAGAAGGGACCTTGAGGGTCTTCTAATCCAACCCCTAGCTTAATCAGGAAACCCTATACCACCTCAGACAAATGGTTATCCAACGTCTTTTAAAAAATCTCCAGTGTTGGGGCATTTACAATTTCTGAAGGCAAGTTGTTCCACTGATTAATTGTTCTAACTGTCAGGAAATTTCTCCTTAGTTCTAAGTTGCTTCTCTCCTTGATTAGTTTCCACCCATGGCTTCTTGTACTACCCTTAGTAGCTTGACTCCCTCTTCTTTATGGCAGCCCCTGAGATATTGGAACACTGCTATCATGTTTCCCCTTAGTCCTTCTTTTCATTAAACTAGACATACCCAGTTCCTGCAACTGTTCTTCATATGTTTTAGCCTCCAGTCCCCTAATCCTCTTTGTTGCTCTTCTCTGCACTCTTTTTAGAATCTCAGCATCTTTTTTACATCGTGGCAACCAAAATTGGATGCAGTATTCCAAGTGTGGCCTTACCAAGGCATTATAAAGTGGTATTAATACTTCACATGATTTTGATTCTATTCCTCTGTTTATGCAGCCTAGTGTGCAGCCTGTTGGCTTTTTTGGCAGCTGCTGCACACTACTGGCTCATATTTAAATTGTTGTCCACTAGGACTCCAAGATCCCTCTCACAGTTATTGCCAAACACTGAGTGAATTTGGTTGACTTACAAAATGAACATTCGGTTGACTTACAAAATGACAATTCAAAGTTACAACATTGAAAAAAAGTGACTTATAATGAACCCTTGCATTCACGGTTTTGCAGCCTATCACGTGATAAAAATTCAAGTGCTTGTCCTCTGGCATTTATTTATGATATCTATAGTATCTCCTGGTTGTGCGATCACCATTTGCCATCTTCATGCTTGTTGTCTTCCAACAAGCTCAGTCAATAGACTTTCTGACAAGTGTTAGGAATAACAAGGTTACCTAACGTAGTTTGGATAAAATAATATATATAAACTATGATAGTGAATTTAAGTGTGTATCACTTTAAACAGCAAAGCATGTAATTTTGGGTGCGGTTGTAAAACCGCCATAAGAGGGAGCAAGAGAACCTACTAGCTTACTGTATTGCTGGATTGACTGACTATGATGGATTGATGGTTTGCTAATTGCGTGTTCCCTACTGCTGAGTTTCTTGAACGTCGAAGGAAGAAAGGAGGTTTGACTTCTTCATATCTCTATTGCAAGGAGATATATTACTGGACAAATATTTGTAAGTTTACTGACTTCTTTTTCGACACTGGACTTTGCAACTGAATAATCCCCAAACGGACTGAACTAGTGAATGATATATGGACTGTTTTGACTATGCTAAAAACTCTTACTGGAATAAACTATTTAACTAGCACAGTGTATCTGTTTTTACTGAGTGTAAGCTACAAAAACGTTTATCTCACATATTTGCCTGACTGCCGTGCAGATTCTGCTAGGGTGTATCCCTAACAACAAGCAAAGTCAATGAGGGAAGCCGGATTAATTTAATGATCTTGTGCTTCACTTTATGGTGATTTTCTTAACAACTATGCCAAAAAAAAGTTTGTAAAATTGGGCACAACTCACTTAATGACTGCTATGCTTAAAGATGGAAGGTCTGGTCCCTTTTATGGTCATACATTGAAGACTACCTGTAACAATGTTTTTGCCTATCAACAGAAGAGTAAATGATAGGATTGAACCAGCATTCCCTAACAGAGAATTTCAATGTTTAAGAAGTCCCAGGAAAGAATGCCCCAGTTATGGGTCTTGTTAAGCTGGTTGTATATGATTTACAATTGTTTCTCAACCAATGGGTCACAATATAGTTTAATGTGAGCTGCATTAACTTCAAGAAAATATATAGTACTGGACAAGATTAGCAGCTCAACCTGAAATGCTTGTTGGAAGTGTCATAACTTCAGGCATGGGTAGAATGAATGGAGACAGTCTTAGTTGGTGAACTTTCAACTCTTTATTGCATAGTGACTTCTAAATTGTATAACAACAACTCTGCTTTATATAGGCAATGCTAATGTGAAATAACCAATAGGAGCTTGTGAAACGCTAGCTCCAGTACCAATAAGAGTCCTACGTTAAGGGCCAATCAGATTCTCAGAACCCGACCAATCCGATCTAGCCGCTTAACACCCAATCAGAAGTGCAGGGCCAGAACCCTGCACTTTACCCCAAGCTTGCCTTTATTCAACTATTTACATACATAACACCCCTTCCCCCTGGCTTCACAATTAGTTTGTGACTATGTAGTCCTTTAAATGGGATGGTTGTCTCTTGGGTCTGTCAGATTTTCTTTGGACTGGCTGCGTGCAGTCCCGTTGAGGTAGGGTGTTGTTTTGTAGTGGCTCAGCTTTTCGTTCTGGTGTGATTTCCCTTGGAGCGTACGATTCTTCTTCCTGCTCCATTTCCTGGGTTTCACTTTTCATCGCTTCCTGGAACAGGTTTCCTGGCATATCGTCATCTTCTCTTCCTTCCCCCCCCTCAGTTTGGTCGTTGGGAAGTTGTTGGCTAGCAGTTATAAGTCGTGACCGTAATTGGTCAATATGTCTTTTCCATAGTCTCTCATCAATACATTTTACAATATAGGATCTGGGCCCAGTCTCACGTATTACCATTGCTTCAATCCAAACTGGGTCGCCCGATAAATTTCTTGCATAAACGGGGTCGCCTACCTTGAAGGCACGGTAGCGTCCGCTGGATCCTGGAGGTTTTTCTGGCTCGTAAGCAGGGTGCAGTCGGTCGAGGCGGGAACGGAGTTTTCGCCCCATGAGAAGTTCAGCAGGAGTTCTGCCAGTTTCGCCGTGCGGAGTGATGTGTTGTAGAAGTAGAATGTGGTTTATTTTTTCATCAAAATTATCATAGTCCAGCTTTTGTAAAGTCTTTTTTACAAATTGTACCATGCGTTCCGCTCGGCCGTTGGTAGCAGGATGCGCCAGCGAGGTGAGCGCATGGCGGATGCCGTTGTCAGCAAGGTACTGTTCAAACATTAGCGCTGTAAACTGTGGTCCGTTATCGGACACCAGGACGTCCGGCAATCCATGAGTTGCAAAGAGTCTATTGAGGACTTTAATGACTGCCTCGGAGGTTGTATTGGCCATTCGATGAATTTCTAACCAATTAGAGTATACATTGACAGTCAACAGCAATGTCTTTCCTTTGATTGGCCCTGCGAAATCCAGGTGGATTCTGGACCAGGGTCCACGTGGCATCTCCCATTCGGTCGATGCAGCTTTTGGTGGTGCGTTGCTGGTTTGTTGGCACTTGGTGCAGGCCTTGACCCATTGCTCGATGTGTCGGTCCATGCCTGGCCACCAAGCGTAGCTCCGTGCAAGTGCCTTCATTCGCACGATCCCGGGATGTCCATCGTGCAAGATTTGTAACAGCGTTTTTTGGAGTCGTTCTGGGACAACGACTCTATCGCCCCAGATAACGCAGCCTTTTTGAGAAAAAAGTTCAGTCTGTCTTGTTTTAAATGGCACGAAGTCATCTGGGATCTGGTCCAATGGCCATCCACGCTCTACCCAGCCTAGGACTCGTGCTAGGGTGTGGTCTCGTCTGGTCTCCCTCGCGTTATCTCGAGCGGTCATAGGAGGCGAGTTGAGCATTTCGATTTGTAACGCCGATACTGTAGGTGCCGGATCGTCGAGGGTCTCTAGTAGCGGTGCTCTGCTGAGTGCGTCGGCATGGGGAATGGCTTTCCCCGGTCGATGTAACAATCGATAATTATAAGCAGCTAGAAACTCTGACCATCGAGTCATTCTTGGGGACAATATATAGGGAGTTGGTTTGTCCCCAGCGATTATCCCCAATAAAGATTTGTGGTCAGTTACAATTGTAAATGTCCTTCCATATACATACTCATGGAATTTTTTTACGGCTGACACAATTGCAAGAGCCTCCTTGTCTATTTGTCCATAGTTATGTTCTGCCTGGGATAGAGTCTTCGAAAAGTATGCAACGGGAGCCTCATTTCCATTAGGTAGCACATGGCTCAAAATAGCGCCCACCCCAAACGGTGAGGCATCACAAGTTATAACCAAGGGTAATGTTTCATTATATTGCATAAGTACAGAATCAGATGTAAATAAATCTTTTACATTTCTAAATGCTTTTTCTTCTCGGTAATCCCAAACCCATAATGCTTTCTTATCTAATAACCGATGTAATGGTTCAGCCACAGTCGCCTTATGCGGTAAAAACACATTGTAGAAATTGATAAGGCCTAAAAATGCTTGAAGATCAGTTTTGTCACGAGGTCTGGGAGCATTTCTAATCGCCCTTAATTTACTCTCAGTTGGGTGAATACCCTGACTATCAATGCGATAACCTAGAAATTCAACACTGTCGGTATACAGATGACATTTATCCCTTTTTACTTTCAATCCCGCTTCTTGGAATTTTTTAAGAACACATTTTAAACGATTCTGTAGAATTTTTTTACTGGGAGCTGCAATCAATACGTCATCAAAATACGGAACCACGCCCTTGATTCCCTGTAACAATCGTTCCATTAAACTTTGGAATATTCCCGGGGCCACACTCACCCCGAACTGCAATCGGGTACATTTAAAAGCACCTCTGTGCGTTACTATCGTTTGGGCTTGGGCTGTTTTATCATCCACGGGCAATTGTTGATAGGCTTGAGCTAAATCTAGCTTAGCGAAAACCTTTCCACCTCCCAGAGAATGAAAGAGGTGCTGCACCACCGGCACTGGATACGCGTTCTGTTGGAGGGCGTGGTTTAGAGTGGCCCGGTAGTCCTCACAGATTCGGATTGACCCATCTGGTTTAATGGGGGTTACAATAGGAGTTTCCCATGGGGAATGATCAATGGGTTGCAGTACCCCTTGTTTAATTAGTTTGTCAAGTTGTTCATCTATCTTGGTCTTAAGGGCGAACGGAACTCGACGGGGCTTTAAACGGATCGGGGTGACCTTAGGGTCAAGGCTGAATGAAATTGGGGTCCCCTTATACTCGCCCAGACGATCTGCGAAGACATCGCTGAATTCAGACATAAGATCCTCCTCCCACTCGCAATCACCGACTCGGTTCACGCCGGCTAGTTCGATGCCGAGTGGCGCAAACCATTGGAGGCCCAACAAACTAGGCCTGTCCCTATCGATGATCGTTAGAGGTAAGTATGCGTATGCTTTTTAAACGAGACGCGGACTCGACAAGACTTGACCACAGGGATCCGATTCCCTTGGTAATCTTTAAGGATAAGGCGTTGCATTCAAAGGTCTTGGCATTGGATGGTAGGAATGAGCTGCTTTAATGTCTTCCACGACACCATCGAGAGGGACAATCCCGAATCGACCTCCATGTGGCATGGTTGGTTCTCTATGGCTACTGTAACTCGAATCTTCTTAGCGTCCAGGGCCGAGGCGTGACCTATAGTGATAGTGTGGTGAGCCTCTTCTTTCTGCAACGCTCGATATCTGTAGGAGTGGTTTGCTGGGTCTCGCCTTACAGGACGTTTTCCTGCCGATTGGCGAAAGTTGGTTCCCTTTGAGGCCGGGCTTGGTCCTGGTAAACTGTGACAGACTCGACCGATGTGGCCTCGTTTCCCGCACTCGTAGCAGGGTGCGTCATGGAATTTGCAGTCTGCCCTGGGATGGTTTGCCCTGCAGCCAGCGCAAGGGCATGAGGTTTTAGGACGAGGGTCCCAGTCGGAACGCAGTTGATGGACCCCTTCTTCATCACTGTCTGATGACGAAGAGAGGTCCTCATGGTGCGTCGTAATGAGCTGCTCTTCCGACTTGGATAAAAGGTCGCCAGTCGGTGGGGTCGTTGGGTTTCGGCTTCACCGTAGTTGCACCGCGGACTTTTTGGTCACCTCAGCAGCAGTGGCTTCGGCGATGGCGTCAGCAAGGCCGATGTCGCCCTTCGCCATCAGCTTGCTCTGCACGCCTAGCGCATCTAATCCCAGAATTAGGCAGTCTCTCAATACTTCATCTAAGTCTGCGAACCCGCAGAGGCCTCCCAAGTGCTGGAGGTCTGCCACGAAGTCAGCCACACTCTCTCCTTTTCGTTGGCTTCGTTGATAGAACTCGTGGCGTCTCATGAGTGTGGGTACGGTTGGCGTGTAATGGTCTCTCAGGAGAGGTTTGAGGTCGTCCCAGCTTATTGCTTTCACTTCTCGAGGCTTCGCGAGAGCTTTAGCCATTTTAAAGACAGCCGGGCCGCAGTACGTCAGGAACAGCGTCCGCTTCTTGGCTGGTGTGGTGTCCTTCAGGTTGTTCGTTTCGAGGAACATCTGAAAGCGATCCATGTAGGATTCCCAATCCTCTTGGGATGGATCGTACGGAGCGGGTGGTACGATGCCACCGGACATGGCTTCCATTGGCGGCGCCGTTTTGACACGTGCTCTGTTTTTCTTCCAAGTTCCTTAAGATCAGATGTCTCCAAATCCCATCCTCGTCGCCAGTGTCATAACTTCAGGCATGGGTAGAATGAATGGAGACAGTCTTAGTTGGTGAACTTTCAACTCTTTATTGCATAGTGACTTCTAACTTGTATAACAACAACTCTGCTTTATATAGGCAATGCTAATGTGAAATAACCAATAGGAGCTTGTGAAACGCTAGCTCCAGTACCAATAAGAGTCCTACGTTAAGGGCCAATCAGATTCTCAGAACCCGACCAATCCGATCTAGCCGCTTAACACCCAATCAGAAGTGCAGGGCCAGAACCCTGCACTTTACCCCAAGCTTGCCTTTATTCAACTATTTACATACATAACAGGAAGCAATAATGTATTCTGGATTTTGAAAAATTGAAAGGCTCTTGGTCCATTTTAAGCATGAAAACATTCCACAACCTTCATAAGCAACTCTAGCTCACAACTAAGACCTGGATTTGTCACTGATTCCATTATATCCTAAAGGAATCTGTTGTGAATGTATAAAGTTTTAATAAAGAGTGAGCTTGGAGTAAAGTGCAGGGTTCTGGCCCTGCACTTCTGATTGGTTGTTAAATGGCCGGATCGGATTGGCCCTTAACAGAGAGTTCCTATTGGTTATGAGAGCTAGCGTTCCTCGTTGGTTATTGGTTAATAGTTACTGGGGTTTGCCTATATAAGGCAGGTTAAAACTACTATAGAGGCCAGAAGTCACTATGTAAATAAAGAGCTGAAGTTCACCGTTCAGAGGCTTGTCTCCATTCTTTCTCGCCCATGCTCCAAACATAATACTGCCAACGAGGTTGGGATGTGGACACATCTGAACCAACGAAACTTCAAAGAACACCGAGCATGTAACAGATGACACTACACAACGGAACCATGTCCGGCGGCGTCGTACCACCCGCTCCGTTCGATCCAGTACAAGAGGACTGGGAGTCCTACATGGATCACTTCCAAATGTTCTTAGAAACCAACAGCTTAAAGGACGCCACACCAGGAAAGAAACGGGCGGTGTTCCTAACGCATTGCGGTCCAATCGTATTTAAGATGGCTAAAGCACTAGCAAAACCCCGAGTAGTGAAGGTGATGGATTGGGATGACCTCGAACCTCTCCTACGAGATCACTACACACCGACCATGCCTACGCTCGTGAGATGGCATGAGTTTTATCAGAGGAGCCAGCGAAAGGGAGAAAGCGTGGCCGACTTCATAGCAGATCTCCGAAATTTGGGAGGCCTCTGCGGGTCGACCGATTTAGAAGAAGCACTAAGAGATTACATAGTTCTGGGACTAGATGCACCAGACGTCCAAAGCAAGCTGATGGCGAAAGGCGAAATCAGCCTTGCCGACGCCATCGCTGATGCTACTGCAGCAGAAGCAACCAGGAAGTCGGCTGCACAACTATGCCGAAACCGCGCTCTGGTACCACCACCGACAAGCGACATTTTATCCAGGTCAGAAGGGCAGCTTGCAACGACGCACCACGAGGACCTCTCTTCGTCGTCAGACAGCAACGAAGAAGGGGTCCATCGACTGCGGTCCGACCGGGACCACCACCCGAAGCCTTTACGCCCTTGTGCTGGCTGTGGGGCCAACCATGCCAGGTCCAAATGCAAATTCCGTGACGCGCTCTGCCATGAGTACGGGAAGCGAGGCCACATCGGACGGGTCTGCCGAAGCTTACCAGGACCCGGCCAGGCCACAAAAGGGACTAACTATCACCAATCGACAGGAAACCGTCCTGTAAGGCGAGAGCCAGTAAACCACTCCTACAGAAATCGAGTTTTGCAGAGAGAAGAGGCTCACCATACTATCACTATCGGTCAGCCTCAGCTTTAGACACCAAGAAAATATGAGTCACAGTAGCCATTGAGAACCAGCCTTGCCACATGGAAGTCAACTCGGGATCGTCCCTCTCGATGGTGTCCTGGAAGACCCTTAAGCAAGTCATCCCCATGATTCAACGCCAAGATCTCCGCTTCCAAAGACTCATCCTCAAGTACTACCAAGGGAATCGAATCCCCGTCGTTGGTTCCTGCCGAGTCCGAGTCTCCTTCAAGAAGCACACAGCGTACTTACCACTAACTGTCATCGATAGAGACAGGCCTAGCCTAGTAGGCCTCCAATGGTTCGCGCCACTCGGCATTGAAGTGGCCGGCATAAACCAAGTCAGCGGAAGTGACTGGGAGGGAGACCTCATCCATGAGTTCAGGGACGTCTTCACGGACAGCTTAGGCGAGTACAAGGGGACCCCGATTTCGTTCAGTCTAGACCCAAAGATAGCTCCCATCCGACTTAAGCCCCGTTGAGTTCCGTTTGCCTTAAAGTCAAAAATTGATGGACAACTCGACAAACTGATAGCTCAGGGGGTGTTAGAGCCCATCGATCACTCCCCCTGGGAAACCCCAATCGTAACACACATTAAGCCAGAGAGGTCAATCCGAATTTGTGGGGACTACTGGGCCACTTTGAACCACATCCTACAGCAGAACGCATATCCAGTGCCGGTGGTGCAGCATCTCCTCCACTCCCTGGGGGGCGGAAAAGTCTTCGCTAAATTAGACTTAGCTCAGGCATATCAGCAACTACCTGTTGATGAAAAGACGGCACTGGCACAAACGATTGTGACGCACCAAGGTGCCTTTAAATGTACTCGGCTTCAATTCGGAGTTAGTGTAGCCCCGGGGATTTTTCAGAGCCTTATGGAGAGGTTATTACAAGGGATTAAGGGTGTGGTCCCATATTTTGATGATGCATTAATTGCGGCCCCTACAAAAAAATCTTACAGGACCGGTTAAAATTAGTCCTAAAAAAATTCCAAGAGGCCAGTCTTAAAGTAAAGAAAAACAAATGTAAATTGTGTACTGACAGTGTTGAGTTTTTAGGTTACCTAATTGATAGCCAGGGTATTCACCCAACTGAAAGTAAACTAAGGGTGATAAAAAATGCTCCCAGGCCACGAAACAAGGCTGATCTCCAGGCGTTCCTAGGCCTCATCAATTTTTATAATGTATTTTTACCGCATAAAGCAACGGTCGCTGAACCGTTACACCGGTTGTTAGATAAGAAAGCAAATTGGTTATGGGGTCACCGAGAAGAACAGGCGTTCCGCAACGTGAAAAAACTGCTCACTTCTGACTCTGTACTCATGCAGTATAACGAGCCTTTACCGTTAAATATAACATGTGATGCTTCGCCTTTCAGAGTGAGCGCCATCTTGAGCCATGTACTGCCTAATGGGAATGAAGCCCCTGTTGCATATTTTTCAAAGACACTTTCAAAAACTGAGCGAAATTATGGACAAATCGATAAAGAAGCCCTCGCAATTGTGTCAGCCGTTAAAAGATTCCATGAGTATGTGTATGGCCGGGCTTTTACTATTGTGACTGACCACAAACCATTATTGGGGAGAATAGCCGGAGATAAGCCGACTCCCTACATATTATCCCCTAGGATGACTCGATGGTCAGAATTCTTAGCTGCTTATAACTATCGGCTGCAATACCGCCCGGGGAAAGCCATTCCCCACGCCGATGCATTGAGCCGAGCACTGCTTCCAGAGACTCTCGACAATCCTGCACCAACGGTAACCACATTGCAAATTGAGGCACTCAACTCGCCGCCATTACCGCCCGAGATATCGCGAGAGAAACCAAACATGACCCCACCTTAGCGCAAGTCCTAAGCTGGGTAGAATGCGGATGGCCATTGGACCAATTATCAGATGACTTCACACCATTCAAGACTCGACAAACGGAGTTGTTCTCCCAAAAAGCCTGTGTCATCTGGGGCGATAGAGTCATTATCCCAGAACGACTCCAGAAAGCGTTTCTGAGAACCTTGCACGATGGCCACCCCGGCATCATGCAAATGAAAGCCCTTGCGCGAAGCTACGCATGGTGGCCGGGTATTGACAAGCAAATTGAAGATTGGGTTAAAGCTTGTCCAAAATGCCAGGAAGTGAGCAACGCCCCACCTAAAGCCATTCCTACTGAATGGGAGACACCACGCGGACCCTGGTCCCGAATTCACTTGGACTTTGCGGGGCCGACCAAAGGCCACACCTTTCTACTTACCGTCAACGCCTATTCAAATTGCCTCGAGATTCATCGCATGACGACTACAACCTCCAAGGTGGTTATCAAAACCTTGGAAAGACTATTTGCAACCCACGGACTACCAGACGTCCTGGTATCCGATAACGGGCCCCAATTTATAGCACTGTCATTCGAGCAGTACCTTGCTGACCGTGGCATTCGACATGCGCTCACCTCGCCTGCGCACCCTGCGACCAATGGCAAAGCAGAACGCATGGTACAATTTGCGAAGAAAACCTTACAGAAGGTAGACTATGACAACATTGATGACAAGATCAATCGAATCCTTTTTTTACAACACATCACTCCGCATAGCATCACCAACAAAACTCCCGCCGAACTGCTAATGGGACAAAAACTCCGCTCCCACCTTGGTTACATCCAGCTTACGAACTGGAAAAACCACTAGGATCCAGCGGCCGCTGTCGTGTCTTCCAGGTAGGAGAATTGGTATATGCTAAAAACCTATCGGGTGACCCATTGTGGGTGGAGGCAACAGTAGTTCGTGTAACCGGCCCAAGATCCTACCTTTTACAATGCCTTGACGATAGACTATGGAAACGCCATATCGATCAATTACGATCGCGGCTTCCGGTGGGCAGTCCTGAACTCCCCTATGACCAGACTGAGAGGGGGGAGGTATGGAAGAAGATGAATTCCAAGAAGAAGAAAACCCGTTCGAAGGGAACGATGGTATAATAGAGACTCAGGAAGTGGAACCAGAGAGGGAAACAGTTGAACCTCAGGGAATTACAGAGAACATGGGCAACAACAGGGAAATGAACTCTGAACCAGAAACAGCCCCACTGCCAAACAACGATCAACCTCAGCATGATTACAGCCAAATGACACAGCGAAAATCAAAGCGACTAATAAAACAACTGTCCTACCTAAAGGACTATGTAACTGCGCCCTGCAAACAGAAGCCAGGGGGAAGGGGTGTTGTGAATGTATAAAGTGTAAATAAAGCATGAGCTTGGAGTAAAATGCAGGGTTCTGGCCCTGCACTTCTGATTGGTTGTTAAACGGCCGGATCGGATTGGCCCGCTCCGGGGAATCCGATTGGCCCTTAACAGAGAGTTCCTATTGGTTATGAGAGCTAGCGCTCCTCGTTGGTTATTGGTTAATAGTTACTGGGGTTTGCCTATATAAGGCGGGTTAAAACTACTATAGAGGCCAGAAGTCACTATGTAAATAAAGAACTGAAGTTCACCGTTCAGAGGCTTGTCTCCATTCTTTCTCGCCCATGCTCCAAACATGCAAAGAGCTGATTGCCACTAGAATCACTGAAGGCAACCTGATTCTGTAAACTGACTGGCTGGGGGATTCTGGGAGTTGAAATCCACCCCTCTTAAAATTGCTAAGGTTGACAAACACTGCTCTAGATCAGTCAAGATGGAAGTCAGAAAGAAACAATCCCACTCTATCCTGTGATTGGCAGAAAATCCTCTACCACTTTTCCTCTCAAAAAAGACAACTTTGCAAACATCAATGTAGAGAAAATTGCACAATTTCACTAGCTTGCCTGCCCTGTAGCATAAATCAGTTTCCTATTAGAAATTCATGCAGAAAAATCTCCCCATTTATGTATTTCTCCAAGTTAGGAAACTAGAAAGAGTACAGTACAGCAGAAAAATATCTCTCATATTTATGCATTATAAATGGTGATCTTTTTTTCTTATGCATATCCTGCTATCTTTGCATCTCATGTGCCACCTTGTGGCTACTGTGCAAACTTTGGGATGAAGCCACACATAACGGAATGCCTTATATGAGTTAACCTATTTGTGCTATAGGATTTGTGAGTTGTTTGTGTTTGTGGGAAGCCAAACTGAACTTTAACTTTCTTTAATAGTTGCCCAAACTGCAAGCATAATTTTAGCCTGCTTAGTAAAGTAATGCTTAATATGTTTCTTTACAAACTTCTGATAAAGTCACCAGTATTGAAATATCCAGCCTATCTTTTACCCTAAAGTCCTTCTGTATGAATATATGACTAAGTTAAGCCCTGTTTACAAAGCTTTCATGATTTTATTTTTCCAACAAACCTACCAATCACTTTTCTGTCAATTGTAGAATTTAATATTAATATTTAACATTCTTTTCTCATGACAAAAAAAGACATTTATATGTAAAGTTCACTATTGATTTTAGCTACTTATCTTATTCACTTTCAAAGCAGATATTAGGAAAAATTCAGCAATGTTTTTTAAATCAGGTTCGGGCATCGTACTTATGGAAGGGAGGGAGAGAGGGAAGGAAGGAAGGAAGGAAGGAAGGAAGGAAGGAAGGAAGGAAGGAAGGAAGGAAGGAAGGAAGGAAGGAAGGAAGGAAGGAAGGAAGGAAGGGAGGACCATTTTTTGAAGACCCAATGGAAGATAGAGTTCCTATCCTAACTCTTCCTTCTCGAAATTAGGTGTTTGGGACATGCCTATTGTAGCATCCATTTTATGGAAATGAACCTGATGTGCTATCAAAATTCTCAGTGTGGTCATCAACTCTCAAAGTTTGGGCTTCCTTTCAAAAGAATTCATGAGAAAGGAAACAGATTACTGGTGATCCTCAATTTACAATTGGGACTTCAGAATTTCCATTGTTAAGAAGGCAAATGTTAAACAAATCACACAGGTGGCAGGCAAATCTGTCTTTCTCCATTGATTTTGCTTGTTGAGAGCTTGCTGCAGCTTGGAAAGTAACAAGCAGAGATCACATGACCCTGGGTTGTTCCAATTGCTGATCACATTATCATGTGATCATGGGAATGCTACAACAGTTGTAAGTGTGAGTACTAGTTATAACTCATTTTTTAAAATGTAACTTCAAACGGATGAATAAAATAGTTGTAAGTTGAGGACCACCTGGCATTTTTGTATGTGTACTCTTTTTGTCTGTTTTTCTGAGAGAAGAGAATTCCACCAAAATCCAATTAATGTGGGATCTTCTATAACTACGTGGACTGACAAACATGTCCCCTATTTTTTCCATGAGTGGCAACCTGATAAGATATTGTTGTATTCTGTGCTTTTTTCTTAAATAGAAGAAAAGCTCTCATTTGTAGTTATAAAGGCAGAGAAATCCTGACAAGGAAGGTGAATAAGAATTATTGCTGAGCCTTAAAAGGTTGCAACAGCATCTTCTCAGTGTTTCTCAACCTTGGCAACTTTAAAATGTGTAGACTTCTGTTAAGTACTGAACATGGGTCGGAGTAAATGGAGACAGTCTCTGAATAGTGAACTTTCAGCTCTTTATTTGCACAGTGACTTCTCGAAACAACAACAGTGAACTCTGCCTTATATAGGCAACCCTTGTCAGAATTGTCCAATAACGAGCTATGAACGCTTGCTCTTTTAACCAATAAGAATCCTCTGTTAAGGGCCAGTCGGATTCCTCAGAACTAACCAATCCGATCTAGCCGCCTAACAGCCAATCAGAAGTGCAGGGCCAGAACTCTGCACTTTACCTCAAGCTCATACTTTATTAACTATGGTACATACACAACACCCCTTCCCCCTGGCTTCTTAATTACAGTGTAGTTATATAGTCCCTTAGATAAGACGGTTGCCTTTTAACTCTTTCAGATTTTCGTTGGATTGGTTGATTGCAATCCTGTTGAGGTAGATTGTTGTTTGGCAGTGGTTCTGCTTCTTGCTCAGCTGCCATTTCTTGCGGTGCAAACGTTTCTCCTCCCTGATCCATTTCCTGAGTATCACTTAGTTCGTCGCTCCCTTCGAGCAGATTCCCTGGAACTTCATCTTCTTCCATACCTCCCCCCCCTCGGTTTGGTCATGGGGGAGTTGTTGACTGGCCGTTGTGAGTCGTGACCGGAATTGGTCGATATGCCGTTTCCACAGTTTATTGTCACAGCATTTCACTACGTAGGATTTAGGGCTGGTCACTCATACTACTGTCGCCTCTATCCATAACGGGTTGCCCGATAAGTTTCGTGCGTAAATGAGGTCTCCTACCTGGAAGGTGCGACAGCGGCCGCTGGATCCTATTGGCTTTTCCAGTTCATAAGCAGGGTGCAACCGGTCGAGGTGGGAACGGAGTCTTCGTCCCATCAGTAGTTCGGCGGGAGTTCTGCCGGTGATGCTATGTGGAGTTATGTGTTGCAAAAAGAGGATTTGGTTGACCTTGTCATCAATATTGTCATAGTCCACTTTTTGAAAAGTCTTTTTAACAAATTGGACCATGCGTTCCGCTCAGCCATTGGTCGCAGGGTGCGCAGGCGAGGTGAGCGCATAGCGGATGCCGGAGTCAGCGAGGTACTGCTCAAACATTAGTGCCGTAAACTGTGGCCCGTTATCGGACACCAGGACATCTGGCAATCCGTGGGTTGCAAAGAGTCTGTTTAGGATCTTGATCACTGCCTCGGAGGTCGTAGCCGTCATACGATGAATTTCTAACCAATTGGAGTATGCGTCGACTGTCAGCAGGAAGGTAAAGCCCTTGGTTGGCCCCGCAAAATCCAGGTGGATTCTGGACCAGGGTCCACGTGGCATCTCCCATTCAGTAGGCATAGCTTTTGGTGGGGCGTTGCTGACTTGTTGGCAATTGGAACATACCTTAACACTGCTCGACTTGCCGGTCCATGCCCAGCCACCATGAGTAGCTTCATGCAAGCGCCTTCATTCGCACGATGCTGGAGTGGCCCTCGTGCAGAATTCGCAGCAGCATCTTCCAGAGTCGCTCTGGGGCAACGACTCTATTGCCCCAGATGATACAGCCTTTTTGGGAAAAAAGTTCAGTCTGTCGAGATTTGAATGGTACGAAGTCATCTGGTACTTGGTCCAATGGCCACCCACGTTCTACCCAGCCTAGAACTCGAGCTGGGGTGTGGTCTCGTTTGGTTTCTCTCGCAATGTCTTGGGCGGTCATAGGCGGCGAGTTGAGTGTTTCAATCTGCAACGTGGTTGCCGTTGGTGCCGGATCGTCGAGAGTCTCTGGAAGCGGTGCTCGGCTTAATGCGTCGGCGTGGGGAATGGCTTTCCCCAGGCGATATTGCAGCCGATAATTATAAGCAGCTAGGAATTCTGACCATCGGGTCATTCTAGGGGATAATATGTAGGGGGTTGGCTTGTCCCCGGCTATTATCCCTAGCAATGGTTTGTGGTCAGTTATAATGGTAAATGTCCTTCCGTACACATATTCATGAAATTTCTTTACAGCTGAAACGATTGCGAGGGCTTCTTTATCGATTTGTCCATAGTTCCGCTCTGCTTGTGAAAGAGTCTTCGAAAAGTATGCAACAGGGGCTTCGTTCCCATTAGGCAGTACATGGCTCAAAATGGTGCCCACCCCGAAAGGCGATGCATCGCAGGTTATAACTAACGGCAAAGTCTCGTTATACTGCATAAGTACAGAGTCAGATATGAGCAGTTTTTTAACATTCTGGAATGCTTGCTCTTCCCAGTAACCCCATACCCACAATGCTTTCTTATCTAATAATCGGTGTAACGGTTCAGTGACAGTTGCCTTCTGCAGTAAAAACACATTATAGAAATTAATGAGGCCTAAGAACGCCCGGAGATCGGCCTTGTTGCGTGGCCTGGGAGCATTTTTTGATCGCTTTTAATTTACTCTCAGTAGGATGAATGCCCTGGCTATCAATCTGGTACCCTAGAAACTCAACATTGTCAGTATACAATTGACATTTATTTTTTTTCACCCTAAGTCCGGCCTCTTGGAATTTTTTTAGAACGCATTTCAAATGGTCCTGTAAGATTTTTTGGGTAGGGGCTGCAATTAATACATCATCAAAATAAGGGACCACGCCCTTGATTCCTTGTAATAACCTTTCCATAAGGCTCTGGAAGATCCCCGGGGCTACACTAACTCCGAATTGCAATCGGATACATTTAAAGGCACCTCTGTGCGTTACAATTGTTTGGGCTTGAGCCGTTTTTTCCTCCACTGGTAATTGTTGATAAGCTTGGGCTAAATCTAATTAGCAAAAACCTTACCGCCCCCCAAGGAATGGAGGAGGTGCTGCACCACCGGAACTGGATACGCATTCTGCTGTAGGGCATGGTTTAAAGTGGCCCGGTAGTCCCCACAAATTTGGATTGACCCGTCTGGCTTAATGGGTGTTACAATAGGGGTTTCCCATGGAGAGTGATCGATGGGCTTCAACACCCCTTGAGCAATTAACTTGTCGAGTTGTTCATCGATTTTTGCTTTAAGAGCAAACGGAACTCGACGGGGCTTCAAGCGAATGGGAGCTACTTTTGGATCTAGACTGAATGAGATCGAGGTCCCCTTATACTCACCTAAGCTGTCTGCGAAGACGTCGCTGAACTCAGAGATAAGGTCTTCCTCCCACTCACAACCACCGAATCGGTTCACGCCGGCCACTTCAATGCTGAGTGGCGCGAACCATTGGAGGCTAGTAGACTAGGCCTATCTCTATCGATGACCGTTAGAGGTAAGTATGCTGTATGCTTCTTAAAGGAGACTCGGACTCGGCAGGACCCTACAACGGGGATTCGATTCCCTTGGTAGTCCTTGAGGATGAGGCATTGAAATTGGAGGTCTTGGCATAGAATTGTGGGATGAGTTGCTTGAGTGTCTTCCAGGACACCGTCGAGAGGGATGATCCTGAGCTGACCTCCATGTGGCAAGGCTGGTTCTTGATGGCTACTGTGACTCGGATTTTCTTAGTGTCTAAAGCTGAGGCGTGACCGATAGTGATAGTATGGTGAGCCTCTTCTCTCTGCAAAGCTCGATTTCTGTATGAGTGGTTTACTGGGTCTTGCCTTACAGGACGGTTTCCTGTCGATTGGCGATAGTTAGCCCCTTTTGAGGCCTGGCTGAGTCCTGGTAAGCTGCGGCAGACCCGTCCGATGTGGCCTCGTTTCCCGCACTCATGGCAGAGTGCGTTGCGGAATTTGCATTCGGACCTGGCATGGTTTGCTCCACAGCCAGCGCAAGGACGTAAGGGCTTCGGGCCAGGGTCCCGGTCAGACCGCAGTCGATAGACCCCTTCTTCGTCACTGTCTGACAACGAAGAGAGGTCCTCGTGGTGCGTTGTCGTGAGCTGTCCTTCAGGCTTGGATAAAATGTCGCTTGTCGGTCGTGGTACCGGAGTGCAGCTTCGCTGTAGTTGTGCAGCTGACTTTTTGGTTGCCTCTGCTGCCGTGGCTTCGGCGATGGCATCAGCAAGGCTGATGTCGCCTTTCGGCATCAGCTTGCTTTGCATGCCTAGTGCATTTAATCCCAGAATTATTCGATCTCTCAGTGCTTCTTCTAAATCGGCGAACCCGCAGAAGCCCCCTAAATTTTGGAGGTCCGCCACGAAATCAGCCACGCTCTCCCCTTTTCGTTGGTTCCTCTGATAAAACTCATGGCGTCTCACGAGTGTAGGCACAGTTGGCGCGTAATGGTCTCTCAGGATGGGTTCGAGGTCGTCCCAGCTCATGGCTTTCACTTCTCGAGGTTTGGTGAGTGCTTTAGCCATCTTAAATACGGCTGGGCCGCAATGCGTCAGGAACAGCGCCCTTTTCTTTGCTGGTGTGGTGTCCTTCAAGTTATTTGTTTCGAGAAACATTTGGAAGCGATCCATGTAGGATTCCCAATCCTCTTGGTTTGGATCGAACGGAGCGGGTGGTACGATGCCGCGGGACATGGTTCCATTGTTGGCATCGTCTATCACGTGCTAGATATTGCTTCCTGGCTTCTTCGGTTCAGACGTCTCCACATCCCACCCTCATCGCCAGTGTTAAGTACTGAACATGGGTCGGAGTAAATGGAGACAGCCTCTGAATAGTGAACTTTCAGCTCTTTATCGCATAGTGACTTCTCAGTACAACAACAGTGAACTCTGCCTTATATAGGCAACCCTTGTCAGAATTGTCCAATAACGAGCTATGAACGCTTGCTCTTTTAACCAATAAGAATTCTCTGTTAAGGGCCAATCAGATTCCTCAGAACTAACCAATCCGATCTGGCCACCTAACAGCCAATCAGAAGTGCAGAGCCAGAACCCTGCACTTTACCTCAAGCTCATACTTTATTAACTATGGTACATACACAACAACTTCAACTGGCTGGGGAATTCTGGGAGCTGAAGTCCACATATCTTAAAAGTTGCCATGGTTTGGAAGTGCTATTCTATACTTTTGGAAAACGAGAGGAAGAGAGAATGAAACGGGCTACTCCATTATAATTTGTATTGTATTCCTTCAAATGCCACAGAAGAAGGTGAAAAACGCCTGAGACAGATTTCATTGGCAGATTTTGCTATGGCAATAAAACAGCCTACTTGAGAGCCTGTCAGTTATGTTATTCCCTCTCTTTTCTTCATCAGCCTTCTAAAATGTACACACACAACTTCACAGAAACACTGTTCATGTGCACAGTTCACTTCACCTATGCATTCATTTTAGTTCATTTATATAGCTCCCTATCTTGCAATGGAGATGCAGTGGCTCAATGGCTAAGATGCTGAGCTTGTTGATCAGAAAGGTCAGCAGTTCGATGGTTTCAATCCCTAGCACTGCGTAATGGAGTGAGCTCCTGTTACTTGTCCCAGCTTCTGCCAACCTAGCAGTTTGAAAGCATGTAAAAATGCAAGTAGAAAAATAGGGACCACTTTGGTAGGAAGGGAACAGCGTTCTGTGCGCCTTCGGCATTCAGTCATGCCAGCCACATGACCACGGAGACGTCTTCAGACAGCGCTGGCTCTTTGGCTTTGTAACAGAGATGAGCACAGGCCCCTAAAGCCAGACACAACTAGCATGTATGTGCAAAGAGAACCTTTACCTGATCTTGCAACACTTGGATGTCAAGCATAAAATAAAAACTTGATTTAAAAACTACCAATAATGTTGTCCCCAAGGTACTTTTCCAAAAAGCAACTACACTTTTTTTTTGGGGGGGGAGGGTGTCTTTGAAAACATTTCACTTCTCAGCAAGAAACTTCTACAGTTCTTTAGTTCAGAGAACTGAAGAAGCTTCTTAGATGAGAAATGAAATGCTTTCAAAGAAAAAAAAATCCAAGAAACTCCAGTCGCCTTTTGGAAAAGTATCTTTGGGACAACCATGACCTGCATAATTGATAATCTCCATAGACACTTCATCAACAATATTGATCATACTATAGTGTGCCAGAGAAATGAAAAACTATGTCTCCAATCACATTCACCAGGTCAGCCTCAATAACTTCCCAATTCCAATGTCTAGGAAAATACTCATACTTTTAAGATGGCCAACAGAGTCAGGGCCAACTGGATCTCAGAGAGTTTGAGGTTCCGTCAGGAGCAGCTACAACAAAAGAGCTCCATTTTCTAGGAATTTTTTGATATTTGCTTGTACATGGGACGAGTACAGGTAGTTCTTGGCTTACAATCATAATGGAACATAATGACTATATGTCATGATGGCCATAAATCAGATTGGTCATGTGACTAACCCGATTTCATGACCTTTTTTGTGGAAGTTTTTGTTTGCTATGTAAGCAGGAAGTAAATGTTATTATTCACATAAAGAAAAGTTTTGTGATCACGGGAAGCTGCTAACAGCTCTAAAATGCAGGGCAAGCTGCCAAGTGCCTGAACTTCAGTCATGTGACCATGGGGAGGGCCCAACTGTTGGAATTGTGAATCTAGGTTGTAAGAAGCCTACATATAGGTCCGTTGTAACTTTGAATGGTCACTAGTCATGGCTACCTTGTATAACTTTTCTGTTGGACCCAATAGGCTGGGTAAAAATCATTGAACAGAGGCCATCGCATAAATAGTTCAGCCCTATGCAATGAGACACTTCATAGGTAATAACCAACCATTGCTCTTGGGGCCAGGGCAACTTGGTGAACAGAGATTAAAATGGACATATCAAGAAGTGCCCATAATTTTTATGGGGATGGATCTCTATGCTCTCTCTTTCTCTCTTCACACACACACACACACACACACATGTGCACAAACACACATACATCTTAGCAGTGGAGGAATTGCTTAAGACAGACAGGGACCTCTGAAACAGGGAATGCCCTATGTACCACGTTATTCAACCAAAAACAAAATCCAGTGTCCAGTTTCTCCTGTCTTATGGCACCAGTAGCACCTAAACACACCTAAGATGGTTCATTCAATTTTGGTTGATGATTTCTGCTCCACCTCTCCATATCTGCCAGCCTCTTCATCAGTGCATGGAATCTTTTCCATCCACCAAATGGAAATTAAGGGGTTACCAATGACTTTTTCCATCCAGGTCTTCTAGGTATTTTCTCAAATCCTTGGTGCAGGGATGCGATTCTACCGGTGCTGCAAAAAAGAAGAAGTCACACTCACCCATTCACATGGCCATGCCTACTAGCCACACCCACTGAACTGGTAGTTAAAATATTTACATCCCATCCCTGCCTTGGTGAGAAGTTTTGAGGACTCCTTTTCTATCCTGCAGACCACTGTCATCCAATCTGTCTCATGCAGAAGGGCAAATCTGTCACACTAGCATTTGCTTTTGCTCCAAACTCCTTCCCCAGGGGGCAGGGTTACACATAGAGTATGGTTTTTTTTTTCTTCAAGATACACAATGGTACCCTTGGAGCACCATTCTGCAATGCACCATGCTGCAGTAAAAGAAGAAGAGCTTGAGACTCACCATTGTGGCTTCCATATTGATTTTTTTTTTTTAACCATGCCTGTTGACATCTCAAGCTAAAGAGGTTTCTTGTCTTTGGATTAACACCTTTGAATGAATAGCAACAGATTGCTGTTCAAGCAGCAGATGGAAACTAAACAAGGAGAACTAAGGAAAAATTTCCTAACAGGAAGAGCAATCAACCAAGAGAACAGCTTGCCTTCAGAAGTTGTGGTGCTCTATCACTGGAGGCTTTCAAAAAGAGACTGGATAGCTACTTGTCTGGAACAACATAGAGTCTTCTGCTCAAGCAAGGGGTTGGACTAGAAGACCTCAAAGGTCCCTTCCAGCTCTATTATTCTATTATTCTATTCAATGAAATGGTATTTGCACAATATAGGAACAGTTGATTGATTGCTGTCAAATGAGATGCTTTGTTTCAATTCTCTAACCGAATTTTCAGTCTAGAATGGAAGACTTTTATTCAATCACACTGTACCGAAGGAGAAGAAGGGCAAAGTCTGCCCTATAATGAAATTTCCAAAGCCATCAACTACTCCTTTAATACAGAGGAAGTGGAGGAAATATAGTCAACAGAAAATCAAAGAGTGCTTTTTAATTAACAAGGACAATTACTTCTAATTGCAAAGCTCATACATTTTTCAAAAGGGAATATATTTTCTCCTTAATTGCTATAGGTGTGCTTGAATAGGCAATTAAAAATACATTAAAATAAGAAACCAAAGATAAGAAGCCTGTCCTGAACAGATTAAGGATGAAAATTGTAGCAGTAACTCAGTTTCCATTTTAGTAGAAATAAGGTCTTCTTTTTTCCTTTCCAAGCATTGCAAATAGAATTAGTATTATGCATAATTTCATAAGCATGCTGCATATTAGTGGAGTGAAAAAAATATATTTCTTCTTGATGAATGAAATATTGATGCAATCAAACTACGAAAAAAATTAACCCTGTGTATTAACATTTCAGCAGGTGGCAGCAATGACTGATGTGGTGCAGCCTCAAGACTAAGCAGCATTGCACCTAGTTAATACAGGATGGGGCACCAGCAGGAAATCTCAGGGCTGTAGAATTGGAAGTTGGGGGGGGGGGGAACATCCTGGAAACAAAGAGAAGCAAAATACTTCTGTACTGTTGCCAAGAAAATAATTTGAATTAATGCATGTGGTCATCTAGAAATGTAAATCTAATATCAATATATAAACACATATACTAGTAGTAATAGTAACACAGTAGAGATCTTAATATTAAGCACTTAATTCAAGGCCAAAAATATTGTTATATAATTAATACTTTGATGTGGTTTGCAGGGGTTCTTTTTATGTTATGCTTCCTTTTGGATGAAAAGTCAAATAAACTCATTTTACCTGTAATATTCCACATTGCAATTACAATTATTAGAAAGTTTACTTTTCTTTTTCTATCTGCAATGTTATAAGGTTCCTAACTAATAGAATGTTCATCATTTTAATCCAACTACATAAATATTATTGCATTGAAATCTGCATTGAAATATACAATATATCAAGATTTGTAGTATTACAATAAAAAGGAAGGAAAAGAATTGAGCTTTTAGTTTTTAACCCAACATACTTTTAATCAATGCTCAGATCAGAGAAAGCACACATTACCTAGTTCAGCTAGTAAAAAATATAGTTTAATGTTTATGTTTATTAACATTAAAATCGGGAAAGCAGGACACTGGATGATTGATCGTTCCTCTGTTTCTGCACCAATAAAGAATTTTGTGAATGAGGATGATGTATCCAATCAGGTTTTTGTGTCACCTTAAAAAGGGCCTCTGAATGCCATTCAGCAGATTTCATCATATTTACCTGTTTGACCTCTCAGCAAAGAAAGTACTCATCAACCCTCTCATATAGCTCAGACAAAAATAATGACCAGATGAGCTAATTCTACTTTATTGCAAAGCTACATTAACAAAATGTTGCAAGTCTGTGTAAACCTCCTGCTGTCTTTTTTACTGCCTAAGAAGTTAGACAGATTCCCTTATGGGGGGTTTTCCTTGCCCATTATGCAACTGTGGGCTGAGTCCTCTCCTTCCTTCCAATACCACATCTTAATCAACTCTGGTGCTTTGGCCATTGCATTCTACAACTTCATAAGCTTTGAGGTAATTACAAGTAGTCCTTGACTACAACTGAGCCAAAAATTTCTGTTGCAAAGCAAGACAATTGTTAAGTGAATTTTGTCTGATTTTATGATTTTCTTGCCACTGTTGCTAAATGAATCACTATATCTGTTAATTGAACATTAACAGATTACATTAACATTTGGTCATTAAATGAATTGGACTCCGCCAATTGACTTCATTTGTCAGAACCCAAGGTTATAAATGATTATCACATGACCTTGGTTTGCTGCAACTGTCGTAAATACAGGACAGTTTCCAAGTGTCCAATTCTGACCATGAGACCAAAGGGATGCCGCAACAAGAGTAAATGTGAAAAACAGTCATATGTCACTTTTTTAGTGCTGTTGCAACTTACAATAGTCACTAAGCAAATGATTATAAATCAAGGACTACCTGTATGCACAGAAGTTTCCATTCAAAACTAAATGGCTATTTATTAGAAAACAAAAAAAAGGCTGTACCCCTGAAGTCACAAAGGAATTTCGGCATAATTAAAGAACCGTGGATTCTCATTTCACTTGGACTTTAGAAGTTCATTGATTTCTTGCTGTTGTGATTTATGGACATCCTGGTATTACTTCATGCAGAGATTCTTACAGAATTAATAGGGAAATGAAAGAAATTCAGAAGTCCATGTCCCATTGTTGATAACAAATGAGCCACATGATTAATTAGCATTTCAGATTATCTACTCAAAATGTAACATCCCAAGAGAAAGGGGTTAAAGATATTTTTGGGGTTCTGTTTTTCAATCATAAACTCATGAGACCTGGGACACAGTTAACTTCTTCCGGGCACCAGACGTAACATCTGGGAAAGAAAGCAAGAGAAAGTAAAAATGTTCAAAGTCCAAAGTTGGGAGGCAAGAAGAAATGGGGAATTGTGCTCTTTGTTTCTATTAAGTTTATTTAAGATCCACCCCACACTTATATTTCTTATCTTAAAATGGTAGGAAACTATGACACTGATTTTGGACAATTGGAGTCAAAATGATACAGACAAAAGGGAACAAATTGGCCTCATCTTTGAAGATGAAGCTCCAACTTTCAAGGTCAGTATGGGAAGTCAGCTTGTGGAAGGGAGTTCTTCTCGTCCAGTGCTCCTCAGGAACTTTGAATTTCAGCTCCCAGAATGGCCGTCTCGGGAATTCTGAGACATGAAGCCCACTTTCCTTAATGTTGTTGAGGCTGTGAAACATGGATCTAGTCAATCCCTCTGCACTATGCAGGAAAGCTAATTCAACCATCCAGGAGAATGTCTATGGAGATTCTCAAACATTCAGGTCATGGTTGTCCCAAGGATGCTTTTTCCAAAAGACAACTGGACTTCCTTGGGTTTTTTTTTTTTAAAAAAAACCTTTCACTTCTCGTCCAAGAAGCTTCTTCAGTTCTTCAATTCATCCTCCAAGGATACAGTCCATGTCAATGGTGGGATTCAAAAAATTTTACTACCGGTTCTGTGGGTATGGTTTGATGGCCATGACATGGCTTGGTGGGCATGGCTTGGTGGGCATGGCAGGGGAAGGATACTGCAAAATCTCCATTCCCACTCACTCCAAAGGGAGGATAGTGTAAAATCCCCATTCTCTCCCCACTAACCTGCTTTCCAGCTCCGTTCTCCTGTGCAGGGCAATCAAAGAAAACCCAGCCAATCAGCTGGGACTTGGGAGGCAGAGAATAGATGGGGGAGGGGCCAGTCAGAGGTGGTATTCCAAACTACTCAAAATGTCCACTACCAGTTCCCTGAACTACTCAAAATTTCCACTACTAGTTCTCCAGAATTGGTCAGAATCTGCTGAATGCCATCTCTGGCCATGTTATGTACATCTTATCACCAAGAAGCTTTTTCTTATGTTGAAAGGAAATCTATGTATTAAATAAGTTGTGTTGATGTTTATGAATATGTGTTAGAGAAATGAAAATAATGGATTGACATACTGATCCTCATGTGAGAAAAGGACTATTGGATTCTATTCTTATTGTCTCACATATGCTTCTCAAATTAAGCCAAACTTTGACATGTATCACATAATCTGACAAAAACCTCAGCTCGAAAGCAAATGTTACTTGTAAAATATGATTTGAGTTTTTACAACTCCCAAGTTGCTGAGTATTGGTTCTTCGCCCCCGCCCCCTCCCCCCCGTGTCAAAGCAAATGGCAAGATTCATTTGTAAAAGCCATGATTAATTTGCATTTTATTGCCTAGCCTAAAGATTGTTCACAGACTTAGACTATTGCTTAACTGAAGAATATAGGAAGATTAATCACATGCCATGTTTTTATTATGTAAATAGTAAGGTGCCAACTGCATAAATTACTGTGCATAAACATTTTTAATAAAAGATGAATGAGCATCAGTTTTAATTTTAAAAAGGCGAGGAGAGAATTAACACCCCACAAGTAAAATCTATGGGCAATAAACATCCATACAAACAAGTGTTTTACTTGTAGCCTCTAAAATTATTCATACACACAATCCATTTATAACCATGAATACTCTCAGATTTTCAACTTTACTATTACTGCTCTCTGGAGAGAAGGATGCTGTACAACTTTACAGCAAGTTTGCTCATATTTTATTACCTATATAAATCATCTTTATAACACTGACTCAGTTTTCAGATAATCCTGCTCCTTTAATTGTAACAAGTGATTGCTCTTATCCAAAGATTTGATGGCTACCTAAAGTTAAAAGCTGAGAAGTTTGTTTAAAACAAGTTTTGGCTCAGATCATCTGTTCTACAAAATAAAGTCCTTTTGTGCAGATTCTAAGGGAAATCCATGTAAAGAACAGTAGGGGAAAATGTTATATAAAAACAAATAAGGTCTGTTATAAAAATTTAGTCAGAAGAATAGGGGCCAAAGTAGCTCACATGGTAAGGTGCTGGGCTTGCTCACTGCCAAGGCCAGCAGTTCAGTGGTTCAATTCCCAAGAGAAAATAAACCACGGAAGGACAAGAAAGGAGACCTCCCCCGATCTGCTGGTAAAGATAATACTGCCTGAAAAAGTTCCTTTCATAGAGGCAGCCAGCCATTTCAGTGATCCCTGGCTAACATGCCATATGTTAAATAAGTAAAATAAAGTCGGAATAATAAAGTTTAGAGTATGCTAACAATTGTCACCTCAATTTTTAATTATGTGTCTTCAAAAAGTGACTCTGAGCAGAGGACGTCCATTGAAATTACAATATTTCCACAAAATCCAAAGGGCCATGTTAAGGTATTGAGATTTAATAGCTAAGCAGCTGTTGTAAGGCTGCTGTAAATGCAAATGAGGATGAGTCAGCAGAATTATTGCCGCTTTAAGACTAAGGATGGGTCAGCAGAGTTATTGCCACTTTAAGAAGCTGTCTATATAAGAGTGGCCATGAGAGGGATATCTCTCTTTTCCTTGTATTCCATCTCCATTGTAGTTCTCCATGTAGAGTAATGAAGACTGATTGCTTGACAGATATTTGCCTACCAGGCCAATAGTCAGGTCCTTAGGAAAAATAACCAGGTCTGTGCCATGAATAACGTGTGTGAAAATTTCAAAATGTAGGGAGAAAAAAATCACTATTAAATGTGATAGCAAATGAATGAGACCTTTTACTCTCAGCTGAATGGTTACTGTTGGCATAATCAAGTGAAGTCAAAGAGATTGTGTTGTGGCTGAGAAAGATGAATGTCTCTAAAGAAAAAAGCAGATGGGGGGATCTAATGGATTTCTGTTCAGTCCTGCAACATTGAAAAACAGAATCAAAATGTTTCAAGTGGCCCTGCCCCAGAAGTGGTATTCAACAGATTCTGGCCAGTTCTGGAGAAGCGGTAACGGAAATTTTGAGTAGTTCAGAGAACTGGCAAATACCACCTTTGACTGGAGATTTTACAGTATCCTTTCCTTGCCACGCCCACCAAGCCACGCCCACAGAACCGATAGTAAAAAAAAATTGAATCCCACCACTGTCCTGCCCTGCCTTTAAAGAACCTACTAAAAAAGGAGAGTTGAAGGGTGTCTATTGTGTTCTCAATATTTTGTACTTCAGTGCTTAATTTCTGGCATGGAAACTAATTAAAAGAAAAAAAAAACCCATGTGGATTTTCTCCCCTTGATCTCGCTGTGCAATTAAAGGCTTGAGAGAAAGAAAATGAACGTACTACTGATCGTATTTAAAGCACGTTTTCTGATAGATAAAGTATACACAGATGCTTTCAAGCCTGATTTTTAAAATCTGGTATCTGACCAGCTTCTCCTCAGTAACATAAAATTACTGTAATTCTTAAACCGGTAAAGGTCATATGCATTTGCTGTCTGTAGACTAATTTATTTAATAAACACAGATTTTGCAGTGTTGTTTGGGATTCTTACTAGAAGCCCAATATATTCTGATGAAGCAGGATTTATTTACTGTAGACAGAAAGAATACAATCTGAGATTATTACCATAGACATCCACCTGATCCTTATGACTTTTCAATCAAATAATTTATCTATTATTCTCTAGCTATCATTACAAATAGATAGTGCATACTGACACAATCAGTGGCTTTTCAATCAAATATTTTATCTTTCATCTATCAATCTTTCATCTAAAAGCTTAGCTTTGCAATTATTTTATCTATTATCTCTCTCTCTCCCCTTTCATCATCATCATCACTATCATCAGATCTGCAAAAAGCAATGCCAGAAGCAATTGCCTGGATAAATGAATATCCAATTATGAGGCCACTTCCGAACACCCATAGAAGTTTTGTATATAATTATGTAGATATGTTTACTTCCTTTCTATCATGTTCTCATCATATGTTAAATAAAAAAAACTGTCATCATTTATCATCTTATTTTTAGTTAGAAGAAATACTGTTTCTTCCCTCCTGATTTAAATACTCATCCAGATTTTGGTGTTTATGAAAGAATAGTATATACAATATGTGAAAATGGACCAATTGCAATCATCCTAGCTTTTTTGAAATTTTTTATTTTATTAACTTTATTCAAAAAAGCTAAAAAACACACACAAAAATTATTAAAATGTGTTTAAACATTCAGGTTCTATATTCATAGACATACAAAAATAAATGGAAGCCATGATTAATTATAATTATCCTGTCAGCCTTCCCAAGTAGACTAGACAGGAAATACAATCAGATGAGCTAATTCTACTTTTGTGATGGACTGTAGTAAGGAGGTGGATTTGCAGAAGAGAGTGGATACATTTCAGAGGAATAAGAAACACCTCACTCCATATATTTTTTGTGAAAGAAAGAGGGTGAAAATAGTCTCTCCCTAACAGTTCACAGAGTGTATGTTAAGATGCAGATAGGAGAGTGCTTAATCTGGCAAGATTCTGTCTGCAGGCATGGGAATAATAAAGATCTCAGCTTGAAGATTCATCAAATGTCATTCTTTGTTTTGGGACCTGACAGGCTACAATAACAGAACCTTGCAAATCTGAATATCTAAATATTGCTGTCTTTTTTACAGTTTAAAAAATTAGAAAGGGTCTCTTCTCTTTCTTTGCCCCAACTGGGCTTTTTTTTCCCTTGAGGAAGAACATCTTTGGAAAAAACGCCTTTGAGAGACCTATTATTCTATGTTCCACGTGATCAAAATCTTTCCTAGGCATAATTTCTTCACTCTGTCTCCCGTGGTCTTTTTCACATACCAATACACGTATATAGCTAATCCATATTAATCAATTTTGCAAACCATTAAATAATTGGTCCGATCTAAGTATTCGGTCCGATCTAAGTATAGTATATAAAATCATACATTGTAATGTCCTACCGGTCAACGAATACTTCAGCTTCAGCCATAACAATACAAGAGCAAACAATAGATACAAACTCAAGGTTAATCGTACCAAACCTGATTGCAGGAAATACGACTTCAGCAACGTCAATGTCTGGAACACTCTACCTGACTCTGTGGTTTCTTCTCCAAACCCCCAAAACTTTAACCTTAAACTTTCTACTATTGACCTCACCCCTTTCCTAAGAGGTCTATAGGGGGTGTGCATAAGCGCACCAAAGTGCCTACTGTCCCTGTCCTATTTTTTTTTATTTTTCTAATATGTACTCATTTCTTGTATTCATAATTATGTTTATCCTTATACCTATTATCTTGTAAGCAATTGACAAATCAAATAAATAAATACATAAATTGGAACCATATGTCTGTCTTCCCAAAACAGAATAGATGACCTTGATTTTTTTTTTTTAGTCCCTCTGTCACCTCCTTCAAACGAAGGAAGCAAATAGATAACAAAACTTTTCCATGTTCCTGTTCCTCAGTTGAACTCATCCACAAGCCCTCATATCTTATTGAAGTTGCTTTGGGCACCTTTGCCCTAGCTAATGACTGCTGCTGGGGATGAGAAAATGTGATTTTGAGAGGCACCCAGGAAAAATAAAATCAAACTCTTCTATGACTTGAGGGACCCAAATTAGTCACTTCTCTTTCCAACCTATGGTAGCTTTTAGGTTTCCTTGTTTTTAAACCTTCAACAAATCAAGTCAAGGATTTTTGAGTTTGGGCCAGAGTTTCTTTATTGAGGAAAAGAAATCATTCTTGACAGAGTGGCAGTAACAAGGATATGAGGTTAAAATTGTATCACCTTTCCAGGCCATTTCATGTTTTATTTTCTTCCTATGTGCTTCATGTACTTTAAGGTCTCTCTGGGCAGAAAAGTATGTACAGCTATTTCTTAGAATGAAAATACAATATATATTTTATATATATATAAATATATAAAATTCATGTGTATATATATATGTCTGGCATTCAGCTTTGTTCGGGTATTTTCCCACGTGGTGCTTTTAAAGTTGTAGCAACGTTTCAGCAGAATCTCATCTGCCATCATCAGGCTTCTGTATGGTGTTTGTCTGTGGTTCAGACTTTTACAATGCCACTGTAGTAATGGACAGAAAAGACTATGAAACTAAATTGACAGACCTACTCCAAGACTCCACATACAAACCCATAAACACAGACCCAACCACATATCTGGAAAAATTAACCAAGAAGAAAATTATAACCAGCCACATAAGCAAAGAGATCCAACACACGATCATACCCAGAGAGAAATCTTCCAGATGCCCCAAACTATACGGCCTCCCAAAAATACACAAAGAAGGCATACCTCTCAGACCCATAGTCAGCTCCAGAGGAGCACCACTACAAAACCTGGCTAAACACCTAGCAAAAGAGCTACAGCCCCATGCTGAAACAGCAGCTTCTCATGTACAAAACTCATACCACTTCTTTGAAATGATCAAAGATCTACACGTGGAGCAAGAAGATCTGCTTGTAAGTTTTGACGTGGTTTCACTATTCACTCAAGTCCCGATAAAAGAGACCCTCGAAATCATCAAAAATAAATACCAACCAGCTACACACCTCATGGAACTAACAGAACACTGCTTAACCAACACATATTTCATATACAAAGGACAAAGATACAAACAAATTGAAGGAGCCCCCATGGGATCACCACTGTCACCTGTCATTGCAAACCTGTTCATGGAAGAATTCGAATCCAGAGCCCTGGCTAATGCCATACTCAAACCCAAACTATGGTTAAGATATATCGATGACACATTCGTGATTTGGCCCCATGGACAAGAAAACCTAAACAACTTCCTAACACACCTAAACAGCGCACACCCCAAAATCAAGTTCACCATGGAAACATAAACTAACAAACAACTACCATTCCTAGATGTACTAATCTACAAGAAAACAGATGGCACACTAGGACACACCATATTCCAGAAGAAAACACACACCAACCGCTACCTCAACGCCCAATCCCACCACCACCCAGCACAGATAAACTCCGTGGCTAAAACACTAATTACTAGAACCAAATGCCTGGCAGACAAGACACACATTAAGACTGAACTATGCACCCTGACTAAAATATTGACAGCCAACGGCTTCCACAAAAGCGAAATCACCAACTTGATCCACAAAAACACACTGAGACATAATAGAGACCCAGAAGATGAACAGACCCATGGAACAGCTGTCCTGCCCTACATAAGAGGCACTACAGACAAAATTAGTAAGATTCTATACAGACACCACATCAAGACTGCCTTCAAAACAGACAGAAAAATAGCAGCCATCCTCAGGAACCCCAAAGACAAAATTGACCTGGAAAACCAAGGCATATATGAAGTCCCCTGTGCATCATGCCCGGCCACATACATTGGACAGACCAATAGAAGAATAAGCACCCGCCTGGATGAACACAAAAATGCAGTCAAAAAGCTGGAACACACTTCCTCACTTGTCCAACACATGGAAGCCACAGGTCATAACATCAACTTCAATGGCACCAAAACCCTAGCCACCATAGAAAATCCCAGCCACAGAATCATCAGAGAAGCCATAGAGATTGAAAAAAGACCAGAAAGCATGAATAGAAGAGATGATTCCACCAGGCTGTCAATCATTTGGAAGCCTGCACTCACAAACAAAAAAATCTCCACACCACAAGCCAGGCAAACACCTGGGCACAAACAGATCCCCCCTGATACCTCCAGCTCAAACACACCCCAACCAGGCACCCAGATGAAACCCAGCTTCCTAACGAATGATAGCCGTCCATTTACCCGAAGCCAAGCTGCACTAAAGGCCTCCAATAAAGTAACACAATGTTGCCAGCCAATCAAGATACAAAAAGATCCCCCCCCCCCAAAAAATAAAATAGACAGAAGATATTAGTAGCAGAACACAGCAAACTCCAAGACCAATAAACACAGACCAAGACTCTCAACCAATCAGGAGGAAGAAAAAATCATTCTGACACAGCAATAGGCTGCCCCAAATTTAAATCTGAAACCACTGTAAAAGTCTGAACCACAGACAAACACCATACAGAAGCCTGATGATGACAGATGAGATTCTGCTGAAACGTTGCTACAACTTTAAAAGCACCACGTGGGAAAATACCCGAACAAAGCTGAATGCCAGACATGTAAGTACCCGCGAAAACATATATAAATATATATATATATATATTTCTCCCGTGTAAGATTGGAAGTATCTAGGCAAAGTTTCGATGAAGTCTCATTCATCATCTTCAGGCTTGGTCTTCAGCTCTGTGCTTCTCAGAGTGATGTGAGCTTGCAGCTGCTTCTTCCTTTTAACTGCTAGTGGGGGTGTGACTTGATTGGATGGGGGCTTGGCTGTGTTCTGATTGGGTGGGGGGGGTGTTCTCATTGGTTGGGGGTTTGGCTGTGTTCTGATTGGTTGGGGGGTTGGCTGTGTTCTGATTGCCTGGAGGCGTGTTCTTTTCAGGTAGGGGCTTGATTGTGCTCAGGTTAGTCTTAGTTGCTGGAGGGTTTGAGCTGGTGAGCTGTGATCTTGCTGTTTGGCTTCGAGTTCGTGGTTGTGCTGCATCTTCATGGTGGAGGTCAGTTCGCTTCATGTATGGCTCAGAGGGGTTTGAAGTGGGTAGTGATGCAGCTGCAGTGCGGCTTCTGGTCCGTGGTCGTGTTTCTTCTTCTGTGTGGGTGTGAGTCTGCTTTCTACATGGAAGTGTGGTGGTGGCATCTTGTGTGGCTCTCAAGGGTGTGGGTGTGGTATTATTCTTCATGTTAGGTACGCGTCTGTTCATGAGGGCAGGTTTCCAAATGGCTGGTAGGCGGGAGGTATCATCTCGTTTATTCATGCTGTGTGAGCGTTTTTCTATCTCTATGGCCTCTCTGATGATTCTGCTGCTGAAGTGTTCGGTTTTGGCGATAGTTTTGGTATTTTTAAAGTCAATCTCATGTCCTGTGGCTTTGAGGTGTTGGACCAGGGAAGAGGTCGGTTCTTCCTTTTTGATTGAGTTCTTATGTTCTTCAATGCGTGCACCTATTCTTCTGTTAGTCTGTCCAATGTATGTGGTGGGGCAGGCAGCGCAAGGGATTTCGTATACTCCTTGATTTTCTAACTCGATTCTGTCTTTAGGGTTTCTTAGGATGGTGGATATCTTTCTGTTTGTGCAGAATGCTGTCTTAATGTTGTGTTTTTGGAGGATCTTGCTGATTTTGTCCGTAGTGCCTTTTATATATGGGAGGAGGGCTTTGCCATTCTCTTGTTCTTTGTCTTGGATTTTGGCTGAGGTTTCTTTTTGGATTAGGTGGGTGATCTTCTTTCTTTGGAATCCATTGGCTGTCAGCACGCCGGTGAGAGTGTGTAGTTCGGCCTTTAGGTGTTGTTGGTCGGCTAAGCATTTTGTTCTGGAGATGAGTGTCTCGGCTACGGAATTGATCTGTGCTGGGTGGTGGTGTGAGAGTGCGTGTAGATAGTGGTTTGTATCTACATGCACTCTCACACCACCACCCAGCACAGATCAATTCCGTAGCTGAGACACTCATCTCCAGAACAAAATGCTTAGCCGACCAACAACACCTAAAGGCCGAACTACACACTCTCACCGGCGTGCTGACAGCCAATGGATTCCAAAGAAAGAAGACAAAATCAGCCCCTACCTGAACAGAACACGCCTCCAGCCAATCAGAACACAGCCAACCCCCCAACCAATCAGAACACAGCCAAACCCCCAACCAATGAGAACACACCCCCACCCAATCAGAACACAGCCAAGCCCCCACCCAATCAAGTCACACCCCCACTAGCAGTTAAAAGGAAGAAGCAGCTGCAAGCTCACATCACTCTGAGAAGCACAGAGCTGAAGACCAAGCCTGAAGATGATGAATGAGACTTCATCGAAACGTTGCCTAGATACTTCCAATCTTACACGGGAGAAAACCCGAATAACCAAAGATCCACATACAAATACCCGCGAGAACCTCAGAAAACAAATATATATATATACATATATGTATATATATATATTTGTTTTTTTAAGTTTTCGCGGGTACTTACATGTCTGGCATTCAACTTTGTTCGGGTATTTTCCCACGTCATAGTAGTGGTGCTTTTAAAGTTGTAGCAACGTTTCAGCAGAATCTCATCTGCCATCATCAGGCTTCTGTATAGTGTTCGTCTGTGAGTTAGACTTTTACAGTGGTTTCAGATTTAAATTTGGGGCAGCCTATTGCTGTGTCAGAATGGTTTTTCCTTCCTCCTGATTGGTTGAGAGTCTTGGTCTGTGTTTATTGGTCTTGGAGTTTGCTGTGTTCTGCTTCTAATATCTTCTGTCTGTTTTTTTGGCTCTTTTTGTATCTTGAGCCAAAAAAACAGACAGAAGATATTAGAAGCAGAACACAGCAAACTCCAAGACCAATAAACACAGACCAAGACTCTCAACCAATCAGGAGGAAGAAAAAATCATTCTGACACAGCAATAGGCTGCCCCAAATTTAAATCTGAAACCACTGTAAAAGTCTAACTCACAGACGAACACTATACAGAAGCCTGATGATGGCAGATGAGATTCTGCTGAAACGTTGCTACAACTTTAAAAGCACCACTACTATGACGTGGGAAAATACCCGAACAAAGCTGAATGGCAGATATATATATATATATATATATATATATATATATATATATATATATATATATATATACATACATACATATATGTATATATATATATTTGTTTTCTTAAGTTTTCGCGGGTACTTACATGTCTGGCATTCAGCTTTGTTCGGGTATTTTCCCACGTGGTGCTTTTAAAGTTGTAGCAACGTTTCAGCAGAATCTCATCTGCCATCATCAGGCTTCTGTATGGTGTTTGTCTGTGAGTCAGACTTTTACAGTGGTTTCAGATTTAAATTTGGGGCAGCCTATTGCTGTGTCAGAATGGTTTTTTCTTCCTCCTGATTGGTTGAGAGTCTTGGTCTGTGTTTATTGGTCTTGGAGTTTGCTGTGTTCTGCTACTAATATCTTCTGTCTGTTTTTTTTGGGGGGGGGGCTCTTTTTGTATCTTGATTGGCTGGCAACATTGTATTACTTTATTGGAGGCCTTTAGTGCAGCTTGGCTTCGGGTAAATGGACGGCTATCATTCGTTAGGAAGCTGGGTTTCATCTGGGTGCCTGGTTGGGGTGTGTTTGAGCTGGAGGTATCAGGGGGGATCTGTTTGTGCCCAGGTGTTTGCCTGGCTTGTGGTGTGGAGATTTTTTTGTTTGTGAGTGCAGGCTTCCAAATGATTGACAGCCTGGTGGAATCATCTCTTCTGTTCATGCTTTCTGGTCTTTTTTCAATCTCTATGGCTTCTCTGATGATTCTGTGGCTGGGATTTTCTATGGTGGCTAGGGTTTTGGTGCCATTGAAGTTGATGTTATGACCTGTGGCTTCCATGTGTTGGACAAGTGAGGAAGTGTGTTCCAGCTTTTTGACTGCATTTTTGTGTTCATCCAGGCGGGTGCTTATTCTTCTATTGGTCTGTCCAATGTATGTGGCCGGGCATGATGCACAGGGGACTTCATATATGCCTTGGTTTTCCAGGTCAATTTTGTCTTTGGGGTTCCTGAGGATGGCTGCTATTTTTCTGTCTGTTTTGAAGGCAGTCTTGATGTGGTGTCTGTATAGAATCTTACTAATTTTGTCTGTAGTGCCTCTTATGTAGGGCAGGACAGCTATTCCATGGGTCTGTTCATCTTCTGGGTCTCTATTATGTATATATATATGAATATATGTATATATGTGTGTGTGTGTGTGTGTGTGTGTGTGTGTGTGTATATATATATATATATATATATATATATATATATATATATATATATATATATATATATATATATATATTCTTAAGTTTTCGCGGGTACTTACATGTCTGGCATTCAGCTTTGTTCGGGTATTTTCCCATGTCATAATAGTGGTGCTTTTAAACTTGTAGCAACGTTTTCAGCAGAATCTCATCTGCCATCATCAGGCTTCTGTATGGTGTTATATACCATATATATATATATGGTATTCAGCTTTGTTCGGGTATTTTTCTACGTCATTATAGTTGTGCTTTTAAAGTTGTAGTAATGTTTCGGCAGAATTTCATCTGCCATCATCAGGCTTCTGTATTGTGTTCGTCTGTGAGTCAGACTTTTACAGTTGTTTCAGTTTTAAATTTGGGGCTAGCCTACTGCTGTGCCAGAATGGTTTTTTTCTTCATCCTGATTGGTTGGGAGTCTTGATCTGTGTTTATTGGTCTTGGAGTTTGCTGTGTTCTGCTTGATTGGTGTTTCTAATATCTTCTGCCTATTTTGTGGCTTTTTTTTTCTTGGTTGGCTGGCAACATTGTGTTCCTGTATTGGAGGCTTTTAGTGCAACTTGGCTCCGAGTAAATGGACAGTTATCATTTGTTAGGAAGTTAGGTTTCATCTGGGTGCCTAGTTGGGGTGTGTTTGAGCTGGAGGTATCAGGGGGAATCTGTTTTTGCCCAGGTGTTTGTCTGGCTTGTGGTGTGGAGATTTTTTGTTTGTGAGTGCAGGCTTCCAAATAATTGACAGTCTGGTGGAGTCATCTCTTCTATTCATGCTTTCTGGTCTTTTTTCAATCTCTATGGCTTCTCTGATAATTCTCTGGCTGGGGTTTTCTATAGTGGGTAGGGTTTTGGTACCATTGAAGTTGATGCTATGACCTGTTGCTTTCATGTGTTGGACTAGTGAGGAAGTGTGTTCCAGCTTTTTGACTGCATTTTTGTGTTGATCCAGATGGGTATTTATATATTTATATATACATAAATAAGTTTTTTGTGGCTGGTTAAAGGCACAGAAGAAGATCTAGCATTTATGTGCATTTATACAGAGTCTATTTTTAATCCTGCCCTTTGCTGTTTTCTAATTAACTCTCCATGCTGAGAAAACTATACAGGATTAAATAATTGTAATAAAGTTATTCTTTTATTCCTCCTTTCTGGAAAGGAAATATAATACTTTGACTGAAACTGGGGAAAAAACAGTTGCCTTTCTTGGTGGCTAACTTTGGGAACTTTCAAAGTTTGTTGACATCTTAAGTTAAAAATTATACATAAAGTGCCTGGAGCAATGACCAGTTCCTACTGCATTGCAAAGCATTGCATGATGGACCTGAAAGAAATAAGTAATCATCTGAGGTGTTATCAAACCCTTTTTAATGACTTGCTGCTTAAATAAATGTAAATCTGAATACTCCACAGGAATCTTTATTTCAAAGAAAACCGTCGTATTTCCAGAATACTTATTAATTCATTTATTTTCTGTGTTAGAGATGTAGCTATAAATAAGATGTGTTATTTCTAATGTTTGCTTCAAGTGCCATCACAAAATGTATATAATTTAATCATGGGGGCTGTTCTGAACAGCGCCTAACTTTCTAAATTTGCATAAATTGCATGTTCTTAAGCAATCTCCATAAAATAAATTATAACTTTGAAGACCAGCTAATTAAGAAGCATTAATATGATTGTTTCCGGAAGGTGAAAATATTACATCTTGGTGGGATCAGCAATTTGAATGTTGACCTGCACAGTTTTGGGCATGTGGGTAGAAGGTGCTTGAAACAGGATACCCCCTTCAGTAGATAACCTTCTAAGCTATTAAAGAACCATTCTGTCAAAATATTTCACTGGCCTTTCGTAGCCCCATTCAAATTATTGCTCTTTCACCACCCTAATCTGAAGCATTTAATTGATTCTCTAGTTGACTGCTCATTCTTCATGCACAGGTGCTCCCTTATTCATAAGATGTAATTATTTTATATTGGCGGATCATAGGGTTACCTTTTTCAGCAGTATAAATACATTGTGTTGAGCTGGCTCAGATAAAATTAACCTGTTGTAAATAATATAAAGGAGAGTGGAGGATTTATTGCTCACTGTGAATTGGCTGGAATTACAAATTATATGAAAATGCATACAGAATACATACTGTGTAGAAGTTTGAGACTCTGCATAGCATCTTAACTGTTCCCAGTACTGCCCTCTTCTAGACAGTCATTGATCCTTGAATCAGTTGGAGTCACTCTCCCGACTTAAGAGTCAGGACCCAAAAGTTCCTGCCATCACCTAGAACCACTTTGGCCTTTATTTTCCACATCCTCTCTAGTTCCTCCTTCAGGTCCTGGTATTTCTCATACTCCTTCCTGATGTTGCAGTTATTTGGCAGATAGATAGATGATGGGGGGCAGAGGGAGTGAGGAGGCAGTGAAAGGAGAGAGGGAAGGAGGGAGGGAGGGGGAGAGAGAGTGATGATAAATAAATGAAAGATAGATATAGATAGATAGATAGATAGATAGATAGATAGATAGATAGATAGATAGAATGATTGGTAGATAGGTAGGTAGATGATAGATAAATAAATAGATGACAGACAGACAGACAGATGGATGGATGGATAGATAGATAGATGAGGGGGGACACATGGAGAGATAAATAGATGAAAGCAGGGGTGGGATTCTACCAGTTTGCATCTATTCACTAGAACCGGTTGTTAACATTCTAAGCAGTTCAGAGAACCTTTTGTTAGAAGAAATTACTGGCCTAATCCTATAAGGAAGACAGGAAGGAAACATTCTGGTGTTGCTTACAGAAACTGCCTGTCCGTTAACCCTTATTACATTCTTGGCAGGACTAGACTTTCTGTCTCTGGAACTTCTCTGGAGTTTTTTTCCCCTCCATTGCTGGTATTTTGCTTGGGTGGAGTGACCATTCAAAGTTACTTTAAAATGATCATTTTTCACACTTACGACTGTTGCAGCATCCCCACAGTCATGAGACGCCAGGCAAGGAGATGCGTGTCTCGATGTGAGTGATATTGAGTTGGCCACGCCCACCAACTAAGCCATGCCCACAGAACCGGTTGTTAAAAAATTTGAATCCCAACCCTGGATGAAAGGCAGGTAGATAGATACACATAGATGCATAGATACATAAATATGCCATTAAAAGTGCTCTCATATTCCTTCAAGAAACTTAATGTTCTGTCCTTAATTAGCATTCTTGAGATCCCTGCGCTTTGATTGGCCAAAGCGCGGGGCACTCTGATTGGTCAGGTGAGCCGCGCCGATTGGCTCGCTAAGAATCTCCCGCGATTGGTCCATTTGGATCGCGGGAGATTCAAAGCGGTGCAATTGGCCGCGGCCGCCGCAGCTAAAAGAATAAAAGCCGCGATCTTTTTCCCTTTGCCCCAGTTCTGTTCCAACCTCAAATAAAGAGCATGATTTGAAGTCACCGACTCCTGGCATCATTTCGCGGACACAACACTTAAGACTTAGGAACTTGATCATGGTTGCCTTCTATCTATATTTTTTTTGTAAACTTCGCAGTGAACATACGGATACAAGCATTTTTAAGAAGCTAAGATCATAAGCACTGATGTATCTGAGAAGAATTCTTTTTACTAGATAGGATGAAATTATACATACTATTCTGTATTTTTTTTCAAGTATACATAAACTAGCAGCGATGGCCAAAATATCCAATGTTGAAAATGATCTCCTCATCTTCAAAGAAAATATGCGAAGTCATCCCACTGTCTATCTAGCATTCAAGGTATCTCATATTTTGCAATCAGGACCCTGAAGCCAACCCCCATGTTAAAGCTCTGTGTTTGAACTACCACTTTTCAGTCAAAATGAATGACAATAGTATAGATGGCTGTGAATCCTGTAAAACAGACAAGATTAAGGAACCAATAACAGATACTGAGAACTGCTTTTATTGTAATGGCAAGAAGATCTTTTAAGTCTGAATGTATTTTTCCCTCAAACTCACTTTATCCTTGTGTGGTGAGCGTCTTACCCGAGACTTTTCCCTTCTTTATTTTATTAGTCCAGGCTCAAAGTCTGCTTTTCTGATGGTTGCCTTGGAAGCAGCTCTTCCTCAAGGCCATTCTTTATGTCCTCTACAATTGAACAGCAAATATAGGCCCAGTTTATGTGGCAGCATGTAACATGATGACAACAAATGCCACACAACAGGAGCTCCAGAGGTTGGTGTGTGGTAGTTACCCTACGAAGTGAAGCTTTGTGTGGATTTTGGGGTTTCCTGGAGTTCTCTGAATGCTCCTAGAACCAAACAGTTCAACCCAGAGTTACTTATATTTTCAACTATAAGACTGCAATCTAGAACAGAATAACAGAGTTGGGAGGGATCTTGGAGGTCTTCTAGTTTAACCCCCTGCCTAGGCAGGAAACCCTACACCACTCCAGACAAATGGTTATCCAATATCATTTTTAAAACCTCCAGTGTTGGAGCATTCACAACTTCTGAAGGCAAGTTGTTCCACTGTTTAATTGTTCTAACTGTCAGGAAATTTCTCCTAGGTTCTAAGTTGCTTCTCTCCTTGATTAGTTTCCACCCATGGCTTCTTGTACTGCCCTTAGTAGCTTGACTCCCTCTTCTTTATGGCAGCCCCTGAGATATTGGAATGCTGCTATCATGTCTCCCCTAGTCCGTCTTTTCATTAGACTAGACATACCCAGTTCCTGCAACCATTCTTCATATATTTTAGCCTCCAGTCCCCTAATCATCTTTGTTGGTCTTTTCTGCATTCTTTCTAGAGTCTCAACATCTTTTTTACATTGTGGCGACCAAAACTGGATGCAGTGTTTCCAAGTGTGGCCTTACCAAGGCATTATAAAGTGGTATTAACACTTCACATGATCTTGATTCTATCCCTCTGTATATGCAGCTTAGAAATGTGCCAATTTCCTTAATTTTTCTAGATTACTTCTCAGCCCATCCAACCAAGACATATTCTAAAATGGAGAATATCTGCAGCTTCAGGTGGAATTTTATTCTACATTTTGCCTTGCCCTAAAAAAGAAAAAGTGGATCTATTTCTCTCTCTTAGGGAAAATCTAAGGAACACGTTGAATCTAAGAGAAGAGAATCTAAGTAAGAGAATCTACAAAGCCTCTTGATCAGGGTTATAGGTTTTTACTCTCATGGATACAGGCCCAATTGATGTTGTGTCCATTGTTTCTTCCAAGGTTGACTTTTTTATATTTTGTTTTTCTATATGACCTAGTTTTCAGATTCCCAACGACTTTTACAAAAAGGCAGAAAAACTCAGCAGAGAGATCTCTGATAAAAAGATGTTTGCAAATTTTTTAAAATGAACTTTAATTAGGAGGCACAATGGCTTATAAGATTAATGTTGTGTATGTACCATAGTTAATAAAGTATGAGCTTGAGGTAAAGTGCAGAGTTCTGGCCCTGCACTTCTGATTGGCTGTTAGGCGGTCAGATCGGATTGGTTAGTTCTGAGGAATCCGACTGGCCCTTAACAGAGGATTCTTATTGGTTAAAAGAGCTAGCGTTCATAGCTCGCTATTGGACAATTCTTACAAGGGTTGCCTATATAAGGCAGAGTTCACTGTTGTTGTACTGAGAAGTCACTATGCGATAAAGAGCTGAAAGTTCACTATTCAGAGCTTGTCTCCAATTACTTCGACCCATGTCCAAGTACTTAACACTGGCGATGAGGGTGGGATGTGGAGACATCTGAACTGAAGAAGCCAGGAAGCAATACCGAGCACGTGATAAGACGACGCCAACAACGGAACCATGTCCGGCGGCATCATACCATCTGCTCCGTTCCATCCAAACCAAGAGGATTGGGAATCCTACATGGATCGCTTCCAAATGTTTCTCGAGACGAACAACTCGAAGGACGCCACACCAGCAAAGAAGAGGGCGCTGTTCCTGACGCATTGTGGCCCAGCCATATTTAAGATGGCTAAAGCACTCGCCAAACCTCGAGAAGTGAAAGCCATGAGCTGGGACGACCTCGAACCCATCCTGAGAGACCATTACGCACCAACCGTGCCTACACTCGTGAGATGCCATGAGTTTTATCAGAGAAACCAACGGAAAGGGGAGAGTGTGGCCGATTTCGTAGCAGACCTCCGAAATTTAGGGGGCCTCTGCGGGTTCACCAATTTAGAAGAGGCACTGAGAGATCGAATAGTTCTGGGATTAGATGCACTAGGCGTGCAAAGCAAGCTGATGGCGAAAGGCGACATCAGCCTTGCTGATGCCATCACCGAAGCCACGGCTGCGGAGGCGACTAAAAAGTCGGCTGCACAACTACGGCGAAGCCGCACTCCGGTAACACCACCGACCAGCGAAATCTTACCCAACTCAGAAGGGCAGCTCTCAACAACGTACCACAAGGACCTCTCTTCATCGTCAGACAGCGATGAAGAAGGGGTCCATCGACTGCGGTCCAACCAGGACCCTCGCCCGAAGCCCTTACGCCCGTGCGCTGGCTGTGGAGCCAACCATGCCAGGTCCGAATGCAAATTCCGCGACACACTCTGCCATGAGTGAGGGAAACGAGGCCACATTGGCTGGGTCTACCGCAGCTTGCCAGGACTCAGCCAGGACTCAAAAGGGGCTAACTATCGCCAATCGACAGGAAACCGTCCTGTAAGGCGAGAGCCAGTAAACCACTCCTACAGAAATCGAGCTTTGCATAGAGAAGAGGCTCACCATACTATCACTATCGGTCACGCCTCAGCCTTGGACACTAAGAAAATCCGAGTCACAGTAGCCATCGAGAACCAGCCTTGCCACATGGAGGTCGACTCGGGATCGTCCCTCTCGATGGTGTCCTGGAAGACACTCAAGCAACTCATCCCCACAATTCAACGTCAAGACCTCCAATTTCAACGCCTCATCCTCAAGGACTACCAAGGGAACCAAATCCCCGTTGTCGGGTCCTGCCAAGTCCGAGTCTCCTTCAAGAAGCATACAGCGTACTTACCTCTAACGGTCATCGATAGAGATAGGCCTAGCCTACTAGGCCTCCAATGGTTCGCACCACTCGGCATTGAAGTGGCCGGCATAAACCGAGTCAGTGGTTGTGAGTGGGAGGAAGACCTTATCTCTGAGTTCAGTGACGTCTTCGCGGACAGCTTAGGTGAGTATAAGGGGACCCCGATCTCATTCAGTTTAGATCCAAAAGTAGCTCCCGTTCGCTTAAAGCCCTGTTGAGTTCCGTTCGCTCTTAAAGCAAAGATCGATGAACAACTCAACAAGCTAATTGCTCAAGGGGTGTTGAAGCCCATCGATTACTCTCCATGGGAAACCCCTATTGTAACACCCATTAAGCCAGATGGGTCAATACGAATTTGTGGGGACTACCGGGCCACTTTAAACCACGCCCTACAACAGAATGCGTATCCAGTTCTGGTGGTACAACACCTCCTCCATTCCCTGGGGGGCGGAAAGGTTTTCACTAAATTAAATTTAGCTCAAGCTTATCAACAATTGCCGGTGGATGAAAAAACAGCCCAAGCCCAAACAATTGTAACACACAGAGGTGCCTTTAAATGTACCCGATTGCAATTCGGAGTTAGTGTAGCTCCGGGAATCTTCCAGAGCCTCATGGAAAGGCTATTACAGGGAATCAAGGGCATGGTCCCTTATTTTGATGATGTATTAATTGCAGCCCCTACAAAAAAAATCTTGCAAGATCGTTTGAAATGCGTTCTAAAAAAAATTCAATAGGCTGGACTTAAGGTGAAAAAAAATAAATGTCACTTATATACTGACAATGTTGAATTTCTAGGATACCGAATAGATAGCCAAGGCATTCATCCTACCGAGAGTAAATTAAAAGCCATCAAAAACGCCCCCAGACCACGCAACAAGACCGATCTCCAGGCGTTCTTAGGCCTCATTAATTTCTATAATGTATTTTTACCGCACAAAGCAACTGTCGCTGAGCCGTTACACCAATTATTAGATAAGAAAGCATTGTGGGTATGGGGGTACCGGGAAGAGCAAGCATTCCGGAATGTTAAAAAACTGCTCATATCTGACTCTGTACTTATGCAGTATAACGAGACTTTGCCGTTAGTTATAACTTGCGATGCATTGCCTTTTGGGGTGGGCGCCATTTTGAGCCATGTACTGCCTAATGGGAACAAAGTCCCTGTTGCATACTTTTCGAAGACTCTTTCACAAACAGAGCAGAACTATGGACAAATTGATAAAGAAGCCCTCACAATCGTGTCAGCTGTAAAGAAATTTCATGAATATATGTATGGAAGGACATTTACCATTGTAACTGACCACAAACCGTTGCGAGGGATAACAGCCGGGGACAAGCCAACCCCCTACATATTATCCCCTAGAATGACCTGATGGTCAGAATTCCTAGCTGCTTATGATTATTGCTTGCAATATCGCCCGGGGAAGGCCATTCCCCATGCCGACGCATTAAGCCGAGCACCGCTTCCAGAGACTCTCGACGATCTGGCACCAATGGCAACTACATTGCAGATCGAAACACTCAACTCGCCACCTATGACCACCTGAGACATTGCAAGAGAAACCAAACGAGACCACACCCTAGCTCGAGTCCTAAGTTGGGTAGAATGTGGATGGCCATTGGACCAAGTACCAGATGACTTCGCACCATTTAAATCTCAACAGACTGAACTTTTTTCCCAAAAAGGCTGTATCATCTGGGGCGATAGAGTTGTTGTCCCAAAACGACTCCGGAAGACACTGCTAGGAATGCTGCACGAGGGCCACCCCGGCATCGTGCGGATGAAAGCACTTGCACGAAGCTATGCATGGTGGCCGGGCATGGACCGGCAAATCGAGCAGTGGGTCAAAGCATGTGCCAATTGCCAACAAGTCAGCAACGCCCCACCAAAAGCTATGCCTACTGAATGGGAGACACCATGGGGACCCTGGTCCAGAATCCACCTGGATTTTGCGGGGCCAACCAAGGGCTACACCTTCCTACTGACAGTCGACGCGTTCTCCAATTGGTTAGAAATTCATCGTATGACGACTACAACTTCCGAGGCGGTGATCAAGATCCTAAACAGACTCTTTGCAACCCACGAACTACCTGACGTCCTGGTGTCCGATAACGGGCCACAGTTTATGGCACTAATGTTCGAGCAGTACCTCGCTGACCGCAGCATCCACCATGCGCTCACCTCGCCTGCGCACCCTGCGACCAATGGCTGAGCGGAATGCATGGTCCAATTTGTTAAAAAGACTTTGCAAAAAGTGGACTATGACAATATCGATGACAAGGTCAACCAAATTCTCTTTTTGCAACACATAACTCCACACAGCGTCACCGGCAGAACTCCCGACAATCTACTGATGGGACGAAGACTCCGCTCCCACCTCGACCGGTTGCACCCTGCTTATGAACCGGAAAAGCCAATAGGATCCAGCGGCCGCTGTCGCACTTTCCAGGTAGGAGACCTCGTTTACGCATGAAACTTATCGGGTGATCCGTTATGGATAGAGGCGACAGTAGTACAAGTGACCGGCCCCAAATCCTACGTAGTGAAATGCTGTGACAATAGACTGTGGAAACGGCATATCGACCAATTACGGTCACGACTCACAACGGCCAGTCAACAACTCCCCCATGACCAAACCGAGGGGGGGTGGTACAGAAGAAGATGACGTTCCAGGGAACCTGCTCGAAGGGAGCGAAATGGAGCAGGAAGGAGAATCGTTTGCACCACAAGAAATTGCACCTGAGGGCTTCTGGTTTCGCGTGGCTTCGGGGCAGCAGGAATTCGCGACAGCTCGTGATTCCTGCTGTGCTAGCCGTCGAGGTACCCCCGATCCAGATGGGTCAGGGGGATATGGCTGCCCTGTAGGGACAGCTGAAGAGAGAGGGGAGTCGGATAGGGGGGTGGGGGTGTCGCAGATCCCCCCCTTTGCCGGAAAAACCCCCTTTTCCCAAGGCGGTGGAGCGGCGGTCAGCAATGGCCACCACGAAGAAGCCAGCAACCGGGTAAGATTGTGCTGGAGGAGAAGAGTGAAAGTGATATCTGAGCTGGGTCAAGTAACATCCTTTAAATTGCCTGGAACTGAGCTGTTTGAATTGCTGGAGGATACATTGTATCCCTAAGAAGAGCGAAAGCGGCGGAGAAGCTGTTAAAGGGAACTTTTTTTTTTTCTTCACTCTCCCACCCCATGGAAACAGCAGATATATTGTTTGGATATATTGGACATTGAAAGTGAATTGTTTTGAGAGTTGAAGCTAAGGGACAAAAGGATTTTTGGACAATGAAAAATTTAAGAAATTGGAAAACCCTTGTTGGAGGTATGGATTTCTGATTATTTAAAATCGATATCGCAAGTGGGAAGGGAGAGGAGAAAAAATTGGAGCAGAAGCTGAAAAAGGAGGAGATTGCCTAGAATCCCAAAGAAAGATATATGGTAATTGGACCTCTTTGATTAAACATTAACCCCAGAAAGAGAAAGAGAAGAAGGAAGAAAAGTATTAACTTTTGGAACTTTTTTTGAATTGTTTTTGATTAAAAATACTTGTGGTTGTTTTGGGAAAAGTTTCTCTTTTCATAATGGCATCGCTTGTGGATGAACTAAAGGCTGAATATCAAAAATATAAAAAGGAAGATACTTTGGGCACTTTGTTTCAATTTTTAGAAATGGCGTTATGTACTTATGAAAAGTTGATTACGCAGGAGAAGGACTGAGACAAGGAAGAAGAGGAAGAAGAAGCTTTGATGAACAATGGGTCCTTTCCGGAGAGGAGGAGAAAAAGGATAAGAAAAAGGGGATTTTAAGAATTATAAAAACAACCAAAGAAGAGAAAAATGAGCGAAAAGGTGGAGGCAAGGTTAGAAAGCAAAGGAAAAGGAGTAAGAAAAGGGAGGAGGAAAGGGCAAGGAGGTAAAAGGGGTAAAAAGGGCAAGGAGAAGAATAAGCAAGAGAGAAAGGGGGGGAGGACAAGCCTCAATGGTGGGAAGCAAGATCTAAAGAAAAAAAGTTTATTTAGAGACAATGGGTGAATTTAATTTAGGATAAAAGAGGGATTCTGGAGGGTATATAAGATTGTGTTTTTTATATGTGTATTTAGAGTATAAAATTTATTATGTAATTTTAGAATCTTTTAAACAGAATCCCAAGAAAAATTGTTATACGAAGTACTTTTAAGTTAGGGTAATGAGTTATAGACGTTACCCCAATTGGTGTATAGGAGAAGTATAGTAAAAGAAAAAAGATGAATGGATAGTTGGAAATAGAACAGACAAAGAATGTTATTGAAAATGGTAATAAGATATGAAAAGATATATAAAGGTTTTGTTATGGTTTTTTTTTTTTGGATTTTGTATATTGATAAAAGGCAATAAAATTTTAATTAACAAGAAATAATTTGGATGAAAAGGAGAAGTAGGGATAAGATATGAAGTTAAATAGATAAAGTATTGATACTATAATTTGGAATTGTTATGTTCTATTGGTTTTTTATTATTATTTTTTCCTAGAAAAGAATTTATAAGCTGTTATGCCTTGATTTTTTGTGCATTGTTTTTATAAAATTGATAAAAATGGTTTATATATATATATAAAAAAATGAAAATGATAATAAGATATGGAAGGATATACAAAGTGAATATGATGTTTGAATTTGTGTCTGTGAGAAGAGTTTTAACCCGGGATCAGACAAACTTCAGAAAAGATCTTTTAGTTTTGTTTATGTTTTGTGTTTTGTATGTTTGTGTATTGTGTTTTCTGTAAAAAATTAATAAAATTTGTTTTAAAAAAAAGAAATTGCACCTGAGCAAGAAGCAGATCCACTGCCAAACAACAATCTACCTCAACAGGATTGCAACCAACCAGTCCAACGAAAATCCGAAAGACTTAAAAGACAACTGTCCTATTTAAAGGACTATATAACTACACCGCAATTAAGAAGCCAGGGGGAAGGGGTGTTGTGTATGTACCATAGTTAATAAAGTATGAGCTTGAGGTAAAGTGCAGAGTTCTGGCCCTGCACTTCTGATTGGCTGTTAGGCGGCCAGATCGGATTGGTTAGTTCTGAGGAATCCAATTGGCCCTTAAGAGAGGATTCTTATTGGTTAAAAGAGCTAGCGTTCATAGCTCGCTATTGGACAATTCTTACAAGAGTTGCCTATATAAGGCAGAGTTCACTGTTGTTTTACTGAGAAGTCACTATGCAAATAAAGAGCTGAAAGTTCACTATTCAGAGCTTGTCTCCAATTACTTCGACCCATGTCCAAGTACTTAACAATTAAGACATTGGGCTGATAATCAAGGGCTCAAATTTGAGATCTGGTTTGCTACTGTGGGATGAAGTGACCCAGTGGTGGGATTCAATTTTTTTTTACTACCAGTTCTTTGGGTGTGGCTTTGTGGGCGTGGCAGGGGAACAATACTGTAAAATCTCCATTCCCTCCCCACCCCACTAACCTGCTTTCAAGCTCTGTTCTCCTGTTCAGGGCAACCAAAGAAGACCCAATCAATCAGCTGGGACTCAGGAGGCAGACAATAGATGGGGCGGGGCCAGTCAGAGGTGGGATTTGCCGGTTCTTCAAACTACTCAAAATTTTCCATTACTGGTTCTCCAGAACTGGTCAGAACCTGCTGAATACCACCTCTGGAGTGACCTCCCATCACATGCTCCAGGTCTTGTTAACCCAGCTGTTATGTTTGGAGCATGGGCGAGAAAGAATGGAGACAAGCCTCAGGAACGGTGAACTTCAGCTCTTTATTTACATAGTGACTTCTCAACTCAATGGCAGTTATAACCCTCCTTATATAGGCAACCCCAATAACTATTAACCAATAACAATCGAGGAGCGCTAGTCCCTTAACCAATAGGAACTCTCTGTTAATGGCCAATCGGATTCCCCGGAACAGGCCAATCCGATCCTGTTAACAGCCAATCTCTGCTGGCAGCCAATCAGAAGTGCAGGGCCAGAACCCTGCACTTTACTCCAAGCTCAAGTTCTCTTTATTAAACCTTATGCATTCACAACACCCCTTCCCCTTGGCTTCTGTTTGCAGGGCGCAGTTACATAGTCCTTTAAGTAGGACGGTTGCTTTATTAGTCTTTTTGATTTTCGCTGTGTCATTTGGCTGCAATCACACTGAGGTAGATCGTTGTTTGGCAACGGGGTCGCATCTGGTTCAGAGTTCAATTCTTCGTCGTTGCCATTATTCTCGGTAATTCCCTGAGGTGCATCTGTTTCCCTCTCTGGTTCCACTTCCTGTGTCTCTATTACGCCATCGTTCCCTTCGAACAGGTTTTCTTCTACTTGGAATTCATCTTCTTCCGTATCTCCCCCCCCCTCAGTTTGGTCATAAGGGAGTTCAGGAATGCCCAACGGGAGCCGCGATAGTAATTGATCGATATGGTGTTTCCATAGTCTATCATCAAGGCATTGTACAAGGTAGGATCTCGGGCTGGTTACATGAACTACTGTCGCCTCTACCCACAGCGGATCGCCCGATAGGTTTTTAGCGTATACCAAATCGCCTACCTGGAAGGCACGACAGCGGCCGTTGGATCCTAGTGGTTTTTCCGGTTCATAAGCTGGGTGTAACCGGTCGAGGTGGGAGCGGAGTTTTCATCCCATTAGCAGTTCGGCGGGAGTTTTGTTGGTGATGCTATGAGGTGTGATGTGTTGTAAAAAAAGGATTCGATTGATCTTGTCGTCAATGTTATCGTAGTCTACCTTCTGCAAGATTTTCTTAACAAATTGGACCATGCGCTCTACTTTGCCATTGGTCGCAGAGTGCGCAGGCGAGGTGAGCGCATGTCGGATGCCGTGGTCAGCCAGGTACTGCTCGAACGACAGCACTGTAAATTGGGGCCCGTTGTCAGATACCAGGACGTCTGGTAATCCATGGGTTGCAAATAGTCTTTCCAAGTTTTTGATAACCGCTTCAGTGGTTATGTTCGTCATGCAGTGAATCTCGAGCCAATTTGAGTAGGCGTCGACGGTTAGCAGAAAAGTGTGGCCTTTGGTCAGCCCCACAAAGTCCAAGTGAATGCGGGACCAGGGTCCTCATGGTGTCTCCCATTCGGTAGGAATGGCTTTAGGTGGGGCGTTGCTCAATTCCTGGTATTTATGACAAGCTTTAACCCAATTTTCGATTTGCTTGTCGATGCCCGGCCACCATGCGTAGCTTCATGCAAGGGCTTTCATTCGCACAATACCAGGGTGGCCATCGTGCAAGGTTCTCAGCAGCGCTTTTTGGAGTTGTTCTGGGATAACGACTCTATCACCCCAGATGACACAGCCTTTTTGAGAGAACAACTCCATTTGTCGAGTCTTGAATAGTGTGAAGTCATCTGATAATTGGTCCAGTGGCCATCCGCATTGTACCCAGCTTAGGACTCACGCTAAGGTGGGGTCGCATTTGGTTTCTCTCGCAATATCTCGGGCAGTCAATGGCGGCGAGTTGAGTGTTTCAATTTGCAACGTGGTTACCGTTGGTGCAGGATCATCGAGAGTCTCTGGAAGCAGTGCTTGGCTCAATGCGTCGGCGTGGGGAATGGCTTTCCCCGGGCGGTATTGCAGCTGATAATTATAAGCAGCCAAGAATTCTGACCAGCGAGTCATCCTGGGGGATAATATGTAGGGAGTCGGCTTATCTCCAGCTATTATCCCCAATAATGGTTTGTGGTCAGTCACGATAGTAAAAGCCCGGCCATACACGTACTCATGGAATTTTTTAATGGCCGATACAATTGCGAAGGCTTCTTTATCGATTTGGCCATAATTTCGCTCAGTTTTTGAAAGTGTCTTTGAAAAATATGCAACAGGGGCTTCGTTACCATTAGGCAGTACATGGCTCAGAATGGCGCCCACTCCGAAAGGCGAAGCATCACATGTGATATTTAACGGCAAAGTCTCATTGTATTGCATGAGTACAGAGTCAGAAGTCAGTAGTTTTTTCACATTCCGGAATGCCTGTTCTTTTCTATGACTCCATAACCAGTTTGCTTTCTTGTCTAACAACAGGTGTAACGGTTCAGCGACTGTTGCTTTATGCGGTAGAAATACATTATAAAAGTTGATGAGGCCTAGGAACGCCTGGAGATCGGTCTTGTTCCGAGGCCTGGGAGTGTTTTTTATTGCTCTTAGTTTATTGTCGGTAGGGTGAATACCCTAACTGTTAATTAGGTACCCTAAAAACTCAACACTATCTGTACACAATTTACACTTATTCTTCTTTACCTTAAGACCGGCGTTTTGGAATTTTTGTAGGACTAACTTTAAACGATCCCGTAAGATTTTTTTTGTAGGTGCAGCAATTAATGCATCGTCAAAGTAGGGGACCACACCTTTAATCCCTTGTAGTAGCCTCTCCATCAGGCTCTGAAAAATCCCTGGGGCTACACTGACTCTGAATTGGAGCCGGGTGCATTTAAAGGCACCTCAGTGTGTCACAATCGTTTGTGCCTGTGCCGTCTTTTCATCAACAGGTAGTTGCTGATATGCTTGAGCTAAGCCTAATTTAGTGAAGACCTTTCCGCCCCCCAGGGAGTGGAGGAGATGCTGTACCACCGGCACCGGATATGCATTCTGTTGTAGGGCGTGGTTCAGGGTGGCCCGGTAGTCCCCACAAATTCGGATCGACCCTTCTGGCTTAATGGGTGTTACGATTGGGGTTTCCCAGGGAGAGTGATCGGTAGGTTCTAGCACCCCCTGAGCTATCAGTTTGTCGAGTTGTTCGTCGATTTTCGGCTTTAAGGCAAACGGAACTCGACGGGGCTTAAGGCGGATGGGAGCTATCTTTGGATCAAGGCTGAATGAAATTGGGGTCCCCTTGTACTTGCCTAAACTTTCCACAAAGACGTCCTTGACCTCATGGATGAGGTCCTCCTCCCAGTCACTTCCGCTGATTCGGTTTATGCCTGCCACTTCAATGCCAAGTGGTGCGAACCATTGGAGACCTAGCAGACTAGGCTGATCTTTGTCGATCACAGTTAGCGGTAAGTATGCTGTGTGTTTCTTGAAGGAGACCCAGACTCGGCAGGAACCAACAACAGGGATTCAATTCCCTTGATAGTCCTTAAGAATGAGTTTTTGGAAACGGAGGTCTTGGCGCTGAATTGTGGGGATGAGTTGCTTGAGGGTCTTCCAGGACACCATCGAGACAGACGATCCCGAGTCGGCTTCCATGTGGCAAGGCTGGTTCTCGATGGCTACTGTGATTCGGATTTTCTTGGCATCCCAGGCAGAGACGTGACCGATAGTGATAGTATGGTGAGCCTCTTCTCGGTGTAAAGCTTGGTTTCTGTAGGAGTGGCTTACTGGTTCTCGCCTTACAGGATGGTTTCCTGTCGATTGGCGATAGTTAGCCCCTTTTGAGGCCTGGCCGGGTCCTTGTAAACTTCGGCAGACCTGTCCGATGTGGCCTCTCTTCCCACACTCATGGCAGAGCGTATCATGGAATTTGCATTCGGACCTGGCATGGTTGGCTCCACAGCCAGCGCAAAGGCGTAGGGACTTCGGATGGTGGTCTCGGTCAGACCGCAGTCGATGGACCTCTTCTTCATCGCTGTCTGACGACGAAGAGAGATCCTCATGGTGTGTCGTTGAAAGCTGCCCTTCTGACGGGTAAAATTTCGCTTGTCGGTTGGTGTACCGGAGCGTGGTTGCGGCGTAATTGTGCAGCCAACTTCCTGGTTGCTTCTGCTGCAGTAGCATCGGCGATGGCATCGGCAAGGCTGATGTCGCCTTTTGCCATCAGCTTGCTCTGCACGCCTGGTGCATCTAATCCCAGAACTGTTCGATCTCTCAGTGCCTCTTCCACATCGGCCGAATCCGCAGAGGCCTCCCAGGTTTCGGAGGTCTGCTATGAAGTCGGCGACGCTTTCTCCTTTTCGCTGGTTTCTCTGATAGAACTCGTGCCGTCTCATGAGCATAGGCACGGTCGGTGCGTAGTGATCTCTTAGTAGAGGTTCAAGGTCATCCCAATCCATCGCCTTCACTTCACTAGGTTTTGCTAGTGCTTTAGCCATCTTAAATACGGTTGGACCGCAATGCGTTAGGAACACCGCCCGTTTCTTCCTGGCTGTGGCGTCCTTTAAATTGTTAGTTTCTAAGAACATTTGGAAGCGATCCATGTAGGACTCCCAGTCTTCCTGCACTGGATTGAACGGAGCGGGTGGTACAACAACGCCGGATATGGTTCCATTGTATAGCGCCGTCAGCCATGTACTCGGTGTTTCTTCTTGGTTCCGTCAGTTCAGACGTCTCCATATCCCATCCTCGTCGCCAGTGTTATGTTTGGAGCATGGACGAGAAAGAATGGAGACAAGCCTCGGGAACAGTGAACTTCAGCTCTTTATTTACATAGTGACTTCTCAACTCAAAATCCTCCTCAACTCAAAACCCTCCTTATATAGGCCACCCCAATAACTATTAACCAATAACAATTGAGGAGCGCTAGCTCCCTTAACCAATAGGAACTCTCTGTTAATGGCCAATCGGATTCCCTGGAATGGGCCAATCCGGTCTGGCCACTTAACAGCCAATCAGAAGTGCAGGGCCAGAACCCTGCACTTTACTCCAAGCTCAAGTTCTCTTTATTAAACCTTATGCATTCACAACACCAGCAGTTTGAAAGTGGTCAAATGTGAATAGGTAAATGGATACTACTTTGGTGGACAGCTTAACAGGAACCTGTAACTGTAATGTTACTATTCAATCCTTTAAACCCAGAAGTGCTTCAGAGCTCTCTATATGACAGTAGTAGCAGTAGTAGAATAGAACAGAGTAGAGTAGAGTAGAATAGAATAGAATAGAATAGAATAGAATAGAATAGAATAGAATAGAATAGAATAGAATAGAATTCTTTATTGGCCAAGTGTGAGTGGACACACAATTTGTCTTGGTGCAAATGCGCTCAGTGTACATAAAAGAAAAGATACATTCATCAAGAATCATTAGGTACAACACTTAATAATAGTCACAGGGTACAATAAGCAATCAAATCATATAGGAAACAGTCAGTATAGATCTTAAGGATACAAGCAAAAAAGTTATAGTCATACAGTCACAAGTGGGAGGTGATGGGCGATAAGCAGTGATGAGAAGATTAATAGTAAAAGCAGTGCAAACTTTGTAAATAGTTGGACAATGTTGAGGGAATTATTTGTTTAGCAGAATGATGGTGTTCAGGGAAAAAACTGTCCTTGTGTCTAGTTGTTCTGGTGTGCAGTGCTCGATAGCATCGTTTTGAGGGAAGGAGTTGAAACAATTTATGTCCGGGGTGTGAGAGGTCTGTAAATATTTTCACAGCCCTCTTTTTGACTCGTGCAGTATACAGGTCCTCAATGGAAGGCAGGTTAGTAGTAATTGTTTTTTTCTGCAGTCCTAATTACTCTCTGAAATCTGTGTCTGTCCTGTTGGGTTGCAGAACCAAACCAGACCATTATAGATGCTCCTTGGGCAGTTTGAGCTGCTGATTCAGTTCTACAGTGGAATTACTGAGTCTGTCATCTGCACCTCTATAACGGTCTGGTTTGGTTCTGCAATCCAACAGGACAGATACAGACTTCAGAGGATAATTAGGACTGTAGAAAAAAAATGAACTTTATGTCAGGGTTCTAAGCAGTGATGGTATGCTACCGGTTCAGACCGGTTCAAGCGAACCGGTAGTAAAAAAAAAAAAAAAAGCCTCCTATGATCTGCTGAGAGGAGGAAAAAAAGCCTACAGAGGATCAGCTGAAAGGAGAAAGAAGAGAAAAGCACAGGATTGGCCCTCCCACCCACCCTTGTGCTTTTCTCTTCTTTTCATCTGATTGGCGCTACAGGCCTTAGCTGGTGTGGGAAAAGCTGAACGTGCATGTTAGGTGCATGCGCATATGCACGCGATCACCGAATCAGTAGTGGAATAGGTAGGATCCCACTGCTGGCTCCAAATCAAAACTCCAAGGCATGCGTTTTCCTCTAAGCTTGAATTTATTAGAGATTTCATACTGGCACATCCGGGAAAACTCAAATCTTAAAGCCCCTGGTTTTTCCCCACCCAAAGTAAGCCAAAGTTCCTTCCCCTGCATCCATATGGGCATCACATGGTCCAATTGGGTCACTGTCCCAACTGTGGTTGACTCCCCATCACACCTCCCCAGGTTCAGGCTGAGCATCCTTGATTCCCAAGGAAAAAATGTTGTCATGACTACACATCACACACTGTCTCCATCAACCCTCCTCCCGTTCCCACAGCTTGCCCATCCACCGCTGTGGCAGCCCTGAAGAGCCCAATTTAAAGATGGCTCCAGGGCTGGCACTTTAACTTGGTGGCCATTTATGAATTATAATTCTTCAATGACTTCTGTTACACAGGCAGTTCTTCACTTAACAACCATTCATTTAGCAATCATTCAAAATTGCAACAGCTCTGAAAAACAACAATCCTCATGCTTAGAACCACCACAGTCATTCCACAGTTCACTTGATCAGAATTTGGATACTTGGCAACCAACATGCATTTATCATGGTTGCAGCATCCTGGAGTCATGTGATTGCTATCTGTAACCTTCCCATAATTGCTTCCAGCAAGTAAAATCAATGGATGAGCCTAGATTTGCTTAATGGCCACATAATTCACTTAACTGCAGTGATTCACTTAACAATCGTGGCAAAAAAAAAAAAAAGATTGTAAAATTGGGTACAACTAACTTAACAATCTCCTTACTTAGCAACAGAAATTCTGGTCCAAATTGTGGTGTAAATGGAGGACTACCTGTATCTGAAATCTGGATTTCTTTTCACATAATAGCTTTGGATATCAAATTCTGTCTCACTGGTCATAAAATTTAAAGATAGTGCCACACCTGCCCTAACTTGGGTTCTTAGGGAAGAAAGACCCTAGATTCCACTAGTGTGAAAGGTATACTTTTACTAAAAGCCAAGTGGTTACAATACAGCAAAGCCAGATCTGAAAGTTTATGCGTGAAGCTTCCCCAGTTAACTTTCTCATTTCTGTTTCACCACACACCTGTCCCCCCTGTTATCTCCCCATTATTCAGTCACATTTGAATAAGTTGTTTTGGTCACAGTCCAGGCTACCTCAGGCTAGATCCTTGATGGCGAACCTAAGACATGCATGCTGCAGCTGGCATGCAAAACATTCTGTGCCGGCATGTGAGCTGCAGGTAAACTTACCTTGCTGCACATGCACGTGCTTCACAGCTGATTTTCGGCCTCCCAAAGGCTTGAGGAAGCTTCACTAGCCCTGTTTTTCTGAAAATACCGGAAGTGATGAAACGGGGCTAGTTTTCAGCCTGAAAAGCCTGCAGAAGCCTTTCTCAAGCCTCTGGGATGCCAAAAAAGGCCTCAAACCAGCCAAAAATCAGCTGGGAGGTGCAGTGCAGGTAAAGAGGTGGCGGGGGGTGAGTGGGTGTGTAGAGATAGCGTGTGTATGTGTAGGGGGCATGGGGCATACGCATTGCCTTCTGGATACTGGCACATGAGTGCAAGCATGCAAGCACATGCACAGTTTTTGGCACAGGAGCCCAAAAAGGTTAGCCACCACTGGGCTAGATGGTGAGCTGTTAAATTCCATTTCCAGGCCTCTGGCTTTGGGATGATTTACCCATGTCTCCGTATAGCATCATGAATGTTTTCTGTTTCCCACTCCCAACAATTCTTCCCCCTCCCCCATAATTTAAGGGTGGGCTGGCATCTAGCAAAACAAGCCTGAATTTCAGAATGGCAGTTCTGACAGACAGACTCTTTCAGTTAGCCTGTAAATTCTTGTCTTATTACTTTCACTTAATTCTTATTATTTTTATTGCATTGGGTAAATAAAAATTGCAGTTTTTAAAGTGTCAAGTGGTGACACCTTATGTGTTATGTTAATCCAATGTAACTAGTGAAATAATAGAAAATTTTGTTTCTGAACATTTTACAAATTCTTACCTAATTTTTAAAACTGGGAATTCCCTTTTTCCATTTCTTTCTTCTCCACTGCCCCCAGTTTTATTCTTTAACAAGAAAAGAAAAAAATTAAAAGAAGGCAAGAATCAATTTGCTTTCAAAACCTGCAATCTGGAACCATAATCTTGTTCCTGTTCCTGTTTTGATTTCAGTTGTAATGAACCTTCAAGAATCCCTTTCTTTTACTGAAGACGATCTTATAGTTAGAAGAAAAGAAGCGAAGCTGAGCCTTGATCATGGTATGTATCCAGTCAGGAAATTGGTTTGGCTGCAATTTAGTCATGGCATCCTGTTGAAAACTCAAACAATAACATTCAAGAGTTGCAACTGTAATGGAAAGAGATCAAATATCATTAGTAGGAGGGTATGAGGTAAAATGCATTGTTCACCTCTGGAGTTGAGCTGAACTCAGTGCCATTATTTTCAAGCCCAAATGTCCTTGAAAACAGAAATGCACAGATAGGATTCCAGGATGTGCCAGTCTTTGCAGGCCATCTCATATTTTATGTATTATACAGAAAGCACTTTTGACCAGCGCTGTTATACACCAGAAATGGACAAAACCATGAAAATTAATTTCAGATGATGAGCCCTTGAGAACATTTGAACATTCAAAAATGTTTGCAATGGGTTCTCTGCCCAGTTGCTGTGTGGGCGTGGCCATAGTGGGCATGGCCTAGACGGCCTCCTGCAGCACAGCGGGGGGGGGGGTGTTTGTCCTATCTAGGCTCGAGACTCTCTGGAAGCCAGAAATGGGCCCATTTCCGGCCTTTCTGAACTTCCGGGAGGCCCATTTTTGCCTTCCTTGAGCCTTTGAACGCAGCCTGCACTTACCTGCATTCAAAACAGGCTGTGGGGGAAATCCTGGGAGGGACGGAATGGGTGGGGCCAGCAGGAATGGGATTTGGGGGTTTTCCTAACTGTACAGAATCTTAGCTAGAGGATCTCCCGAACCCCTGCAAGCCTCTTGCAGCCCACCCCTGCATTTGAACTTGCTTTTTTAACTGTAAAGCTATGGTTCCATCTTCTTCAATTTAGTCTTGACAAGAATTCTTCATGGTCTTGAAGGAATCTGTTGCAAGAACTCTGAATCCAGTGGTAAAGGTGGGACACCAATCTTAGGTCAATATGATGTAAATAATTATGGAGTTCAACCAGAACTAGGTTCAAGTCAGAGTTCAGCATAGAATAGCACTGTATCACTTGGAGAAGCTGTCAGAAGGTATTTGGGGCAGGGGGCTGAGAATGGAGAAAAGAATGCTATATGCTGAAATAAAGATGATATAAAAATTGCTGACACCGAGTTAACTCTTTCTCTCCTTGTAGATAACAGGTAGTCCTCAGGTTCGTTCCACATCCATTCAAAAGTTGCAATGGTGCTGAATGTAGGCAGGGGTCTCTAACCACCAGGCTCTGCACCAGTACCGGTCCATGGATCATTTTGTACTGAGCCGGAAAGAATGAAGGTACGGCCTACTTTGTTGGGGTGCCGCCATCTTGTTTCGACGGCGCTTGAGAAAGTGCTTCCTATTGAGCTTGTCAGTCGTTGTTTGGAAAGCAGTGTTCGGGTGCTGAAGGAATCCTCATGCCTTAGTTTCATCGAAGAGGGGGTGGTGGCTTCGAACGAAGAGCCGTCCCGATGGCAGTGGAGTCTCACGTTACTCAGTAGGAGATTAAGAAAGATCCCGAAAAGCCCATCGACCGCGAGAAGGTACAAAGGAGGAGTTGAAGGTGGCAGAGAGAAGCAAGGAACGGCTGGCTGGCCAGTTGCTTGGTTCGCCTTGCCTTGGTCTTGCGTGGTGATGCCGGTACTTTGTACCTTGCCTTGGTCTTGCGTGGTGATGCCGTGGATCATTTTGTACCGGGGCGCAAAGAATGAATAATCGTGAAACTGGTCCCTGGTACAAAAAAGGTTGGAGAGCACTGATGTAGGGTACTTACAAGTTATACTGGGGGTTCTGACTGTTGTAATATCATCTGGGGCCAAATCTTTGCAATTTATGGCATTCCCTGCCAGCTTTTTATGAGCAAACTCACTGTGGAAGCTAGGAGGAAGTCAGATGTTACAACTCTGTGAAGTCCTCACTTAATAATTCACACAGTCTGCCAAGTTACAAGTACAGCCTGGGCTGACAGAATTGTTGCCATGAAGTGTCACATGACAATGCATTTTATGGCCTCATCATTTAGCAATGGAAATTTTGGTTCTAATTGCTTTCATAACTTGAGGACTCCCTGTACACACATCTCATCCTAGTCTTGAACACATGGCACAACACAGGAGAACAAACTCAAATCAGGAAATGATTCAGCAATCCATCTGCATCTAAAAGACAAGTGTCACTCTTTTGAAAACAGCAAAGTTCATATTCTGGATAGAGAAGAGCATTGGTTTGAAAGACAAGTCAGAGGCCATCTATGTTAAAATTGAACAGCTTTCACTCAAGCAGAGATTGTATAGCCATTTATCTGAAATGGTATATGGTCTTCTGCTTGGGCAAGGGTGGGGTTGAACTGGAGGACCTCCAGGGTCATTCTTTCTGTGGTCACATGTATCCATCCCATCAAGCCCAAAGAAAGTCTGGAATGGTATAGGATCTCCTGCCATGAACAGGGGATTGAACTAGTAGCTCTCCAATGTCCCTTCCAATTCTATTATTCTATGTTCCGTATCTTTAACAGGAATGTGTAGAAATGATAGATGGAGTCACACTGTTCATTTCAGGAAAGAAATTCCCCCTGAGGCCGAAAACAGCTAATTACAATGAGCTTCACTGAATTATGAGTTACTTTTATTTTTTTATTCATTTTTATTTATTTATTTTGATTTGTCAATCACTTACATTTGTCTATCACATACATTGAATTAAGTAAAAGCATAGTTGTAAATACATGGATACATATAAGAAAAATAAAAGAAACAATAGGACAGGGACGGTAGGCACATTGGTGTGCTTATGCACGCCTCCTACAGACCTCTTAGGAAAAGAGTGAGGTCAATAGTAGATAGTCTAAGGTTAAAGTTTTTGGGGTTTGGGGAACAAACCACAAAGTCAAGTAGAGTATTCTAGACATTGACCACTCTGTTGCTGAAGTCGTATTTCCTGCAATCAAGTTTGGTGCGATTAACCTTGAGTTTGTATCTATTGTTTGCTCTTGTATTGTTATGGTTGAAGCTGAAGTATTCATTGACAGGTAGGACATTGCAATGTATGATTTTATATACTATACTTAGATTGGACCGAAGGCGGCGTAGTTCTAGGTTTTCTAGGTCTAGAATTTCAAGTCTGGTGGCATAAGGTATTCTACAACTTTCAACATGACTTCAGTTTCCAAGAATTTAGGCAACAGAAACCTCTCATCAGCAATATGTATTACCTTTTCCTGGATTTTTTTTCATCATCAGCAACACATGTATAGTTATTTCTCTTTGATCTTATCATATAAAAGCTATCACAGTGGACCAGAGGTTGGTGTTAACAAGATTTTTGGACCCTGTGAGGAGAGGGAGGATTTAATTGGATTTTGTTGGCCTTATTTCAGATCATAGCTCTTTTATTTTAAAGAAATACATATGCACGCAGTCATTCCTGATCCATATATTTCTTTATTTCTCTACCCCAATTCATGTATAGGTAGTCCTCAACTTATAACCATTCATTTAGTGACTGTTCAAACAATGCTTTAAAAAATGACTTACTATCAGTGGTGGGATTCATCTGGTTCACACCGGTTCAAGAAAACTGGTTGTTAAATTAACCACCACCATCACCCCATCAAAGTGGATTCTAAGCACTGCGCTGCAATGGAGAAATGGGCAATGGAACAGCCAGCACAAAGAAAAGGGAAAGCCACTTTCCTTCTTTCTTCTCCCTGATCCTCCTCCTTCCCTTGTACTGGCCACGCCATTACCAGTTCCTCTATTGCAGAGCAACAGAAGTACCCAGGATCTACTTTGATAATGGCAGGGGTGGTAATTTAACAACTGGTTCACCCAGGGTCAAGTTGTCCATCACGGGACACTCGTCCCACATGTGCATCAGAGCTGAAGGATGGGGGTGAGCCATGCCTCTCACGACAGCCAACCTGACCCTGGGCAAAATGATTGTTAAATGATTTGAATTCCACCTCTACTTACCACCAGTACTCACACTTACAACCAACTCAACACCCCCACGGTTATGTGATCAAAATTTGGGTGCTTGGCAATCAGCATGTATTTACAACACTAGTTAGTATCTATTTTGGCAGTCATGTGATTATCATTTGTGACTTTCCCCGCTGCCTTTTTGTCTTCTAGCTTCAAGTCAATGGGGAAAATTGGATTCACTGCCCTCATAACTCACTTAAGAACCATGGCAAAAAAGATAATAAATAGGGCATGACTACTTAACAATCACCTTTCTTAACAACAAAAAATCTGGTCTCAATTGTGGTCATAAGTTGAAAATGAGAATTACCTGTATTCTGAAGTTTTTGCTGGGGGCCAATTTTCATCTTCAGGAGAAAAGCTTTTCCTTAGTTCTATGTTTTCTCATTGCTAATCTGTTGGAGGCATCTTGTAGCATCATCAGTTCCATTCTTCTCTCTTCCGTCCCCTTCCTCCCCCCTTCATATTTCCACTCTTCCTCCTCCTACTCTTCTTCTTCCTTTTCCTCTTCTTCTTCTCCTCCTCCTCCTCTTTCTTCTTCTCCTTCTTCCCATATTTCTCTTCATCCTGAGGTCTTACAAAATTTCTCAAAAGACTGGGCCAAGATCAGAGGATTTTTATGAAACTGTTCTCATGAAAATAGACCAAAGGACATTTGTGGCTCTGAAATTATAGGCTCCATTCTTTGATTCTGCAGAACCCTTTTTCCTACAAGGTTCTTTGTTATTAAGGAGTCCCCAAGAGTGTTGTTTATCAAACATTTGTGAGGTACAAAAATCCAGGAGGATTCATTGGATTCAAAGCACAGAAGAGTTTATTGATGCGACCTATGCACAAGAATCTAGTCAACTGGTGGTCAGGGCTAAATTGTCACTATATAAAGGTCAACAGAATTCACCAAGCACTGGCCTTGGATCTTTTGTGGCAATGCAATGACTCCAAACTGATGACACATTTTACAGGCAGTCCTCAACTCGTAACAGTTCATTTAGTGACTGTTCAAAGTTACAAAGGCACTGAAAAATGTGGCTTATGACCTTTGCAGTATCCCTATGATCAAAATTCAGATACTTGGCAACTGGTTCATATTTATGATGATTGATATGTCCCAGGTCATGTCATCCCCTTTTGTGACCTTTTGACAAGCAAAGTCAATGGGGAAGCCAGATTCACTTAACAAGTGGGTTACTAATTTATCAACTGCAGTGATCCACTTAACAATTGTGGCAAGAAAGGTCGTAAATCAGGGTATTATGAACTAATAAAAGTGCTTAAATAAAGTTTTAACAAAGCTTAAAGAAAAAGCAGGGTTCTAATCCTGCACTTCTGATTGGCTGATAATAGCGATATTGGATTGGTCCGTCTGGAGAATCTGATTGGCTGTTATCGAGCCACTCTCATTGGTTCAAGGGTTTAACACTTCCATGTTCTCATTGGCTAATAGGTCAGCAGCCTGCACTATAAAAGGGCTGGTGCTGCCCTAGGTTTTTTGCTCTGTTCAGAATGATTACTAAAGAGTTGAAGTTCACTGTTCACTGCGTCGTCTCTGTTCCTTGCACCCATGTGCAGAACTTAACACTGGCAACGAGGATGGGATGCGGAGACATCAGAGCTAACTGAACAATACAGAGCACCAAACTGAGCACGTGGCTGAAGGCACATCGACAACAGAAACCATGTCCGGCAGCGCCATACCACCCGCTCCATTTGACCCAGCACAAGAAGACTGGGACTCATACATAGACCAGTTCCAGATGTTTCTGGAGACCAACAACTTGAAGGATGCCACTACGGGAAAAAAGCAAGCAGTGTTCCTGACCCATTGCGGGCCTGCCGTCTTTAAGATGGCCAAGGCACTAGCGAAACCGGCTGAGGTGCAGAGCATGGACTGGGACGTCCTCGCGCCCCTTCTACGGGCCCACTATGCACCCACCATACCAATGCTTGTCCGAAGACATGAATTTTACCAGAGGGACCAGCGGAAAGGAGAGAGTGTTGCAGATTTCATCGCAGATCTCCGGAACCTGGGAGCCCTCTGTGGGTTTACAGACCTCGAAGAAGCTCTGAGAGACCGAATAATTCTGGGATTAGATGACCCCCCAAGACACAGAGCAAGATCATGGCCAAAGGGGACATCGACCTTGCTGATGTCATCAAGGATGCTACTGCAGCAGAAGCAAACAGGAAGTCGGCTACCCGAATGTGCCGCACTAATGCACCACTCCGTCAACTCGCCAGTGATACCTCACCTCACCTAGAGAGGCACACAACAGCAACCCACCACAAGGACCTCGAATCGCCATCAGAAAGTGATGAGGAGGACGTCAACCGGCTCCGGTCTGAACGTGACCAACACCATCAGCGGAATCAAAGGCTACTGCACCAATGTGCGGGTTGTGGGGCAAACCACCCGCAATCAGACTGCAAATTCCTCGACGCACTCTGCCATTTCTGTGGGAAAAGAGGCCACATCGGGAAGGTCTGTAGAAGCAAGCAAGGATCCAGCCCACTTCAGAGGGGAAACAACTACCGCCAGACCACAAAGAATCGACCTGTGAGTCGGGAACAATTGAACCGCCAATGGAACAACCACTCCTACAGAAATAAAACACCGGCCGTTTTATCGAGAAGAGAAGAGGCACATCAAACCATTACAATCGGTCACGCCTCATCACTAGATGCACAGAAGATCCGAGTGAAGGTTGCCATTGAAAATCAGCCTTGTGTGATGGAAGTCGATTCAGGATCGTCCCTCTGGATGGTTTCCTGGAAGACTCTTAAACAATTAATCCCTGCCGTCTGGCGTCAAGACCTCAGAGCCCAAAGAATCATACTCAAAGATTATCAGGGGAACCGAATTCCGGTCATTGGATCCAGCCAAGTCCAAGTATCATTCAAAAATCGTACTGCATCATTACCACTGACCGTCGTTGACCGTGACCGGCCTAGCTTGTTAAGCCTTCAATGGTTCGCCCCACTCGGGATCGAGGTAACCGGCATTCACCAAACCAGAAGCGACGATTGGGAGGAGGCCATCATCCAGGAATTCCAGGACATTTTTGCAGACAAACTAGGTGAGTACAAGGGGACCCTGATATCATTTAACCTTATCCCTGAAGTAGCCCCTATCCGCCTTAAGCCTTGTCGGGTATTTTTTGCCCTTTAACCAAAAATTGACGAGCAGCTCGATAAATTAATAGCCCAGGGTGTTTTAGAACAACTGACCATGCTCGTTGGGAAACCCCAATTGTAACACCCATCAAACCGGATGGATCGTTAAGGATTTGTGGGGACTACCGGGCTACCCTTAATCACGCCCTTCAACAGAAGGCTTACCTGGTGCCGGTGGTACAACACCTTCTCCATTCCCTGGGGGGCAGAAAAGTCTTCGCTAAACTGGATTTAGCACAGGCATACCAACAACTGCCTGTAGATAAAAAAACCGCAGAGGCACAGACGATAGTGACGCACCGAGGCGCCTTTAAGTGCAACTGACTCCAATTCGGAGTGAGCGTAGCCCCAGGGATTTTTCAATGTCTGATGGAGAGACTATTGCAAGGGATCAAGGGGGTCGTGCCATACTTTGATGATGTTTTAATTGCTGCCCCGAATAGAGAAATACTAGAAAAGCGTCTTAAAATGTTCCTCCAGAAATTTAAAGACTCTGGCCTTAAGGTTAAAAAAAATAAATGTCAACTGTGTACTGATAAAGTAGAGTTCCTGGGGTACCTAATCGATAAACAAGGCATTCACCCCACTAATAGCAAACTAAGGGCAATCAAAAATGCCCCAAGACCCAGAAATAGGACTGATCTCCAAGCTTTCCTGGGGTCATTAACTTTTACAACATCTTCTTGCCCCAGAAAGTGACCGTAGCTGAGCCCCTACATAGACTTCTCGACAAAAAGGCAACCTGGGTCTGGGGACACCGCGAGGCGCACGCATTCCGACAAGTGAAAAACTTACTAACCTCAGATGCTGTTTTAATGCAGTATAACGAGACTCTGCCTTTAACAATTACATGTGACGCGTCACCGTTTGGAGTAGGAACCATTTTGAGTCATGTGTTACCAAATGGTAGTGAGGCCCCTATAGCCTATTTTTCAAGGACCTTATCAAAGGCTGAATGTAACTATAGCCTGATTGACAAAGAGGCTTTTGCTGTTTTATCTGCTGTGAAACGGTTTCATGAATATATGTATGGACGAGTTTTTACTATTGTTACCGACCACAAATTTTTGCTAGGGATTATAGCAGGAGACAAGCCAACCCCCTATATATTGTCACCTAGAATGACTCGCTGGTCGGAGTTTTTAGCTGCGTACAACTATAAATTACAACACCGCCCGGGGAAAGCCATTCCCCACACTGATGCATTGAGCCGTGCCCCACTTCCGGAAACTGTCGACGACCCAGCTCCAACCCTTACGACACTCCAGATTGAAACGCTACATTCACCACCGCTAACAGCCAGAGACATTGCAATTGAAACAAAACAAAATCCTGTCTTGGCGCAAGTTCTTAGCTGGTTCAAAAGAGGATGACCAATAGAACAAACCTCTGATGATTTCACCCCCTTCAGAAACCAGCAAACAGAACTTTTTTCACAAAAAGGCTGCATCCTATGGGGAGATAGAGTCGTTGTCCCAGAGCAGTTACAACGAGCAGTATTGAAAACATTGCATGACGGTCACCCCGGCATCGTGCGTATGAAAGCGCTCGCACGAAGCTACGCATGGTGGCCGGGCATCGACAAACAGATCGAAGCCTGGGTAAAGACTTGCTTAAAGTGCCAAGAAATCAGCAGTGCCCCACCTAGAGCAACTCCAACAGAATGGGAAACCCCCCGGGGGCCGTGGTCCTGCATCCATGTTGATTTTGCAGGACCTACTAAAGGACGTACGTTCCTCCTAACAGTGGATGCCTATTACAACTGGCTCGAGATCCACAAAATGAAGAATACTACAACGGAGTCCGTCATCCAAAAATTGAACAGGCTATTCGCAACTCACGGGCTGCCAGACGTTCTGCTCTCCGACAACGGATCCCAGTTCACCGCCCTGGCGTTTGAACAATACTTAGCGGATCGGGGCATCCGCCATGCACTAACTTCACCAGTGCACCCTGCGGCTAACGGCAGGGCCGAGCGCATGGTACAATTTGTTAAAAAAACTCTACACAAAATGGACTATGGGGACACTGACGAAAAAATAAACAGAATACTCCTACTCCAACACATCACTCCACACAGCATCACCAACAAGATGCCAGCTGAACTGTTGATGGGACGCAAGCTCCGTTCTCACCTCGACCAGCTTCACCCTTCCTATGAGCCAGGGAAACCCTGTGGATCTAGCAGAAAATGCCGCGAGTTCAAGGTAGGTGACTTAGTTTTTGCTAAAAACCTCTCCGGCGAACCATTATGGGTTGAAGCAACCGTAATTCAAACCACCGGGCCCAGATCGTACCGTGTGCAAACCTGCAACAGAAAAATATGGAAATGCCATATAGATCAGCTTCGCTCTAGGCTACAACCCAGTTCCCGTGACTCCTGTGACTCCCAAACTGAGGGGGGAGGGGATGTCGAAGAAACCGAATTCGAGATGGTTGAAAGCAGAAACAAAGGAAGTCAGCAATCGGGTGCGATAAATGAAGAAGAATCAAGGAGGAGAGTGTCCTCGCCACAGAGGAATACCTCAACGGAGGCTAGCCCACAAAGATCGGAGGACAACAACAACGACAGAATTAGCGGCGCCGAGTCGTCCAGTGAGAATGCGGAACCACCTGTACCAGATATGTCCAAAAACGTCCCACCAAAGCTGGGCTGCAGACGGGAACCGGTGGGACAGCGCAAATCTAATAGACAGTTAAAACAACCTACATATCTTAGGGATTATGTCACCGCACCCCTCAAATGGAACCCAGGGGGAAGGGTTGTTATGAACTAATAAAAGCGCTTAAATAAAGTTTTAACAAAGCTTAAAGAAAAAGCAGGGTTCTAATCCTGCACTTCTGATTGGCTGATAATAGCGATATCGGATTGGTCCGTTCAGGAGAATCTGATTGGCTGTTAACGAGCCACTCACATTGGTTCAAGGGGTTAACACTCTATGTTTCTCATTGGTTACTAGATCAGCAGCCTGCCCTATAAAAGGGCTGCTGCTACCCTAGGTTTTTGCTCTGTTCAGTATGATTAATAAAGAGTTGAAGTTCACTGTTCACTGCCTCGTCTCCATTCCTTGCACCCATGCGCAGAACTTAACACAGGGGCAAAATTAACTTGACTGTCTTGCTTAGTGCAGAAACTTTGGAGTCAATTGTTATAAGTTGAGGACTATTTGTACTCCACTCCCAGCTCTGCCTACAATTCTCTTACACATTTTCTTAAATGAAGGAGGAAATCGTATAAGCTTCTTAAGGTGGCTTACCCTGATGCTAAACATTTTTTTTATAATTAAGATGTTTTCTTTATTATCTTCTTTTCCTATCCTAGTCAATTCCAATTCCAATTTTCTATCCTAGTCAAGTCCAAGTATGGGAAGCCTCCATCGCCTTATCGTTTTAAATCTCTGCTGAATCTTGGTCCTTTCTGCTGATAAGAGGATGAGAACATCCAGGTGATAAGCTACTTAGAAGCAATTAAACCTGACAGTTATGTTGTCAGCTTATTAAGAAGGGAAGAACATACTCAGAACAGAAAGAATATGGTGTCAACCATTTCAACCCATTCAGGGTTTTTATTGAGTGTTTTTCAGATTTAGTTTCATCAAGCACAAGCAGATATATAAAACTAAGTAAATGTGAGAGCAATCTAAACTGGAGGAACAATAATAGTTAAAAGCCTTGCCTGAAGCATCAGGAATAATTATGTGTTATGCTTACTAATCCTCTTGAGTTTTGTTTTCAAGGGACAAACATAGCAGATTGAAGATCTGGGCCAGGCAGATTTTAGAACATAGAGCAAGGCCACCTATCTTGTGAGACAAATCCCATCTTGAGTACACAGTCCCAAAGCTAGGGGCTGGCAACTTGGAGCCAGTTGAAGAGATTCCCCTATGAAGGGAGTGCATCTATTTCAAGGCAGCAAATGTTTAGAAAACACTACAGTTGAACATCAATGCTTCAGGGTTTTCTGCAATCATTCATGTGCCTTGCTGTCTCACATGATCTGAGGAGGAGGAGGAGGAGATTCATGAACCACAAAGATGCTGCAGTGGCATTTTCCCCCTTAAATTCATTTTTAAATTCTTAGGAAAAAGTGGGATAGGAAGAATAACCATCAAAATTGAAATAAATCCATTTCGGGTACATTTTAATGGATCTTCAGAAAAGCTGTAAGACAAAAGACATATTTTTCTTCTCTCTCCATCCTTTTCCAAAGAATAGGTCATCAGTCAAGAACTATCTGTAATGGGCCCACTTACAAATTTTTTTTTAGCACAATTAAAAATCCACAATTGGGCAGTCAGAGTGACACTTCCCATTTGAAGTGTTTGTGGTCAACTTCTTTAGCTTCTTCCAACAAGTACCAAGCAGAGGTGGGCTGCAACTGGTTTAACAACCGGTTGGCTGAAATTGTGAGCGTGCATGCACACACACCCTTTGCACGAGCACCATCTGCACTTCCTGAAAAAACAAGGAAATTTCTTATGTGTGGCAGCCAGGGTGAGTAGATTGGGTAAGGTGCAGAAAGCAGCTGGGCTGTGAGGGCAAGTTGCACAAGCAAAAAGTTAAGATGTCAGGGCTCCAACAATTCACCCCCCCATTCAAATCATGAGTCTCTAGCTGCAGAGTTTTAAAAAAATCATTTATTAGGAGTGACCATGTTGGCATTGCCTGGGTGCAGCCAACTCTGAGACACATCCTTCATTTCCCCCTTGACCCTGGTCTTGCCCCACCCACTGGATTCTCCAATGGGACACATCCATAGCCAAGAGTCATCAATCATGCTCTCCAGTAATAATCTTGTGCTCCAGAAGCTTCGGTAGCCTAGCAATTATCTATGGAGATATTTAATGTATGCATTACTTCCCCCGCTCCCTTTCTGCTGACAACTCTAAAAGACCAGAGAAATATATTTGAGTTGACATAAGATATATAGGATGGAATAGCACTTGGGCACATGGCTGGGCCCAACTGCTGGTCGTAACTACCAGTACGAGTGAGCTGGCCCCAGCTGGCAGCATCCACCACTGGTGCCAAGGTAGATATTAGCTAATTTCTGATGCTAACAATGGCTTTTATCAAGCAAAAGCATAGACCAAGTAATTAAAGTAAAATCATTCTAACTAAAGCAAATCCATGGCTTATTAAAAAAAAAAAAAAAAAAACCTCTTGGATTGACAATATGAGTTGTTATGTAACATAATTGTAATTGAGACTACAAAATGAATGCACAAAACTGATGAACCAACCGACACACTGGATGTATAGATGAGAGTTGATGTTTTAATGTTTTGTTTGTCTTGTTTGTTTGTAGAAAATTAATAAAATTCTTTTCAAACAAAAAACAAAAAAAACCTCTTGATAATTTATTAACAGATTAATAGAATAGGCCCTCACACCCTCCATTCCAAACCCCACCACCACTACCAACTGCAGACACCCCTGCTTTTCAGTAAGATTTGAAGCTGAAGATATTCTAGGCCTGGTTCACAAATCCATCCAGAGAAGTTAAGCAATTGAAAGATGGTTTCTTTTCAAAAATGGAGAGGGGAGGAGAGGGATGGACACAACAACAAGCATGACTCTTAAGATCACGAATTTGTGTAATTTTATCATGTTTGTTTTCCTTCTCTACAATTACCCTTTATTATGGCATTTGACTACAGCTGGCAATAATTGTGTAGGGGAAGAGAAAAGAGTGCCTGATTGGATGCAGCTGCCGCTGATTGCTGTTAATTGCCTTTCACTTTCTCTCTCCCTTGTGTCTAAACCACAAGCAGGCGACTACTGGATTTAAACAAAACAGCATCAACAGAGAAAAGTGGATTGACACGGGTAGGGTTGTGCTAGACAGGAAAGCCTGTTTTGCTTAACTTCCTGGAGAATTACAATAATTTCCCACATTGCAAGCAAAAAAGGACACCAACAATTTAACTGTGTGGATGTAAATAGCTAGAGTGGCCTTTCCTTGGTTCTCTGCTTGATAAAGGAACAGAGTATTTCTCCTTCTGCTGGAGAAAAATCCAAGCAAGAACCCCATTTGTTTCTTGTAAAAAAAAATGCAATAATCAGTCATTCTCTTATGGAAAATCTTCATTCTTCCATTTCTAGCCTGGATCCTTCCTGAAATATTAGTAAACAGGTCAGGCTGAACTGCAATATACAAACAGTGTAATATTGATTCTAGTTTAGTTCCAGAGGGCATTAACTCATGTCTCAGAAGTCGGATCAATCCCTTCAACTAATTGCATCCCATATTTGCTGTTGCCCAGATGCTATTTCATGTTATTTATAGTTTTAGCTGATTGTTTTATTGTGTTTTTAATTGTTAGATGCCCAGAGGCATGCAGTGCAGATGGGAAGCCATATAAATTAATATATAAATAAACATTTTTTTAAAAAAGTATCCAGAAGTGATTTAAAAAAACAGCTGATTCCTTTACTCCTCTGCCTACATACCTGGTGTGGCACTAGATGTATTATAAGTGCGTGGCATAGCATTGGCAAGAAGGAAAGGTTAGTGTGCTTGGCGTGATCCTAAGATCCTCATGGGCACTTCGTTTTTAGGTACATGCAGGTGACTATTTCCCAATTGCCCATGAAATGCAACAATTTGAGTGCATAACGCACCAATTTTTTTTACATAATCTTTAAATTAGTGGATTTGAAGTAGCATGATTCAAAAATTGTTCTGATATAATGCACTGCTTGGGCTAACTAGAGGATAAAAATGTACAAACAGACAAACTGAAGAATTTTAGTAGTACAAATACATATGTTGAGTAATGGCTGTGTAAAACATTTTGAAAAGTAGGTTCAATAATGCAGGTATTTTATTATGATGACAATGATTAAACCTAGTTATTAGCTTATTTGAGCTATTGTCATTCTGAAAATCAACCTTCTAAAAATTCTCAGCAGAAGATTTTGGTCCATCAATTATTTTTTGATGTGTATTAGAATCAGAATCAGAATAGAGCTGAAAGGGGATCTTGCAGGTCTTCTAGTCCAGTCTCCTCCTCAAGCAAGAGATCAGGGGTGGAATTCAATTTTTTTAACAACCAGTTCTGTGAGCATGGCTTAGTTGGTGGGTGTGGCTTGATGGTCATGTAACTGGCTGGGCGTGGCCAACTCAACATCACTCACATCGAGGCACACATCTCCTCGCCTGGCCTCTCATGACTGTGGGGATGCTGCAACAGTCATAAGTGTGAAAAGGGATCATAAGTGTTATGTTTGGTGCATGGGTGCAAAGGATGGAGACAAGCCAGTGAACAGTGAACTTCAAACTCTTTATTTACATGTGAAAACAGCTCCGCTCAATGGCCACAATGGGCCCCTTTATATAGGCAACTCTTAACTTATTTAATCAATGAAACACGGGGAGCGCTAGTTCCATTAACCAATGGGAGAGGCTCGTTAATAGCCAATCAGATTCTCCTGAAGGGACTAATCCGATGTCACTATTATCAGCCAATCAGAAGTGCAGGGCCAGAACCCTGCACTTTGCTTCAAGCTCTTAATAATCTTTATTAAGTATTTATTGATTCACAACACCCCTTCCCCCTGGGTTCCGTTTAAGGGGTGTGGTCACGTAGTCTTTGAGGTAGGCAGGTTGTTTTGATTGTCTATTTGATTTGCGTTGTTCTCTCGGTATTTAGCTACAGTCTTGTTGGGTTAGGACGTTATCTGGTGAAGAGGGTGCCTCCCGTTCCATATTCGAATTTTCATTGTCGCTACTGCTCTCAGCATCTCTTTGAGGCGAGGCCACCCCCATTCCGGATCCATCACGTGCTGCCTCTGAGCGGTCATTACTTCCGCTTAAACTTTCTGCCGCTTCAAATTCAGCTTCCTCGCTATCTCCTCCCCCCTCGGTTTGGAAATCAGGGGGCTTGGAGATCCCCGACTATAGCCTTGAATGCAGCTGATCAATATGGTGCTTCCATATTCTATCATCGCGATATTTCACGCGATACAATCTAGGGCCGGTTACTTGGACTACAGTTGCCTCAACCCACAACGGATCGCCTGAAAAGTTCCTAGCGAAAACCAAGGCGCCTACCTGGAAATTGCGGCATTTCCCGCTGGAACCGTGTGGTTTTTCAGGTTCATATGATGGATGCAGACGGTCGAGGTGGGAGCGGAGCTTCCGTCCCATTAACAACTCGGCGGGAGTTTTATTGGTGACGCTGTGCGGAGTGATATGCTGCAAAAGGAGTATCCGGTTAATCTTGTCTTCTATATCGCCATAGTCCATTTTATGCAAGGTTTTCTTGACGAATTGTACCATGCACTCGGCCCTTCCGTTGGCCGCAGGATGCACCGGCGAAGTTAGCGCATGGCAAATACCGCGGTTCGCCAGGTACTGTTCGAAGAACAGTGCGGTAAATTGGGGCCTGTTGTCGGATACTAGAACATCTGGTAATCCGTGTGTCGCAAAGAGTCTGTCTAGTGTCCTGATGACTGATTCGGTTGTTGTATTCCTCATCTCATGGATTTCAAGTCAGTTTGAGTAGGCATCCACCGTTAATAAAAATGTGTGTCCCTTGGTAGGTCCCGCAAAGTCCAGATGAATACGGAACCATGGTCCCCTCGGTGTTTCCCATTCAGTCGGGGTTGCTTTCGGAGGGGCGTTGCTTACTTCCTGGCATTTGTGACAAGCTTTTACCCATGTCTTGATCTGCTTGTTGATACCCGGCCACCACGCGTAGCTTCGTGCGAGGGCTTTCATGCGCACGATGCTGGAGTGGCCATCGTGCAAGGTCCTTAGTATCACTGGTCGCAATCGCTCTGGGACGACAACTCTATCACCCCAGATAATACAGCCCTTCTGGGAAAATAGTTCCATTTGTCGATTCTTGAATGGGGCGTAGTTGTCAGGTATCTGGTCCAATGGCCATCCCCGCTTGACCCAACTGAGGACTCGTGCTAAAATGGGGTCGCGTTTCGTTTCCATCGCGATATCTCGGGCTGTTAACGGCGGCGTTCGAACTGTCTCAATCTGCAGTGTTGTAACCATCGAAGCGGGGTCATCAATGGTCTCCAGAAGAGGTGCGCAGCTCAATGCATCGGCGTGGGGAACGGCCTTCCCCGGACGATGTTGCAACTTGTAATTATATGCCGCCAAGAATTCTGACCAGCGAGTCATTCTGGGAGATAATATATACGGTGTTGGCCTATCTCCCGCTATTATTCCCAGCAAAGGTTTGTGGTCAGTCACTATGGTAAAGGCTCGGCCATACACATATTCATGAAATCTCTTAACCGCGGACACAATAGCAAGGGCCTCCTTATCAATTTGACTGTAATTGCGTTCTGCTTTTGATAATGTCTTTGAGAAATAGGCAACAGGGGCTTCACTACCGTTTGGCAAAATGTGGCTTAAAATGGCACCCACTCCAAATGGGGATGCATCACATGTGATCGTTAAAGGCAAAGTCTCGTTATACTGCATCAAAACAGCATCAGAAGTCAATAAATTTTTCACATGTCAAAACTCCTGTTCTTCTCTGTGTCCCCATACCCAGGTTGCTTTTTTGTCCAATAAATGATGTAGGGGTTCAGCTACGGTTGCTTTGTGAGGCAGGAAAACGTTATAAAAATTGATAAGGCCCAGAAAAGCCTGGAGGTTGGCCTTGTTCCGGGGTTTTGGGGCATTCTTGATTGCCCTGAGTTTGTTATCGGTGGGGTGAATGCCTTGACTATCAATTAAATATCCTAAAAATTCTACACGATCCGTACATAAATGACACTTGTTTTTTTAACTTTGGGACCTGAGTCTTTAAATCTCTGGAGAACCAATCTCAGGCGTTCCTTTAGTATTTTCCGAGTTGGGGCAGCGATTAACACATCATCAAAATATGGGACAATACCTTTTATCCCTTGTAATAGCCTTTCCATCAAGCTTTGAAAGATTCCCGGGGCTACGCTCACTCTGAACTGGAGTCGGTTACATTTAAACGCACCTTGGTGCGTAACGATTGTTTGGGCCTCTGCCGTTTTTTTGTCAACAGGCAGTTGTTGGTATGACTGGGCTAAGTCTAGTTTAGTGAAGACTTTTCCACCCCCCAGGGAATGGAGGAGGTGTTGCACCACCGGTACCGGGTAAGCGTTTTGTTGAAGGGCGTGGTTCAGGGTGGCTCGGTAGTCCCCACAAATTCTTATCGATCCATCCGGCTTGATGGGTGTTACAATTGGGGTTTCCCAGGGAGAGTGATCAGTTGGTTCTAACACACCCTGAGCTATTAATTTATCAAGCTGCTCGTCAATCTTTGGTTTAAGGGCAAATGGAACTCGACAAGGCTTAAGGCGGATGGGAGCTATTTCGGGATTGAGGTTAAATTATATCGGGGTCCCCTTGTACTCACCTAATTTTTCTGCGAAGATGTCCTGGAATTCGTGGACGAGGTCTTCTTCCCAATCACTTCTGCAGGTTCGGTGAATGCCAGCTACTTCAATTCCAAGTGGAGCAAACCATTGGAGGCCTAACAGACTAGGCCGATCCTTGTCGATTACAGTCAGGGGTAGAAATGCTGTACGGTTCTTAAACGATACCTGGACTCGGCTGGATCCAACGACCGGGATTCGATTTCCTTGATAGTCCTTGAGTATGAGTCTTTGGAATCTGAGGTCTTGCCTCCGGATAGTGGGGATGAGCTGCTTGATGGTCTTCCAGGAAACCATCGAGAGGGACGATCCTAAATCGACTTCCATCAGGCAGGGCTGGTTTTCGATGGCCACTTTCACTCGGATCTTTTTGGCGTCAAGAGATGAGGTGTGACCAATCGTGATTGTTTGGTGAGCCTCTTCTCGCTTTGTTGGGTGGTTTAGGGTTTTGTTTCTGTACAAATGGTTGTTCCATTGGTGGTTCACAGGTTCTCGCTTCACGACTTCCCGTCGGTTGGCGATAGTTAACCCCTCTCGAGGGCTGGCTGGGTCCTGGCTTGCTTCTATAGACCCGTCCGATATGGCCCCTTTTCCTGCACACATGGCAGAGCACGTCGAGGAATTTGCATTCTGACCGGGGGTGGCTTGCTCCACACCCGGCGCATTGGTACTGCAATTTCTGGCGTTAGTCTCATTTGGACTGAAGTCGATGGACCTCTTCCTCATCGCTTTCTGACGACAATTCGAGGTCCTCGTGGTGGGCTATATCAAGCTGTCCCTCTGACTGAGGTGAAATTTCGTGGGCGCATTGGCGAAATGGTGCATGGTTGCGGCGCATTTGGGCAGCCGACTTCCTGGTTGCTTCTGCTGCAGTAGCTTCAGCTATGGCATCTTTAAGGCTAATGTCGCCCTTCGCCATTAGTTTACTCTGAGTGCCTGGTGCGTATAATCCCAGAATTATTCGGTCTCTTAGGGCTTCTTCTAGGTTGGCAAACTCACATAGGCCTCCCAGATTCTGGAGATCCACGATGAAATCAGCAACACTTTTGCCATTCCTCTGACTTCTCTGATAAAATTCATGCCTTCTAACGACCATTGGCATGGTTAGTGCGTAGTGAGCCCTCAGCAGGGGTTCAAGGACATCCCAGTCCATAGACTTTACTTCTGCCGGTTTCGCTAGTGCCTTGGCCATCTTGAATACGGTTGGCCCACAATGAGTTAGGAATACCGCTCGTTTCTTTCCGGTAGTGGCATCCTTCAAATAGTTGGTCTCCAGAAACATCTGGAAGCGATCCATATATGAGTCCCAGTCTTCTTGTGCCGGGTCAAATGGAGTGGGTGGTATGACGCCGCCGGACATGGTTCCGCCATTGGTGCGTTTCAGCCACATGTTCGGTTGTAGTTCTTTGTCGTTCAGTAAGCTCTGACGTCTCCACATCCCATCCTCGTCGCCAGTGTTATGTTTGGTGCATGGGTGCAAAGGATGGAGACGAGCCGGTGAACAGTGAACTTCAAACTCTTTATTTACATGTGAAAACAGCTCCGCTCAATGGCCACAATGGGCCCCTTTATATAGGCAACTTTTAACTTATTTAACCAATGAAACACGGGGAGCGCTAACTCCATTAACCAATGGGAGAGGCTCGTTAATAGCCAATCAGATTCTCCTGAAGGGACCAATCCGATGTTGCTATTATCGGCCAATCAGAAGTGCAGGGCCAGAACCCTGCACTTTGCTTCAAGCTCTTAATAATCTTTATTAAGTATTTATTGATTCACAACAATAAGTCACTTTTTTCAGTGCTTAGAATGTTAACAACCGGTTCTAGCGAATAGGTACAAACCTGTAGAATCCCACCTCTGCAAGAGACCCTATACCAGTGGTGGCAAACCTTTTACGGCTCCCGTGCCAATAATTGTATACATACTTGTGCACTCACACTTGCATGCAGCACCCAGAAGGCAATGGGTGTGCTGGGTTCCCCACACATCCTCTGCGCCTGCGTGCAAAATCCCCTCACAGCACTCTGTGCATCTGCACCTGCATGTATGATCCCCTCATAGCACCACATATCTGTGCATGTGATTCCCCTTGCCATGCGCCACATGTCTGCATTTGCACCACACATCTGTGCATGTGATTTCACCTTACCATGAGCATGTGTACATGATCACTCCAGGGGTGGGATTCAAAATTTTTAACAACTGGTTCTGTGGGCATGGCTTAGGTGGTAGGCATGGCTTGTGTCATGTGACTGGGTGGGCATGGCTTGGTGGTCATGTTATTGGTCGAGGCACGCATCTCCTCGCCTGGCCTCTCATGACTGTGGGGATGCTGCAACAGTCACAAGTGTGAAAAATGGTCATAAGTCACTTTTTTCAGTGCCGTTGTAACTTTGAATGGTCACTCCACACAAACAAAGTACCAGCAAAGGAGAGGGGGGAAACTCCAGAGAAGTTTCAGAGACAGGAAGTGTACTCCTGCCAAGAATGTAATCAGGGTTAACGAAGAGGCAGTTTCTGTAAGCAACACCAGAATGTTTCCTTCCTGCCTTCCTTACAGGATTAGGCCAGTAATTTCTTCTAACAATCGGTTCTCCAAACTGCTTAGAATGTTAACAACCGGTTCTAGCAAATAGGTGTGAACTAGTAGAATCCCACCCCTGTTGGTGTGGGGAAAAAAAAGGATCAGCAGGAATCTGTTTACAATACAGTTAATTTCAAATATTTCCAAGATCTTTGATGCTCTCTGAGTTGTTTACTTACAGACATTTCGTTATCCAACTAGATAATGTTATCAATGCTAAAAGCAAGTGGGATCTGCTCTCTATTTATAAGCAAGTGGTTTGCCTTGTCAGTGTTGGTGAGCATGTTATTTTCCTTTTAGTTATTCCTGGATTTGGCTATTGTTTACTGTTCATCTGAGTTGGTAGTTCCAAGGCTTATAAAAATTCAGATGAAGGTATAATTCAGTGGTGGAATTCAAAATTTTTTACTACTGGTTCTGTGGGCGTAGCTTACTTGGTGGGCATAGCTTGATGGCCATGTGACTGGGTGGGTGTGGCTTAGTGGTCGTGTGACTGGGTGGGCGTGCTTAGTGGTCATGTGACTGGCTGGGTGTGGCCAACTCAATGTCACTCACGGCAAGGGGTGCCTCACTTGGCCCCTCCCCTCCCAGCCATTCCTTGTCACCCAGCCTCAACTTTATCTATAGTTCTGTAAAAATGTTGTTCACCTTTTTTGACTTTATTATCTGCATACTATAGATGTACTTTCATGGACCATTGAAAAGAGGAAATGGCTCACATGCTTTACTCAAGAGTGTGGTAGGCAACAGGCTTTTAAGGGGCTGCCACAAAGAAAGGGGGACAATGTATTTTCCAAAGAAGCAGAATGCAAACAAGAAGCAATGGATGGAAACTGAACAGAGAGAAGCAACTTAAAACTAAGAACAATTAACCAGTGGAACTGCCTGTCTCCAGAAGTTTTGGGTGCTCAATCACTGGAAGTTTTTAAGAAAAGACTGGACAGCCATTTCTCTGAAGTGGTATGGGGTTCACCCTAAGGTCCCTTCTAAGTATTATTCTGATACCTTTCTCAGGACCTCTACTCAGAGTTTGGCATCCTAAGTTTTCCTGCCTGAGCTGGGCGTTGGACCAGGAGACCTCCAAACCCCCTTTCAACTCTGTTAAACACACATGTATTTATGCCCTGGACTATAGACATTGAATGCATGTAAACCCTGAAAAATATGAGGTAGCCCTAGGCAAAAGAAAGGCAGTAGAATCACTCTAGGTATAGGGACAGTGTAAAATATTAACACATGATAAATAATAAAACAATTAAAAATAATAGTGCAGAGTTTTCTCTGTCTCACTCACTCACTCTCTCCCTTCCTATTTCTTTTCCTTTCTTTCTCTTTCTTTGTCTCTTTCTGTCTTTCTCTCCTTTCCTTTCTTTCTCTCTCTCTCTCTCTCACACACCACACACTCTCTCTCCCTATTTATTTTTCTTTCTTTCTCTTTCTTTCTCTCCCTTCCTCTTTCTTTCTTATTTTCTTTCTTTCTTTCTTCACTCTCTCTCTCTCTCACTCACACAACCCTGTCAGCCTTCATTCCCTCTCGCTCCAGGCACTTTACTCACAAGGGGAAGCGATACTTCTAGCGTCCATGAAGAATCAAGCCTTGGAACAGTTTTGCAGGTTAACGGACTGCTGTTCTGCCCACAGCCATGTGTTTTCAAGTGGCTGCTTGAAAATGCATGGCTAGGGCGGGGGAGCAGTCCTCCTTTAAACTGGGGCAGCGAGCATCGGGTGGGCGGGGCAAGCGAGTGAGCGGAAACTGGGCGACCGGGTTGGGGGTGTGGCCAGCTAGATGTTGCTACCAGTTCGGTGACCCACGCCAAATTCTTGCTACCGGTTCGTCCGAGTAAGTGCAAACTGGCTGAATAGCACCTCTGGTATAATTGGGTGTGTTTATTGGCTAAAGTTTAATTTTAAAGCCACAAAGGAAGACAAATTACAAAGATGGAAAATTTTATCTGATACATTGAAAATGCTGAGACCAGAAGAGATTATTGAAATTCTCAGGGAAAAGATACTTGAAGGAAAATTAAAAACAGTATACCATAGATTCTCAACCACAGTACAAATGGGTGAGAGCACTTGTTACCTTAAAACATTGTTGTATCTTGATCAATTTACAAATAATACATTTCAAAAGATCTTCACACAACTGGAGTTAATATACTATTGACCTCAACCCTTTCCTAAGAGGTCTGTAGGGGGCGTGCATTTCATGTATTCATAACCATGTTTATACTTATATCTGTTATCTTATAATCAAAACAAAATAAATAAATAAATAAATATTAGCAAAGCACAGATTTTACAAATATATACTTAACAGTGGCAGAAACTGTACAGATGCTCCAAAAATACATACAAACTGTTCTAGTGTCCACCGTCCACGTGACCATAATTTGGGCACTTGGCAGCTAGCTGAGATGCAGCACTTCCCTTGGCAGCTAGCTCATATCTATGTTCCTTTGCAGCAAATCCTAGCAATTTCCAATGTTTTTGCTGAAAACCAGCATTTACTTCTGGTTCGTGGCAAAAATTCCCTCATAAAGAACAATGGGTTTATTTAATGACTGCCACCAAAAATGTTTGTCACATGATGGCCCACTTTATAACCATATTATTTACAGCCATAACGAACAGGCTCCATTATGGTCATAAGCAGTGGTGGGATTCAAATTTTTTTACTACCAGTTGCATGGGCATGGTGTGGCTTGGTGGGCATGACAGGGGAAGGTTATTGCAAAATGTCCATTCCCTCCCCAACCCACTAACCTGCTTTCCAGCTCTGTTCTCCTGTGTAGGGCAACAAAAGAAGACCCAGCTGATCAGCTGGGACTCGGGAAACTGAGGATAGATGGGGTGGGGCCAATCAGAGGTGGGATTTGCCAGTTCTCCGAACTATTCAAAATTTCCACTACTGGTTCTCCTGAACTGATCAAAACTTGCTGAATACCACCTCTGGTCATAAGTCATGAGCTATTTATATTTTTCTCTTGCAAATTTTATTCTCAGGTGTGAAATGTATTCAGCCTTTCCATTGGCCCACTGATAACTGGGCAGCTTATAACACCCACCATACAAGTAGCATATAATGAGGTGCCATTTTCAGTGTTGTCATTCCAAAAAGACACACCTTTGTTGAGGCAGATTGATGAGTGTGCAATTTATAAGGAATATGAAATAAATTTGCAGTAATCAAAAGGAAATGTTGGCTGCCAACCAAAATAAGTTGCAATATTTACTTCTTTTGTAATATATTACTAATATATTTGACAAACCAGTCTCTCAAAGCTAATCATGTGGAGTTGCAGGCAGATGGACAGAACTTGAGTTCTGAATTCTGAATCCTTTTGATCCTTTTGAATCATTTTGAGCCTGATAAAGAGTTAGCATTTTTAAGGAGTCCAATTTCATCAGGCTGAGTAACACGGATAACAAGGATGAACACCACAGATTTTGCAACAACAACAACAAAAATCTTTATTTTTATTTTACTAGATGAGGCTATCTGGGTGTGAACAGTTTCCACTCATTTCAAAATATATGTAGTTCTCCATTTATGATCATAAATGGGCCAGAACTTCCATTGCTGAATAAGGCAATTGTTGACTGAGTCATGCCCAATTTTATGGCCATTTTTTTTGCCATAGTTAGTAAGTTAACCTTTGTAGTTGTTAAGTGAATTGTGATTTTTGTTTGTCAAAGCCAATTGGAAGATAACACATGGTAATCACATGGCTCTGAGATACTGCAACCATTGTAAATACAGTTCGTGTGGTTTCAAGTGCCAAATTTCGATCACATGATCATGGGGATGCTGAAACAATCATAAGTATAAGAACCAGTTGTAAGTCACTTTTTTCAGTAGGTGCTTCTGACACAAAAAATGACGAACTTCAAGCCCAGGATTATCTGTCCCACTGTGGTGGTCTCCCATGGAAAGAATGAGACACAAGCGTGTGTACTCGGGATGGGAGCCCAGAGCAAATTCCAGTGCTCCCTTTTATTGAGATTTTAGTACATAGCAAGCAAAATTGCATGATGGGATACAATACACATGATGGGATACAATACACATGATGAGTTACAATACTTTGTTGCAGACTTGTTTACAGTCCTCTGAGCTGCTTAATTGTTTCTAGTGTTTGCTTTTAATTTCCTTGCTTTATCTCAGTGACCTTTAAGCAAGCATATATGTATAAGGTCTTAAATTAATCATTATCCAATACCCCAGTCAAAGTTTATTCCCACATCCCACAATTTTGGGGCAGCAAGAAATTACAATTTGGATTATTTCTGCAAAATAAAAAGATCTGGGATTCAGATTTTCAATGAAACCTGGATTTAAATGGAATGGAAAAAAGCCACGTAGTAGAAATTTAGTATACATTTGCAAATAAGCTAAGAGTGCTAGGTATGAACATAAACCCCCAAATAATTTATTAGTCTATAGGTTTCACTACATTCTCAAAAGGGTTCCTGGCATAAAATGATTAAAAACTCCTGTTTTAGAAGTATTCTCTCACTTTGACCTCATTTCTAGCAACTTCTTTTGTTTCTAATGATCAGAGCTGGTGCACACATTTGAAAAAGCAGAGGAATGTCAGTTTTAGAAGAATGATGAAGACTTGCTCCATTTTTCAGCCCCAGAATGCTCCAATAAAATGCATATTTTACATAGTTACTCTTACATTTCAACTATGTTGACAAATTAATCTAGAAAAACAAAAGATGCTAAGTCCCTGTACATGTGCAAATATAGCCTTTTCAACAACTGTCACAATGGAGAACTCAGAGAAGAGAGAGAAGGGAAGGAACAAACAACTGAGAACAAAGTGTCAGAAACACATATTTTTGCTGGGATTTTCTGGGTGAGTTTGAGCCTTGCTGTTCTTTTTGGAAGTGGGAAAACTTCCAAGGGAGCATTAGGAGGGGGAAAATTATTGCAATATAGCATAATGTACCGCAACACATTTTATATAGCCTCCAAGCGATTCTCAATTAGCAACATAAAATCCAAACACAGAAAATCAATAGAATAATCATAACAGTCTGGAAATCTCTTCTATCAGGCAACAAAATCTTTAGGTGCCCCCAGAGGCTTCTCTTGGAGAGCCATGTTTTCTCAGCAATTTGAAAATGTGATAAGGGAGTGCACACAGGTAGTTCTTGGCTTACCATAATTGAGCTGACAATTTCAGTCATAAGTCACGAGACAGTCATAAAGTGGGTTGGCGAGTTTTGCAGCAGTTATTAAGAAAAACGCCACAGTCATTAAGCAAACCCATTATTTGCTATGGGGCAGGTTTGGCTGGAAGCAAACACCCATTTCTGGCAACATTGTTGTAAATTGTGGTCATGTACACATTGTCATAAAGGTGGATCAATTGCCAAGTGCTCAAAATGTGGTCACATGACTGTGAGGGGAGGGGCAGACATTGGAATTTTGGATGCATATCATAAGTAGCTTCTATTTCAGGGTCCATTATAACTTTGAAAGGTCACTAAGGGAACAGTTGTAGTTTGAGGACTATGTGGTAATCTGAATGTCTGGGAGCAAGCGATTCCAGAGGCAGGTGCCCTCACTGAAGTTTTGGGCATGGAGACCGCATAGATGGCATCTTCTCAGATTTAGAGCCTCAGAAAGTCCTCTGTAATAGAACTCACTAGATTGGACATAGATTGGACAGCAGAGGTGATTTTCAGCAGGTTCTAACCAGTTCTGGAGAACCGATAGCAGAAATTTTGAGTAGCTCGGAGATCCAGCAAATCCCACCTCTGACTGGCCCCACCTCCATCTATTTTCTGCCTCCCGAGTCCCAGCTGATTGGCTGGGTCTTCTTTGGCTGCCCTACACAGGAGAACAGAGCTGGAAAGCAGGTTAGTGGGGTGGGGAGGGAATGGGATTTTGCGGTAATTTTCCCTCAGGAGTGGGGAGGGAATCGAGATTTTACAGTATCTTTCCCCTGCCATGCCCACCAAGCCATGCCACGCCCACTAAGCCACACCCACAGAACCGGTAGTAAACAAATTTGAATCCCACCACTGATAAAGATTATCTTGGTATGTGGAATCTTGTTCCTTACCTCAGCAGCAAACATTAATTAATTTACTCATTGATATCCCACTGCATTCAGTAAGACACCTAGCAGTGAAGCCGGAAATACAGTTTATTAAAGGGTCCTCAGAAATAAGCTACAAAGAGGAAAATCTTTTTATATAATCAACCTGTCATAATTTTCTTAACAACAACCGCAAAATGCTTCCTCGCTGCCTTCCATTTTGCAGGATCACACTGTAAAAGCAGGCAATGCTTCAATTGTACTATCACAGCTGCCATCTTGATTGTTTTGGCTATATGTTGTGGATACCCCTACTCCAAATAAGTCCCACCCATAGTATGTGCTACCTAGTTTCAGAACACAAACAAGATAGTTATGGGCTACCACCCACTCAGTAACAGCGAGATCTAATCACAAAAGATATACTCAGAATAACAATCTGGGGTCTTAATTTCTATTTGGCAGGTTTGCACCCATTCAATCATTCACTGCCAGAATCGATCAATGAATTAAGAGAAAAATAATTTTATCCTGGCCTGGAACAAGTGTGAATCTTAAAAAATGTTTCTGTCCATGCTGGCATATAGAAACTTTTTTTTTTTTTTGCTGGATTTGGCTCTAAGCCTTCTTAAATCAGAGCCTACGTCAGAAAGTTTAATTGCCACCTTTGAATGCAACTCCTACAAATGAGTTGTTTGAAAGGAGATAAGCCAAGCATGATACAATACAAAATTAATAGTCTGCATGAATTATAAACTAGCCTTGGGGATTGGAATGAAAATGGGATGCAGAGTGGGAGGGATGAAACTGCCTGAGTTTAGTGCTTTCATATTTAAAGAAGTGGAGAAGGGAAGGGAAGAAAGAGAGCTCATATGCCGAATGCAGGAGACCAAAAGTTTGCTGGGTTATAATGGCATAGAAAGAGGAAGAACTTCCCATCTTGCGTGTCATGAAATCTCAGTCATGGATAAAGATGCAAATCAAATATTTTGAACAGATTTCCTTGTATTCAGACGGTTTATTCCTTTGGCTCTAGGCCAATCAGCAGTCTTTTCGGGGGTTCACTGAGCATAGAAAGAAAATTGCCCTATGTCAATGGTTTTCAAACTGGGCAAGATTAAGATATGTGGGCTTCAGCTCCCATTGACTCTGCTTGTGGGAAACCAGTAAGGAATGTCAGAAATGATTATTATTATGGGACTGGTGGTTTGTAATCATGAAACAGGCACCAAGCAACCAAATCATGATCAGATGATTGTGGGGATGCTGTAATGGCTACAAATCCAAGGACACATCATAAGTCCCCCTGGTTCAGTGCCGTCACAAGTCTGAATGATTGATGAATGAATTAGTGAGTCATAGCCCAAGGACCATCTGTATTTGAAATGCCTTGTGTGAAGTTGAGTTCTGTGCATAATCTTGCTTGTATTCATGATCTTTTGTCTAGGAATGTTATTTAGCTGTCAACATCTGACCAAGACTATTAATTCTGAAAATAGAGAAACAGACCCAAATCTTGTTGTTAGTTGCGAAGTTGTGTCCAACCCATGGCAACCCCACAACATTCCTCCAGGCCTTCCTTTCCTCTACCATATTCTGGAGTCCATTTAAGCTCACACCAACTGTTTCAGTGGCTCCATCCAGCCACCACATTCTCCATCATCCCCTTCTTCTTTTGCCCTCCATCGTTCCCAGCATTAGGCTCTTCTCCAGTGAGTCCTTCCTTCTCTTTAGGTGGCCAAAGTCTTTGAGTTTCAAAAACCTAACTTACCCAATGGCAGAGAAGGAAGGGCATAGCTTCACATTTATTTTTAGGGTCTTTCTCCAACATTAGTAATTACAGTTACAAATTCATTTAGTGAGCATTTGAAGTTACAACAAAGCTGAAAAAAGTGACTTATAACTGTTCTTCACATTTAAGACTGTAGCATCTTGATGGTCCCGTGATCAAAACTTGGCAACTGACTCATATTTTTGACAGTTGCAATGTCCCAGGGACACATGATACTTTTTTAACGAGTTTCTTGGCAAGCAAAGTCAATGGGGAAACCAGATTCACTTTACAACCATGTCATTAACTGCATGAGGACTTCTGTATTGAGAAGAAATCTTTACTGCAAATCCTTTAAGAAAAAGATACTCCTTGATGGTTACTACGACAGTGATTCCAAAGATACTTCTCCAAACAGCTTAAAACCTCTTTCTTTCTGAGGCAAAAGCTGCTATTAGTTGTGGGGAAGCCATACCTCTCCTAGAAGAATGAAATATTTTGAGGAATATTTAAAAAGGCAGAATATTATATTTTCCAAAGGGAGAAATGGAAAAATGTATTTTTAGAGACATAAAATAGCCCCCAAGTCTTTTTTAATAGCCCCAGCAGATACTGAGGCCAGTTTTTAGAAATGCAGATTTGGTAATCCATTCAAGACAGGATATTCTGAAACAAAGGCAGAATTGTAGGATCAAAGCCTTTAAGCCACAATAGGAATTGCCCAACATCCTTTCAGAACACAAGCCCCTTCATTGCATCAACCTCAGAAACTTCAACCAAACTTAGCTCAGACAAAGACCTAGGATTTGTACTTTGCCTATAGAGCCAGCTCTGACCCCTACATAACCCCTACATGGCCCCATGGGAGTCTGACAACAGCTAATAGAATACATGTTCTTGCACAGGAACAGAAAGCTCAAGTGCAAAGCTTAAGAAAAGGTATAAACTTCACCCACTCTCAACTCCGTGCGATCAGCTGCACCAGAACCATGTGATTGGTGGTTCTGCTTCATCATTAAACCATCTTTCCAATCACTCCCCGTTTCCAGTGTCTTTCTCCCAGTTTGGTCCTGAACCAGATGGATATTTTTCCCATGTAGTTTAGGATAGCTCTCTTCATTCCCAAGGAAAAAGTACAAATGTAAGTTTTACAAACTTTACAAACAAATGGAATCTTACAAACATTTAGCTCAGATGCAGAGTTACTCTTCCAATGCAAAGTTTCACAAACATTTCCCTTGGAGCCTCACCTTTGCAGAGTGCCGCTTTGTGTAGTGCCTCTCTTCCCTTCACATGAAACATGGATGTCTAGCATCTTTCTCTAAGCATTATCCTTGCAATTAGGCTGCCCAATTACTTACTGAATAGATTCCCCAGGATTGCATTGACTGGAAATAACACATTAAGTGCAGCAGAAGCTTTGATCTCCACAAGATACAAAGATACAAATGCCAGACTTTGCATGAGTAAAATTGCCAGTAATTATATCACCCCAGCAGGCTTAATAATTCAGGCTGATCTGAAAGCTCTAAATGAATGGATAAAATTGGTATGTTTTACAAAGGTGGTTAAGTAACCGAATCCCTACAGGAGAAACAGATAAACTTGGGAACACATTGGAGGCAAAATGATGTCTAGCACTTAAATTCCCCCTCTTGAGCAGGCTGATTGTAAAAGCCTCTAATCAAACTTAATAACCTGGAATAATATTTCAAATAATCACAGCAAAGGATAGACGAGGCCTGTGCAGGTTTCTGGGTTTCAAAAATTGATTCCCAGCATCCCTGGGTTTCTTTGCAACCGCTGAATTCAATTTATAGAAACGGGGCCTGATGCATAAACATTAAGCCACAGCAGAGGCAACAGCAGGAAAAATGTGAATCATACCCCAAATTCAGGCCAGTGCAAGAAATGACAGCAAGATGATATATTTTTCTCAATAAGAATAAATTAAACCAACCCAGCTGCAGTTCCCCTATGCTGCTCCCAACGCCTGCAATTTCCACTATTTCTAGTGTCAAAACTTCTATACTGAAAGAAAACTGCATAACAGCCACTTAGGAGCACAATAAATAACAGGAATTATTTATATGGAACCCAACAGGGTTTTAAACTGCTCCTGTTGTGCTGGGTCATGTTTTTCTATGTTTTATTGAGATGTTGTGTATGATTAGTCTGTGTTTGGCAATTAGTAATCTATCTGAAATCTAATCTGAAGAGCTGCTTGAACTGTTGACAACTTCTGAGTTCACTTGCTTTGTTGATAGAGATGGTAGATGAGATGGGAAATGGAATCTGTTCTAGCATCTGTCGTGTCCGCAAAAGATGCTCAGAGTCGGTGACTTTCATTCAAAGCTCTTTATTTACAATGGGAGAACCGAACCGGCGAAAGGCAAAAAGCCCGCGGCTTTTATACCTTTTGCTGCGGCGGCCGCGGCCAATGGCAGCAATTCAAGTCTCCCGCTCTTGGTTGAACCAATCGCGGGAGACTTCAATCAGGCCAATCAGCGCGGCTCGCCTGGCCAATCAGAAATCCCCGCGCCTTAGCCAATCAAGGCGCGGGGATTTCGAGTATTCAAATTCAGGACATAACACCCCTCCCCTCTTGGTATGGTCCATCACGTGGTGTAGTCACGCAGGTAGGCGGGGCTCCGTCGAGTCCTAGTTGACCTGCGCAACTCACTTGCATGCTGTAACTCGGCCGGAGCGGTCATCTTTTTGGCTGCTCCTGCCTCTGTGCGAACCGGCTGGATGATCGGGCCGGTTCTTTCGCCGTGGCTCCCGCCTGGGCCTACCGGGTCGGTTGAGCTACGGATTTCGCCGCTCCCGCTTGGCTTCTCCGAGTCGGTAGAGCTGGCCAGGTGGTTCTTCTCCGGAGGGGACTCGCGATGGCTGTGTTCCGGTGAGTATTTTTGGTTTATTTTTTCCTGCGATTGTCTATCCGGGTATTCCCTCCCCCCTTGGTTCGTGTCTTGGGGGTTGAGGTCAGTCGCTGTTCGTGACCGGAGCTGGTCGATATGTCGTTTCCAGGCTCGCCCATCGATGGTTTGGAGCCGGTACGACCGTGGCCCAGTGACTTGAGTTATGACGGCTGGGATCCATAGGGGGTCCCCCGTCATGTTCTTTGCATAGACTAAGTCACCTGGGTCAAATGTCCGGTACCTGGAGCTGGAGTCTGGGGGCCGCTCCGGGTTATAGGTCGGGTGTAATCTGTCGAGTGGGGACCTCAGCTTTCTGCCCATTAGAAGTTCTGCAGGGCTCTTGTTAGTTGTGGTATTGGGAGTGATGTGCTGTATGAAGAATAGTTTGTTGATTTTGTCGCTGATCTCCCCGTGGTCCATTTTCCGGAGGGTCTTTTTCGTAAACTGGACCATCCGTTCCGCCCTACCGTTCGCCGCCGGATGCGCCGGTGCTGTTAATGCGTGGCGGATACCCCTCTCCGCCAGGAACCGTTCGAAATCGATGGAAGTGAACTGGGGCCCGTTGTCTGAGACGACGACGTCTGGGAGGCCGTGTGTGGAAAACAGTTTACACAGTTCTTTAACGATGGCCTCTGTGGTAGTGGATTTCATGTCGCTTACCTCCAACCAATTGGAGTACGCGTCAACTGTGATTAGAAAAGTATGCCCATTTGTGGGGCCAGCAAAGTCTAGATGGATTCTGGACCAGGGCCCCCGTGGTGTTTCCCAGTCCCGGATAGGTGCTGCGGGTGGGCTGGATCTGGTCTCCTGGCACCGGTGGCATTTGGCGACCCATGCTTCAATTTGCTTGTCCATCCCTGGCCACCAAGCGTAACTCCTGGCCAGGGCTTTAGTCCTAACGATGCCAGGATGACCCTCATGTAGCATCTCTAATACCCTCTCTTGCAATCTGTCCGGAATTACCACCCGGTCACCCCACAGAATACATCCTCTCAGTAGTGAAAGTTCAGTCTGGCGCTGACGGAATGTTTTAAAAGTCTCGTCATTGTCTTTCTCCGGCCAGCCTTTTTCTAACCAGTGTAAGATTCGTGCCAGACGCTTGTCCTTAACGGTTTCTCTGGCAATGTCTGATGCGGTAATAGGTAAACTCTCGATACTTAGGGTGTTTGTTGTTGGTGCTGGGTCAGGTTCAGAGTCAGGTAAAGGCGAGCGGCTTAAAGCGTCCGCGTGCGAAATTTTCTTACCTGGCTTGTGTAGCAGTTCGTAACTGTAGGCTGCCAGGAATTCGGACCATCTTGTCATCCGGGGTGACAAGATGTTCGGCGTGGCTCGGTTTCCAGCGAGGATGCCCAGCAATGGCTTATGATCCGTCACGATGGTGAACGGGCGGCCGTACAGGTATTCGTGGAAACGCTTAACGGCGGCAACTATAGCCAAAGCTTCTTTGTCCAGCTGGCTATAGTTCCGTTCCGGTTTAGTCAGAGTCCTGGAGAAAAAAGCGATGGGTGCTTCTCTCTGGTCTGGGAGGGTGTGGCTGAGGACAGCGCCGACGCCGAAAGGTGATGCGTCGCAAGTGACAGCTAAGGGCAAGGTTTCGCTGAATTGCATCAGGACGGCGTCGGAGGTGAGGAGGTCTTTGGTTTTTTGAAAGGCGGCTTGCTCTCGTCTCCCCCAAGTCCAGGCTGCCTTCTTGTCTAGGAGTCTATGTAAAGGTTCCACCGCCGTTGCCTTTTGAGGTAGGAAAACATTATAAAAATTTAGTAAGCCTAGGAACGCTTGTAGTTCCATTTTGGACTTTGGGGTGGGGGCTTCCTTGATGGCTTTCACTTTTTTAGTCGTAGGGTGAATGCCCTGCCGGTCTAGGAGATAGCCCAAAAACTCTACTTGCTTTGTACAGAGTTGGCATTTTTCTCGTTTGACTTTAAGTCCTGTTTCTTTAAATTTTGTTAAGACTTGTCTGAGTCGGTTTTCTAATTCAGCTTCGTTTGGCGCCGCCACTAATACGTCATCGAAATAGGGCACCACCCCCTTGATGCCCTGTAGCAAACGTTCCATCAGGCTCTGAAAGATGCCTGGTGCCACGCTGACTCCAAATTGGAGTCGGTTACACTTGAAGGCCCCCCGATGGGTCACGATTGTTTGGGCTTCCGCCGTTTTCTCGTCCACAGGTAGCTGCTGATATGCCTGGGCGAGGTCGAGCTTGGCAAAGACTTTGCCCCCTCCCAGTGAGTGCAGTAAATGTTGCACTATTGGGACTGGGTAGGCGCTTTGTTGCAACGCGCCATTTAGGGTGGCCTTATAGTCCCCGCAGATTCTCACGGACCCGTCTGGCTTTACTGGGGTCACTATAGGGGTCTCCCATCTGGCATGGTCTATCGGTTGCAATACCCCTTGTTTGACGAACTTGTCGATCTGCTCGTCAATTTTAGGCTTTAAGGCGAATGGTACCCTTCTAGGTTTAAGCTGCTTAGGGGGAACCCTTGGGTCTAGGTCAAACGAGATAAGGGGCCCCTGGTATTTGCCCAAGCCTCCATCGAAGACCTCCTGGAACTCCTGGGCTAGCCGCTGTTCCCAAGCTTCGATGGTGACGTGGTTGACACCTGTCAGCGCGATGTTAAGCGGGGCGAACCATTGTAAGCCCAGTAGGCTTGGGCGGTCGCGATCGACGATCGTGAGTGGCAGTTGTTCGGTGTGGCCTTTGTAAGTTATATTAAAGTTCTTGGTGCCCACTACCGGGACGCGATTCCCTTGGTAGTCTTTTATGATGATCTTTTGGGCATGCACGTTTCTTTTTTGTAGTGTAGGCACTAGTCTTTTGATTTCGTGCCATGCAATCATGGAAAGGTAGGACCCGGAGTCCACTTCCATTTTGCATGGCTGGCCTTCGATATGGACTTCTACGTGTACCTTTCTGGCGCCGTCGGAGATGGCATGGCCGATGGTCACCGTCTGGTGGGTCTCTTCTTTTCGCCGACCGTCGCCGCTTCTTTGAGATCATTGAGTACGGTCCCACCGACCGTCTGGCTGGCGCTCTCTGGCTCTGGGCGGGGAGCTTTCTCTCCTTCTGTCGTGCTGTTCCCATTTGGGCGGGCTGCGGGTCTTCTTTTGGCGGCAAACTCGAGCGATGTGACCCCGTCGTTCACAATGCCTACAGATAGAGTCAAAGAATCGGCATTCTGACCTGGGGTGGTCGCCGCCGCATCCAGCGCAGTTGGTCCTCGACCTACGACCTTTTCGACTTCGTTGGTCGCCGCGTCCCGTCTGCACGCGATGTATGTCCTCCTCGTCTTCCGACGTGCTGGAGGTTGACTGGTATTCACCGTAGTGTGCGGTTGCTTCATTTCTTGTGTCGGCCGACCTTGCCGGGTTGTTGTTTCCGCCCTTCGCGTCAGATCTTCGCATGCTGTCCGCTGACGTGCGGGTTGCTTCTGCGGCTGCGGCTGCGGTAAGGGCATCGGCTAGGCTGATGTCGCCCTTGGCCATAAGTCGGCTCTGGAGTGTAGGATCCCATAAGCCGAGTACGAAGCGGTCTCTTATGAGACTGTTCAGACCTTCAAACTCGCAGAGTCCTCCTAGGCGCCGTAGCTCTGCGACGAAATCGCTCAATTTTTCGTCTGGTTTCTGGTTTCGGCGGTAGAACTCGTTGCGCCGTATCAGGATGGGGACTTCGGGGGCGTAATGGCGCCGCAGTATAGGTTCGAGGACGTCCCAGTCCATGGCGGTTGCGTCTGCCGGCTTGGCCAATGCTTTGGCCATCTGGAAGATCTCTGGTCCGCAGTGAGTAAGGAAGACGGCGCGTTTTAGCGGGCCCGGGGCGTCCTTCATTCCGGCGCATTCCAGGTACATACGGAACCGATCCGAGTACGATTCCCAGTCCTCGGCGGCGGGGTTGAAGGGGGCGGGCGGTGCTATCTTCGCCATCTCTGCGCTGGAGCTGGTTCTTGGGTGGACACGGGGTTCTGTTCAGGGGCGAGATCCCACCTTCGTCGCCAGTGTCGTGTCCGCAAAAGATGCTCAGAGTCGGTGACTTTCATTCAAAGCTCTTTATTTACAATGGGAGAACCGAACCGGCGAAAGGCAAAAAGCCCGCGGCTTTTATACCTTTTGCTGCGGCGGCCGCGGCCAATGGCAGCGATTCAAGTCTCCCGCTCTTGGTTGAACCAATCGCGGGAGACTTCAATCGGGCCAATCAGCGCGGCTCACCTGGCCAATCAGAAATCCCCGCGCCTTAGCCAATCAAGGCGCGGGGATTTCGAGTATTCAAATTCAGGACATAACAGCATCTTTGTAGAAGAGGACAGAGGTGACCTTGGGGGAAACACACAATGAGCTTAGTCTTGAAAAAGAGGAAACTGAGAAAGAAACTCAAGTTCTTCACTTTGAGCCTGTGAAATATAAGTGGGAAAGAGTTAGGAAATAGGAAATTCATGATCTTACAACCATAATGCAGCCTTCCCATCATGGTCATGAAATGGGTTAGTCACATGACCGATTCAATTTCACAACCTTTTCTGAAGCATTGTGAAGCAATTGCTACTGTAAAATGAATGCTGTGGTCTAAAGTGAAACAAAGTTTTGGTGTGGGTGTGGTTTTGCCTAAAATTGGAAATTAATGCTGGATTTTTGCAAAACCATTATAAAATGCAGTCATGTGACTGCAGGATGCTGCAAATGCCAGTGGGTTGCCAAGATCTGAAGTGAAATCATGTGATTGGGGGAGGGAGTGGCATTGTTGGAACCTTGAATCCAGGCATAAGTTGCTCCCTGGTAGGTTTGTTTTAACTTCCAATGGTAGTTAAGGATTCCCTGTATTATACTCTATTATCAATTAAATTGAATTCCAATATGTCTTTTGGTGTATTTTTTTCTGACCTGCCTTAGCTATTCTCCAAAGCACCTGAGGGAAGGACAAGAATGGGTGGAAACTAATCAAGGAGAGAAGCAACTTAGAACTAAGGAGAAATTTCCTGATAGTTAGAACAATTAACCAGTGGAACAACTTGCCTCCGGAAGTCATGAATGCTCCAACACTGGAAGTTTTAAAAAGATGTTGGATAACCATTTGTCTGAAGTGGTGTAGGGTTTCCTGCCTAGGCAGGGGGTTGAACTAGAAGACCTCCAAGGTCCCTTGCCACTATGTTATTCTGTTCTGTTCTATTCTATTTTATTTTAAAGGCTAATGTTCTTCCATCTTTGGAACAGCTTCTCTAAAACAGGTGTACCTGGTGTGGTAATCCATTTAACACCTGCTATCCTGATCTTTGGCCTTATAGCTGAACCTTAATCTTTCCCCCCAATGGCTGAAATTCTGCTGCAAAAAGAAAAATGACAAGCAAGGAAGAAAATCTGTTTATTTAGTGTTAATGGTCTGGGGGGGAGGGGGGATTGAAGCTGTTATTGACATTGGAAAAATAAAGCCAGACCTGAAGAATATTGTGGCAGCTCAGAAGCGTAAATAGAATTAATGGCTTGTGAAATGATCATAAATTAGTGGAGTGTCTAACGAGTTCCCTATAGACTCGTATTGTGCTTCCCAGGTGCCATTATCTACAAAAATCACTTTCAGTGCAGAGGAAAAATTAAGCTTAAAATAAAATCATGTGGCCAAAATCTAATGTAACTATAATTATAATTAACAAAGCAGTTTGTAGTACAGTATCAATAAACCAGGTTATTAAACAGATTTAACAGATTTAACAGATAATCAGAGTTGGAAGGGACCTTGTAGGTGATCTAGTCCAACCCTCGGCCCAAGCAGGAGACCCTACACCATTTCTGACAGATGGCAGTCCAATCTCTTCTTGAAAGTCTCAAGTGATGGTGCTCCCACAACTTCCTAGGGCAAATTGTTTAATTGGTTGATTGTTCTCACTGTCAGAAAGTTTCTCCTTATTTCCAGGTTAAATCTCTCCTTGTTTAGTTTCTATCCATTACTGCTTGTCTGGCTTTCAGGTGTCTTGAAGAATAGTTTGACCCCTTCCTCTCTGTGGCAGCCCCTCAAATATTGGAAGACTGCTATCCTGTCTCCCCTGGTCCTTCTCTTCACTAGACCAGCCATGCCCAGTTCCTGTAACTGTTCTTGACATGTTTTAGTCCCCTAATGATCCTGGTTGCTCTTCTCTGCACTTTTTCTACAGTCTCAACATATTTTTTATGTGTGGTGACCAAAACTGAATGCAGTACTCTAGGAGTGGTCTTACTAAGGCTTTATTGAGTACAGTGGTGGGATTTACTACCAGGTCTGTGGGCATGGCTTGGTGGGCGTGGCAGGGGAATGATACTGTAAAATCTCCAGTCAGAGGTGGTATTTGCTGGTTCTCCAAATTCCTCAAAATTTCCACTACCGGTTCTCCAGAACAGGTCAGAAATTGCTGAATATCACCTCTGATAAAGTGGTATTAGTACTTCTCTTGATCTTGATTGTATCCCTCTGTTAATGCAATTTAGGATTGCATTAGCTTTTTTGGTGGCTGCTGTACACTGCTGGCTCATATTTAGCTGGTTGTCCACTAAAACTCCAAGATCCCTCTCACAGTTACTGCTATGGAGCCTGGTTTCTCTATATGTGTACTTTTGGTTTTTCTTGCCTAAGTGTAGGACTTTACTTTTCTCTACATTGAATTTCATTTTGTTAGATATGGCCCAGTGCTCTAGTCTGTCCAGATCTATCTGGATCTTGAGCCTATCTTCTTGGGTGTTAGCTATTCCTGCCAGCTTAGTATCATCTGCAAATTTGGTAAGTTCTCCTTCTATTCCCTCATCTATGTCATTAATGAACATATTGAAGATACTGAGCCTAAGACAGAACCTTGTGGCACCTCACTGCTTACTTCCCTCCATGTAGACTTAGACCCATTAAGGACTATTCGTTGAGTACAGTTTGTCAGCCAGTTGTGAATCCATCTATCCCACTTTTTTCCAGCTTACCCAAAAGTAGGTTGTGGTCTACTTCGTTGAATGCCTTGCTGAAATCTAAGTATATTATGTCCACAGTATTTTGCTGGTCTATTAATTTAGTCACTGTGTTGAAGAATGAAATAAGATTGGTTTGGCATGATCTGTTCTTAACAAACTCATGCTGACTGCTAGTTATTACTTTACTTGTTTCTAGATGTTGGCAGATCTGTTTTTTTATTATCTTTTCCAGTATCTTCCCGGGAATTGATGTTAGGCTGATTGGTCTATAGTTTCCTGGGTCTGTTTTTTCTCCTTTTTTGAAGATGGAAACCACATCAGCTCTTTTCCATTAGTTGGAACCAGTGGTGGGATTCAAATTTTTTTACTACCAACTTGGTGGGCGTGGCAGGAGAAGGATACTATAAAATCCCCATTCCCTCCCCACCCCACTAACCTACTTTGCAGCTCCATTCTCCTGTGCAGGGCAACCGAAGGAGACACAACCGATCAGCTGGGACTCAATGGGAAGCAGAGAATAGATGGGGGAGGGGCCAGTCAGAGGTGGTATTTGCCAGTTCTCCAAACTACTCAAAATTTCCGCTACCGGTTCTGCAGAACTGGTCAGAACCTGCTGAATATTCATCTCTGGCTGGAACATATTGATTGGAACATAGATGCTGTTGAAGAGGGGAATTTTGCTGTATAATTAATATACAGTGAGCAAGTAGGCGGCAATTTAAATTTTCCAAATAAATAATATAATATACTGCAGAAAGGTACTACAGGTAGTCCTCAAATTACAACAGTTCACTTAATGACCATTCGAAGTAACAACGGCTCTGAAAAAAGTGACTTAGGACCATTTTTCACACTTACAATCATTGCAGCATCCCCATGGTCATGTGATCAAAATTTGGGTGCTTGGCAAGTGCTTTATATTTATGATAGTTGCAGTGTCCTAGGGTCCTGCAATCCACTTTTGTGACCTTCTGATAAGGGGAAAAGCCAGATTCACTTAACAACCATGTTACCGTATTACTAATGCAATGATTAACTCAACAACTGTGGCAAGGAAAGTCACAAAATGGGGCAAGCTTGCTTAACAAAAAGTTTCACTTAGCAACACAAATTTTGTGCTCAGTTGTGGTTGTCACTCGAGAACCACTTGTACCTGCTGTGTGCATTTTCCCTGTTTCTGCTGAAAGAACTACTTGTGTACATGTGTGACATTTCTCAGTGTGGGGGGGAAAAAAGTGATAACTCAATAATGGTTGCATAGCAGGATGATCGAAGGCAAGCAGCATGAATTTATGACAGTTGCAACATCTTCGGGCCTTGTGATCACCATCTGTGTCCTTCCCAGCTGGTTTCTGACAAGCAAAACCAATGAGGTAAGCCAGGATTGCTTGATGTGACTCACTTAATAACTAGGTTGCTTAACAATGGAAATTTTGGTCATGGATTAAGGATACCTGTAAGGACTTTCTATGCTGTCCTTCAAAACATTTTCCTGCTATAAAATGCATGCCTCTCACCCCAAATACCCAATATAGAGATCAGCTAAGATATTTTTCATCTAAGGAAGAAACTAGGCAAGCAGCCTATCCCCATGGGAGCAGTAAAGAGCCAAACATAATAAATTAAATAGCATCTTCACAGGACACAGAAATTGTTGCATCTAACTATTACTCATGTCACAGCCAGCCCTGGTAACAAGTATTCAAAATATCAGTTTCTCCTTTCCCTTCTGAATTCAAGTCAATTGTCAAAAGATACCTTCTATTTTGATCCCTTCCTGTGACAAGATTCATCTCTTGGTCTCATTCCTAACATCTTTCCAGAAATCCTTAAAACATGACTCTATCAGCAGGCCTGGGGATCTCAAAGATATTGTGATTTGCTGAGATGGCTGCATTGTTTTTACAATCAACTAGACCACTCTATACCCCATTACACCATTCTTGGAAAGATAGTGCAGTCTGATGAACATTAAATTTTAAGCTGGCAAGATTTTTTTTACCCCAGTGCTAGATGCACGATATTAGCATCCTCCGAAACCCTCGCAACCGATTGGTCTGGACAGGCGAAGACCTGATTGGTCGGAGGCTCGGCCGTGATTGGAGCGCTAGGAATCTACCGCAATTGGCTGTGCCGATCGCGGGAGATTCAAAGCGCTGCCATTGGCCACCGAGCCACGAGCCAGCCCTATATGAAGGGCTGCCGCAGCTCGCATTCCCAGACTATTCTCATCCCTAATTAAGAGCTGAAATCACTCGAATGGTCTCGCATCTCTGCCGAACTGATCCATCTCAGATCTAACACTGGCGATGAGGATGGGATCGTGAGACAAGGAGACCATCCAGCACATGGTGAGGCGGCATGCAGCAGCAAGCAGAATGGCCGGAATCAACTCACCACCTGCTCCCTTCAACCCTGCTACCGAGGACTGGGAATCCTATACCGATAGGTTCCAGATGTTCCTCGAGAGTAGCAATCTTAAAGATGCCAACGGCCACAAGAAACGAGCTGTGTTTCTCACACACTGCGGGGCCGCAGTGTTTAAAATGGCCAAAGCCCTTGCCAAACCAGAGGACATCAAGACAATGGAGTAGGGCGATCTCGAGCCCTGCTGCGGAACCACTACGCCCCCGTCGTGCCATATCCTTATCTGGCGGCACGAGTTCTACAGGCGGGATCAACGCGAGGGCGAGGGGCTTGGCGATTTCATAGCGGCACTACGAGACCTGGGCGGTCTGTGCGAGTTCGCTAACCTGGACGAGGAACTGCGAGACCACGTCGTCCTAGGACTCCGAGACCCCATCCTCCAGAGCTGCATCTTGGCAAAGGGGAACATCTCCCTCGCCGATACCCTCACCGAGGCCGCAGCAGCTGAAGTGACCAAGAAATCAGCAGCTCGGATGCGGCAATCGAGCATCATGCCACGACCGACGGCCAGAGAAACAACATCAAACCCCCAGAGGTGACCAGAAACTGACCATCAAGACACAACCATGCACCACGGCGACATCGACTCCTTCTCGGAAACTGAGGAGGAGGAGGAGGAAATCCATCTCCTCCAATCAGCGCGGGAGCCATGGGGGCCCCGAGGTCGTAAGTCAAGGTTCCAGTGTGCCAGCTGCGGCAGCAATCACTCCCGGGCGGACTGCCGTTTCCTCGACGCCATTTGCCGGCATTGCGAGAAACGGGGGCACATCGCCAAGGTATGCCAGAACAAAAGACACTACAGCCCGCGACAACGAGAAGGCAACCCTCTATGGAGAGAGAGCACCCCCACCAGAAACCGTGATCACCAAATGGAGAATCGATGGAGCCGAGAAGGTCGGAACAGGCGACTCCAGGAGACGAGACAAAGGTAGGAGACACACCAAACCGTCGTCATCGGCCACTCCTCCACAAGCGACGCCAGGAAGGTATACGTGACAATGGGAATAGAAGACCAACTATGCGAAATGGAGGTGGACTCCGGGTCCTACCTCTCCATGGTCTCCTGGCACAACTCAAGCGTCTGGTTCCCGCCATCCGCCGCCATGAACTGGAGGACCAAACACTAACCCTCAAAGACTACCAGGGGAACCGAATCCCTGTAGTCAGCAGGGGCCATTTTATGGTCACCAACAAGGGCCACACAGAAGTGCTACACCTGATGATCGTCGACCGAGATCGCCCAAGCCTGTTGGGATTCCAGTGGGTCGCACCCCTGGGCATCGAAGTAACTGGCATACACCACATCGGAGAGGTGGACTGGGAAGTGGCACTCGTGAGGGACTTCTGGGAAGTCTTCGATGACAACCTAGGCAAGTACTGGGGGTCCCCTATCTCATTTAACATAGACCCGAGTATCATGCCAATCCGCCTTAAGCCCAGGCGAGTGCCGTTTGCACTCAAGCCCAAGATCGATGAGCAGCTTGACAAGCTCATCGCACAAGGGGTGCTGTAACTGATCGATCATGCCCGGTGGGAGACCCCAATTGTCACCCCCATCAAACCAGATGGGTCAGTGAGGATTTGTGGTTACTACAAGGCCACCCTAAACCATGCACTCCAACAAAGCGCATACCCCGTCCCAATAGTCCAGCATCTTCTGCACTCACTGGGGAGAGGCCGGATCTTCGCAAAGCTCGACCTGGCACAAGCCTACCAGCAACTGCCGGTCGACGCCACAACAGCAGAAGCCCAAACCATCGTAATGCACCAAGGGGCTTTCCGCTGCAACTGGCTCCAATTTGGAGTCAGCATGGCGCCCGGGGTCTTCCAAAGCCTTATGGAAAGACTCCTCCAGGGCATAGAAGGGGTTGTGCCCTACTTTGACGATGTCTTGGTGACCGCAAAAAATGAGAAACAACTAGAAGCCAGGTTGAGGAAGGTACTGCAGAAATTCAGAGACTTGGGACTTAAAGTCAAGAAAGGGAAGTGCCAGCTACGGGCCAAAAGGGTCGAATTTCTAGGGTACTTCCAAGACAAACAAGGGATTCACCCCACAGAAAAGAAACTGAGAGCCATAAGGGAAGCACCGCGACCAAAAGACAAAACAGAATTACAGGCTTTCTTGGGACTGTTAAACTTTTACTGTTAAGTCTGGAGCATGGGTGCGAATAATGGAGACGAGCCGGTAGAAACAGTGAACTTCAAACTCTATTTAGATGGTGTGACAGCTCAAAAAGGATGGCTGCTATAGCCTTCCTTATATAGGCAACTTATTAACTATTCAACCAATAGTAATCCGGGAGCACTAGCTCCATTAACCAATGAGAATGGCCTGTTAATGGCCAATCAGATGCTCCTGAACGGACCAATCCGATCCTGCCATTAACAGCCAATCAGAAGTGCAGGGCCAGAACCCTAAACTTGACTTTAAGCTCAAGATAACTTTATTTGACATTATTCATTCACAACACCCCTTTCCCCCGGCTTCTGCTTACGGGGCGAGGTTACATAGTCCTTGAGGTAGGACGGTTGTTTTATCAGTCTTTTTGATTTTCGCAAAGTGCAGGCAATTGGCTGCACTTCGGCTGAGGTAGATTGTTGTTTAACGACAGGGGTGCCTCTTGTTCAGAGTTCACGTTTCCGTCATCACCAATATCTTCGGCCACTCCCTGAGGTGAACTCACTCCTCTCCCTGGTCCCTGGTCCTGCATTTCCGTTCCATTATCAGTCCCTTCGAAAAGATTTTCCTCTAGTTGAAATTCGTCTTCCTCTGTATCTCCCCCCCCCCTCAGTTTGGTCATAAGGGAGTTCAGAATTGCGTGACTGCAGCCGTGATCGTAGTTGATCTATGTGGCGCTTCCAAAGTCTATCATCAGGGCACTGTACAAGGTATGACCTTGGGCCAGTTACGCGGATTACAGTCGCTTCTACCCACAGCGGATTGCCCGATAAGTTTTTAGTGAATACTAAATCGCTTACCTGGAAGGTACGGCATCGGCCGCTGGATCTGAGTGGCTTTTCTGGTTCGTAGGCTGGGTGTAACTGGTCGAGGTGGGAGCGGAGCTTTCGTCCCATTAGCAGCTCGGCGGGAGTTTTGTTGGTGACGCTGTGACGTGTGATGTGCTATAGGAAAAGGATCGGTTGATTTTCTCATCGATGTTGTCGTAGTCTATTTTTTGTAGTGTTCTCTTGACAAATTGTCCCATGTGCTCAGCTTTACCGTTGGCCGCAGGGTACGCAAGCGAAGTGAGTGCATGTCGGATACCGCGGTCAGCCAGGTACTGTTCAAAAGACAGCGCGGTAAATTGGGGCCTGTTGTCGGATACCAGAATGTCTGGTAATCCGTAGGTTGCAAACAGTCTTTCCAGTCTTTTGATGACTGCCTCAGTGGTCGTGTTCCTCATTCAGTAAATCTCGAGCCAATTCATGTAGGCGTCGACAGTTAACAAGAATGTGTGGCCTTTGGTCGGCCCAGCAAAATCCAGATGGATGCGGGACCAGGGAGCCCGCGGCATCTCCCATTTGGTTGGGGTTGCCTTTGGTGGAGCGTTGCTTACTTCTTGGCATCTCTGGCAAGTTTTAACCCACGATTCGATTTGTCTGTCTATACCTGGCCACCATGCATAGCTACGTGCAAGCCCCTTCATGCACACGAGGCCAGAGTGGCCATCATGCAAGATTCTTAGCAGTGCCTGTTGGAGTCGTTCTGGGATAATGACTCTATCACCCCAGATGATACAGCCCTTTTGTGAGAACAACTCTGTTTGGCAACTTTTGAATGGGGCAAAGTTGTTTGGTACTTGGTCCAATGGCCATCCGCGTTCCACCCATGTGAGGACTCGTGCTAAGATGGGGTCGCATTTTGTTTCTCTCGCGATGTCACAGGCAGTTAATGGCGGCGTACGGAGTGTCTCGATCTGCAACGTTGTCATCGTTGGTGCAGGATCGTTGATGGTTTCAGGGAGCGGTGCACGGCTCAACACGTCAGTGTGGGGAATGGCTTTACTGGGACGATATTGTAGCTGATAATTGTAGGCAGCCAAAAATTCTGACCAGCGGGTCATCCTGGGAGAAAGTATGTAGGGAATTGGCTTATCCCCAGCGATTATCCCCAGCAACAGTTTGTGGTCAGTTACTATAGTGAAAGCCCGGCCATACACGTACTCATGGAATCTTTTTATGGCCGATACAATTGCCAGGGCTTCTTTATTGATCTGGCTATAATTTCGCTCGGTTTTCGAGAGCGTTTTTGAAAAGTAAGCAACAGGGGCTTCACTACCGTTAGGCAATAATGACTCAAAATGGCGCCCACTCCAAAAGGTGATGCATCACATGTGATATTTAATGGTAAAATCTCATTGTACTGCATTAGTACAGCGTCAGAAGTCAGTAGTTTTTTTACATTATGGAATGCCTGCTCTTCTCTGTGACCCCATACCCAAATTGCTTTTTTTATCTAGTAGGCGATGTAAAGGTTCAGCGACAGTCGCTTTGTGCGGCAAGAATACGTTATAGAAATTGATGAGGTCTAAGAACTCCTGGAGGTCGGCCTTGTTCTGGGGTCTGGGAGTGTTTTTTATTGCTTTCAATTTGCTGTTGGTAGGATGAATACCCTGACTGTCAATCAAGTACCCTAAGAATTCAACACGATCTGTACACAGCTTGCACTTATTTTTCTTTACTTTCAGGCCTGCTTCTTGAAACTTTTGTAAAACCAGTCTTAAACAATCCCGTAAAATTTTTGGAGTGGGGGCAGCAATGAGCACATCGTAAAAGTAGGGGACAACGCCTTTGATCCCCTGCAATAGTCTCTCCATTAGGCTCTGAAAGATCCCTGGGGCTACACTGACTCCGAATTGGAGCCGCGTACACTTAAAGAAACCTCGGTGTGTTACAATAGTCTGTGCCTATGCCGTTTTTTCGTCAACCGGCAGTTGCTGATAAGCCTGAGCTAAGTCTAGTTTAGCGAAGACTTTTCTGCCCCCAGGGAATGGAGGAGGTGTTGCACCACCGGCACCGGATATGGATTTTGTTGCAGGGTGTGGTTTAGGGTGGCTCAATCGTCCCCACAAATTCTAATGGAACCGTCCGGCTTAATTGGTGTCACGATTGGTGTTTCCCATGGGGAGTGGTCGGTTGGCTTTAAAACTCCCTGGGCTATCAACTTATCAAGCTGTTCGTCGATTTTCGGCTTTAGTGCGAACGGAACTCGACAAGGCTTAAGGCAGATGGGAGCTATCTTTGGATTAAGGCTAAAGGATATCGGGATCCCTTTGTACTCGCCTAGTTTTTCCGTGAAGACGTCCCTGAATTCGTGGGCGAGGTCCTCCTCCCAGTCACTGCCACCGATTCAGTTAATGCCTGCCACTTCAATGCCGAGTGGTGTGAACCATTGCAGGCCTAACAGGCTAGGTCAGTCCTTGTCGATCACCGTCAGGGGTAAGTACACTGTGCGGTTCTTGAATGCGACCTGGACTCTGCTGGATCCTACGACTGGAATCCGGTTCCCCTGGTAGTCCTTTAACACGAGCCGTTGGAATTGAAGGTCTTGGCACTGGATAGTGGGGATGAGTTGCTTGAGGATCTTCCAGGAGACCATTGAAAGGGACGATCCTGAGTCAACTTCCATTTGGCAAGGCTGATTTTCGATGTCCACTTTGACTCGAATTTTCTTAGCATCTAGTGAAGAGGCGTGGCCGATAGTGAGTGTTTGGTGGGCCTCTTCCCGTCTCGTTAGGCGATTCATGGGTCAGTTTCTATAGGAGTGGGTTGCTGGTTCTTGCCTTACAGGGCGATTCCCTGTCAATTGGTGGAGATTGGTACCCTTCGAGGTCTGGCTGGGTCTGAGGAGACTTCTGCAGACCCGTCCAATATGACCTCGTTTCCCGCACTCGTGGCAGAGCGCATCGTGGAATTTGCAATCGGAGCGGTAATGGTTGGTCCCGCAGCCAGCGCATGGTTGCTGGGATTTCGGGTAACGGTCCCAGTCGGACTGCAGGCGATGGACCTCTTCTTCGTCACTGTCTGATGATGAAGAGAGGTCCTCATGGTGGGTCGTCTGAAGCTCTCCTTCTGACTTAGGTGAAACTTCGCTGGCTGGTTGGTGTGCTGAAGTGCGATTCTGACGTAGTTGGGCAGCCGACTTCTTGGTCGCCTCCGCTGCCGTAGCCTCAGCGATGGCATCGGCAAGGCTAATGTCGCCCTTAGCCATTATTTTGCTCTGTACGTTTAGAGTGTCTAACCCGAGAACTACTCGGTCTCTCAAAGCCTCTTCTAAGTCGGCAAAATCGCAGAGCCCTCCCAAGTTTCGGAGGTCCGCAACGAAATCAGCAACACTTTCTCCTTTCCGCTGGTTTCTTTGATAGAACTCGTGTCGTCTTACGAGCGTTGGAACGGTTGGTGCATAGTGGGCCCTTAGTAGCGGTTCGAGGATGTCCCAGTCCATGGCCTTCACTTCAGCCGGTTTTGCTAGCGCCTTGGCCATCTTGAATACCGTCGGCCCGCAGTGCATTAGGAATACCGCCCATTTCTTCCCGATTGTGGCATCCTTCAGATTATTCGTTTCCAAAAACATTTGAAAATGGTCCATGTAGGACTCCCAGTCCTCTTGAGCTGGGTCGAACGGAGCGGGTGGTACTACGCCGCCGGACATGGTTCCTCCATTGTGCGTTTCAGCCACGTGCTTGGTTGTCTTCGTCATTGTTCTAGTTGGCTCTGATGTCATCCAATCCCATCCTCGTCGCCAGTGTTAAGTCTGGAGCATGGGTGCGAATAATGGAGACGAGCTGGTAGAAACAGTGAACTTCAAACTCTTTATTTACATGGTGTGACAGCTCAAAAAGGACGGCTGCTATAGCCTTCCTTATATAGGCAACTTATTAACTATTCAACCAATAGTAATCTTGGAGCACTAGCTCCGTTAACCAATGAGAATGGCCTGTTAATGGCCAATCAGATGCTCCTGAACGGACCAATCCAATCCTGCCATTAACAGCCAATCAGAAATGCAGAGCCAGAACCCTGCACTTGACTTCAAGCTCAAGATAACTTTATTTGACATAATTCATTCACAACATTTACAATGTCTTCCTACCTCAAAAGGCGACCGTGGCGGAACCGCTACATAGGCTGTTAGATAAAACAGCCACCTGGACCTGGGGAGCATGGGAGGAGAGCACCTTCAACAACACAAAGAACCTGCTAACATCCGACGCGGTACTAATCCAATACAGCGAGACCCTGCCATTGACGGTAACTTGCAATGCGTCGCCATTTGGGATCGGCGCCATCCTCAGCCACCAGCTACCAGACGGGAGGGAAGCACCCATCGCTTTCTCATCAAGGACACGTTCAAAGCCAGAGCGGAACTACAGCCAGCTCAACAAAGAGGCCCTAGCAGTCGTCGCCGGTGTCAAGAAATTTCATGAAGACCTTTACAGTAGGACTTTTACAATCATCACGGATCACAAGCCGCTGCTAGGAATCCTGGTGGGAAACAGGGCCACACCGAACATTCTATCGCCAAGAATGACAAGGTGGTCCGAATTCCTATCAGCATACAATTACCAGCTGATACACCGACCCGGCAAGAACATCGCCCATGCAGACGCCCTGAGCCGGTCACCCTTACCGGACCGGGAAGACAACCCGGCACCCACAACAGAGGTACTCCAAATAGAAACAATATCCAACCCACTCGTGACCGCGCCAGACATTGCCAGAGAAACAAATAAAGACAAACGGCTGGTGTTAGTCTTGAGCTGGGCGGGAAAAGGGTGGCTGGAAGGGGACATAGACAAACTATTCAGACCTTTCCGGAACAGACAAACTGAACTCTTTACCGAAAAGGGCTGCATACTTTGGGGGGACAGAGTAGTAATTCTGGAAAAATTACAGGAAAAGGTATTGGGAATGTTGCATGAGGGGCACCCGGGGATGGTTAAGATGAAAAGCCTGGCCAGAAGCTACACATGATGGCCAGGAATGGATAAACAGATCAAAACCTGGGTTGCCAAATGTAAACAATGCCAAGAATCCAGACCCAATCCGCCCGCCACCCCAACCCAAGAATGGGAAAAACCAAGAGGTCCATGGTCTAGGATTCATATAGACTTTGCGGGGCCAACCAAGGGACATATGTATCTTATTACAGTAGATGCCTACTCCAACTGATTGGAGGTAAGCACCATGAAGTCAACCACGATGGAGACGGTAATAAGGAAGCTGAGTCAACTTTTTGCTATGCACAGCCTGCCAGACGTTATAGTGTCGGACAACAGGCCCCAATTCACCGCACTAGCATTTGAACAATTTCTGGCAGGCCAAGGGATACGCCATGCATTAACCGCACCGGCAAACCCGGCGGCGAACAGGCGGGCGGAATACATGGTCCAATACACCAAGAAAGCCATCCAGAAAATAGAAACAGCCAATATACAGGACAAAATCAATAAAATGCTCCTCATTCAATACATTACACCTAGCGCAACCACAAATAAAAGCCCGGCAGAACTAATGATGGGCAGGAAACTACGTTCAACACTAGACAGAATACACCCAACATATAACCTAGACAAAACCCCAGGCTCCTCCAGCAAACACAGAAAATTTAATGTAGGGGACCTAATATACGCCAAAAATCTCACAGGAGAACCACTTTGGGTGCCAGCAACAATCACCCAGATAACCAGGCCCCTATCATACTGATTGGAAACAAGTGACAGGAAAAACTGGAAACAGCACATAAACCAGCTTAGGTCAAGAATAGCCGTCACCACCAGCCAGACACCCGAACAAGAAACTAGAAGGGGGGGGGAATCGGCAACGATAGAGAAAGAACTGAAGGGAACCAACTAACGCAAGCAGAACACCCCCCACCTAGAATAGATAAACCAATAAACCGATGCTACTCACCTGTAGACACAGGACCAATGGAACACGAAACCCCGGAATCTTCACCTGGAAGGAGCAGCCAAACCAGCTCACCCGGCCAGAAAAAACCTGGCGGGAGCAGAAGTGGCAGCTCAACCAGCCCAGGTAGACCGGGAGGGAGCTACCAAGAAAGGCCCAGCTCAACGTTCCAGGTGGTTCAATCCCAAGGAACTGGAGTGACAGAGAAGGCATCCGAACCGGTCAACGACCACACCAGAACTGAACCGCGCAGGTCAAGTAGGCAGGTGAGAAGCCCCGCCTACCTACATGACTACATCACTACACACCACCGGACGAAACCAAGAGGGGAGGGGTGTACGATATTAGCATACTCTGAAATCCTCGCAACCGATTGGTCCGGACAGGCGAAGACCTGATTGGTTGAAGGCTCGGCCATGATTGGAGCACTAGGAATCTACCGCAATTGGCTGTGCCGATCGCGGGAGATTCAAAGCGCTGCCATTGGCTGCCGAGCCGCAAGCCAGCCCTATATGAAGGGCTGCCGCGGCTCGCATTCCCAGACTATTCTCATCCCTAATAAAGAGCTGAAATCACTTGAATGGTCTCACGTCTCTGTCGAACCGATCCACCTCAGATCTAACACTAGATGGTCCTGTTATCATATAGTCAATATTTACTTACCTAAACAGAAAAACAGAAAGACCACATGTAGATAAAAAAGCAGTAGATGGATGAGTGAGTGATCTCCAACTTCCTGCAGGCTTCCCCATTGACTTTGCTCGTGGAAGCGAGCAGAAAATATCAAAAATCCTGATTTTGTGATTATGAAGAAGCTGCGATGCCACAACTTTGCAAATATCATAGAAATATCATAGAAATTTCAGTTCCCCGGGTGGTTGCAGATCTCAGATTTTTTACGCATTATTTAGAGATGTTTCGTAGTTTGATTCAAAAGTTACTATGGTATAATGTACCGTTTGGGTTAACTTGATGTACAAATAGGCAAGCAGATTGCTACAATGAGGTTTTTTTTGTAATATATAGATTTTTCCCCACTATCTCATTTGTAATAATATTGCTAATTTCTTTTAATAATAGTTTTTAACAGTTAGGTTTTTTGTTATTCTTTTCATTGTAAACCATCTACAATTACATTACTGTGGGCAACTACAGGAGCCCTCAACTTACAACCACAATTAGGAAGAGAATTTCCATTGCTAATGAAGCTAGTTGTTAAATGAGACATCTGCTTTTATAACTTTTATTGCCATGGTTGTTAAGTGAATCCCTGCTGTTAAGTGAACCCTGCTTTCATTAAGCAAATCTGGCTTCCCCCATTGTTTTTGCTTATCAGAAACCAGCTGGGAAGATTGACAGTCACAGGACTCAGGATGCTGCAGTTGTTGTAAACAGATGCCAGTTATCAAGCATCTGAATTTTGATCACATGACCATGGGAATGCTGTGATACACATAGTTGTGAGTACTGATCATAAGTCACTTTTTTCAGTGCTGCTGGAACTTTGAATGTCACCCAAAGAATGATTTGTATCAGTGATGGGATTCAAATTTTTTTACTACCGTTCTGTGGTCGTGGCCTGATGGGCGGTTTGGTGGGCATGGCTTGGTGGGCGTGGCAGGGGAAGGAAAATCCCCATTCCCTCTCCACCCCACTAACCTGCTTTCCAGCTTTGTTCTCCTGTGCAGGGCAACCAAAAAAAGACCCAGCCAATCAGCTGGGACTCAATGGGAGGCAGGGAATAGATGGGGGCAGGGCCAGTCAGAGGTGGGATTTGCTGGTTCTCCAAACAACTCAAAATTTCCACTACTGGTTCTCCAGAACTGGTCAGAACTGACTGAATACCACCTCTGGTTTGTATACGTGTATGATTATGAAATAAATAATAAATAAATATCTCAAAACAAAAGAAGAATATTAGGTACTTATGGATCCTATAGAGCACAAGCTAAGTCACTGCATGAACTCACAGCAAGTTGGGTAGAGTTGCTGACTTCACTGTTCTTTTCAAATGCTTTGTAAATTAGATATTTTCTGAATGCTCTTTTATTTCAGACATAGAAAGAAAGCCAGTCTATATCCTATCCAAGATACAATGGAAGGGCAATCTAGCCTCCTCAATCACAGTGAAAGTTATTTCCCAAACCATGCCAAAGAAAGAGACATTTTCTCAAAGAGTATTTCCATTTTATTGCTTTGTACTTTTACTTAAATAAATCCAGAGCAATGTTAAGTAGATTTGCTGTCAGCCATTTATTAGCAGCAGTCATTCTCATTTACAGGTGCCCTTGTTCCAAGTCTCATTTCAATGTTCTATTGTTCCAGGGAAGGGGAAATCCTGATTCCAAATAAAACAGCCATCAGAATGCCATTCAGTTGCAACCGTGGCAAATGATCAAAAGAGTCATGCAAATATGTAGCATACATCAACACCTAGTCATATAATTTCATTTGCAACAGGTATTCAACCTCAGTAACTTTCAAGCTTGTGGATTTCAAATCCCAGAATTGGCTGGGCAATTCTGGGATTTGAAGTCCACGGGTCTTAAGGTTGCCAAGGTTGAATATTCTTGATTTATATGGAAACATTTGTATCAACCTAAAATGCCCTACCAGAAAATCAAGTGTTTTCATTTTCAAAATAGATATAGTTTATTGATTTGAATTGTCCATTTCACTTAATCTTCAGTAGGAAAGACTACCCATTCTGCTTTTAATTGTCACGTTTGTTTGTTTTTGAAATTATTATCTTCTACCAATCTAGATTTTCATTAAAACAATAGAAAATACTCCATTTTATAAGAGTATGCATTTTAAAAACAATTGTGATCAGAAGGAGTGTTTTACAAAAGGAGACCTCAGAAAAATTAGAACACACTTAGCTTGGTAATAAAAAAATATATAATGTGTCTTGCTTCATCAAAGGAAAAAGCAAGAACATCCACAGATCTCAGAATTTAGAAATTACAATGTTGGAAATCATCTGTTAATCATATCGTATTGTAAATATACAAGAAGAAAATTGTGGAGAGACAGTTTGATATAGTGGTTAAGATATCGGCCTGTTCTGACCCAAACCCTTTTCCAATAAACAAACAATAACCAAAGGGAACAGAAACCTTTTAATGAGTCTTACAAATTCCCAGTTAAAAGGCTGCTACAAACTACCGTGTTTCTCATATAATAAGGCTGGGTGTTGTGAATTAATAAAAGTGCTTGAATAAAGATTGTTGAAACCTTAAAGTAAAGTGCAGGGTTCTGGCCCTGCACTTCTGATTGGCCGATAATAGCGATATCGGATTGGTCCGTTCAGGAGAATCTGATTGGCTATTAACGAGCCTTTCTCATTGGTTAAAAGAGCTAACGTTCCTGTGTTTTCATTGGCTAAATACCCAAGAGCTTGCCTATATAAAGGGGACTGTTGTGGCCATTTTTAGAACTGTTGCACCATGTTAAATAAAGAGTTGAAGTTCACTGTTCATCGACTCGTCTCCACTTCTTGCGCCATGCACAGAACATAACACTGGCGACGAAGGTGGGATGTGGAGACATCAGAGCTGACTGAACACTACAGAGCGATAACTGAGCACGTGGCTGAAATGCACCAACGATGGAACATGTCCGGCAGCGTCATACCACCTGCTCCATTCGACCCGGCACAAGAAGACTGGGACTCATATATGAATCGCTTCCAGATGTTTCTGGAAACCAACAATTTGAAGGATGCCACTACCGGAAAGAAACGGGCGGTATTCCTAACTCATTGCGGACCGACCGTATTCAAGATGGCCAAGGCACTAGCGAAACCGGCAGAAGTGAAGTCCATGGACTGGGACGTCCTCGAACCTCTGCTAAAGGCCCACTATGCACTGACCGTACCAACGCTCATTGGAAGGCATGAATTTTACCAGAGAGATCAGCGGAAGGGTGAAAGTGTTGCTGATTTCATAGCTAATCTCCGGAATCTGGGAGGCCTATGCGGGTTTGCTGACCTCGAAGAAGCCCTGAGAGACCGAATAGTTCTGGGATTAGATGCACCAGGCATGCAGAGTAAGCTGATGGCGAAAGGCAACATTAGCCTTACAGATGCCATCGCTGACGCTAATGTAGCAGAAGCAACCAGGAAGTCAGCTGCCCGAATGCGCCGCACCCACACCCCATTTCGCCAACTCGCCAGCGAAGTTTCACCTCACTTAGAAGAACAGGCAATGACAGCCCACCACGAGGACCTCGAATCGTCATCAGAAAGCGGTGAAGAAGAGGTCAACCGGCTCCGGTCTGAACGAGACCAACGCCAGAGATCGCAGTACCAATGCGCTGGTTGTGGGGCAAACCACCCTGATCAAACTGCAAATTCCTCTATGCGCTTGTTAAGCCTGGTCACCCAACCAATGTTAAGGAAACACGCTAAACAGAATGTGCAGCGTTAGTCAGTTAGGCAGACAGGTAAATGTGTGAGATAAGTTTGTATGTTAGTTAACACTCAGTAAAAAGCAGATACGCTTGTTCTATCAAAATATAGTTTATTCCATTAGGATTTATAGCATAGTCAAAAACAGTGAAATGTATCATTTCAGTCAGTCCATTCGGGGAAACTCAATTTGGAAAGTCCGTGTTGAATATTCAATGTCAGTTCACTTACAATAAATCAGTCCGTATTATCTCTTCTCACCGTTGAGAAATCAACACTCCTTTCTCTCTCCCGTTCCAGTAGAAAAAATGCAGTCATCAATCCATCCAGTAATTAGGGATCATTAAGCCAGAGAGCGAGTTGCCATTGTCTTGCTCCTTTTATGGTGCTTTTACAACCACACCCCCTTAATTACATTCTTGCAGTTAAAGTTACACACACTTTAACCAACAAACCATGATAACTTATTTATTATTTTACCTAAACCAGTAAGGGTAAACAATGTTATCCCTAACATTCTCCCCTTTTGGGTAATAATAATAATATAACCATTTACACCTTTAAATCATAGTTGTTACAACTCTCTTTAAACTTGACTACACCTTGAGCATTTGTAAACTGATCTGCAATGTTTTCTTCCATCATGCAGTATTCCAATTTAATTAGCCCATTCTTTACAGATTCTCTAACATTTAAGTATCTTAAATCAGTATGCTTTGATCTAGTTTTTACAGCAATATTAGTAGCCAACTGTATGGCTTCCTGGTTGTCCTCGTACACAATAATGGAATCTTTACAGTTACACCCATGTCTAATAACAACTGTTTGTACAGAATTAAGTCAGTGCATAGTAATGACAGACATGAAAATTCCGCTTCCATCATGGACAAGCTGATATGCTGTTGTCTGATTGACCTGCACCCTATTAGTGTATTACCAAATAATATAGCCATCCCAGAGGTTGATTTTCTAGTGTTTATGTCAGTTGCAAAACTTGCATCTGCATAGGCACTACATACAATGCATGGTTCATTGTTCCTTTAAGATATTTTAAAATTTTCTTTAATGATTGCCAATGACATTGATAAGGATCTGTATTAAATCGTGCCAGCTGATTAACGCTATAAGCAATATCTGGCCTTGACCAATTGCTAATATATGATAACCTACCAATCAAAGATTGATATATGGACTTATCGAATTTGGGACTTTGAGCATCAGTTTGGCAAACTTCCTGACTCATTGGAGTTTTTGCTGGTTTACAAAGTTCCATTTTATACGTTTTAATTAATTGGCAAATTTTATCTTCTTGAGATATCTTAAATCCATTTTTTGTTTTGTTAATTGTCAATCCTAGATACTTTTTAATTTCACCTAAATGCCCCAACCAATGTTAAGGAAACACGCTAAACAGAATGTGCAGCTTTAGTCAGTTAGGCAGACAGGTAAATGTGTGAGAAAAGATTGTATGTTAGTTAACACTCAGTAAAAAGCAGATACGCTTGTTCTATCAAAATATAGTTTATTCCATTAGGATTTATAGCATAGTCAAAAACAGTCCATTAGTCATGTATCATTTCAATCAGTCCATTCGGGGATACTCAATTTGCAAAGTCCATGTTGAATATTCAATGTCAGTTCACTTACAATAAATCAGTCCGTATTATCTCTTCTCACCGTTGAGAAATCAACATTCCTTTCTCTCTCCCGTTCCAGTAGAAAAAAACGCAGTCATCAATCCATCCAGTAATTAGGGATCATTAAGCCAGAGAGCGAGTTGCCGTTGTCTTGCTCCTTTTATGGTGCTTTTACAACCATACCCTTAATTACATTCTTGCAGTTAAAGTTACACACACTTTAACCAACAAACCATGATAACTTATTTATTATTTTACCTAAACCAGTTAGGGTAAACAATGTTATCCCTAACAGCCCTCTGTCATGTGTGCGGGAAAAGAGGCCACATCGGACAGGTCTATAGAAGCAAACAAGGACACAGCCAGACCCCAAGGGGGGCTAACTATAGCCAATCCACAGGAAGCCGTCCTGTAAAGCGAGAACCCTTGAACCACCAATGGAACAACCACTCCTACAGAAACAAACCCCTAAACCACTCAACAAAGTGAGAAGAGGCACACCAAACTATTACGATTGGTCACGCCTCATCACTGGACGCCAAGAAGGTACGGGTGAAGGTGGCCATCGAAAACCAGCCTTGTATGATGGAAGTCGATTCAGGATCGTCCCTCTCGATGGTTTCTTGGAAGACCCTCAAGCAACTCATCCCTACCATCCAGCGACAAGACCTCCGATTTCAAAGAATCATACTCAAAGATTATCAGGGAAATCGAATTCCAGTTGTTAGATCCAGCCAAGTCCGTGTTTCATTTAAAAATCGTACCGCATCTCTACCCTTGACTGTAGTCGACAGGGATCAACCTAGCTTGTTAGGCCTCCAATGGTTCGCTCCACTTGGAATTGAAGTAGCCGGCATTCACCGAACCAGCAGCAACGACTGGGAAGAGGCTCTCGTCCAAGAATTTCAGGACGTCTTTGCAGATAAACAAGGGGACCCCGATATCATTTCACCTCAACCCCGAAATAGCTCCCATCCGCCTTAAGCCTCATCGAGTTCCATTTGCCCTTAAACCAAAGATTGACGAGCAGCTTGATAAATTAATAGCCCAGGGGGTGTTAGAACCACCCGACCATTCTCCCTGGGAAACCCCGATTGTGACACCCATCAAGCCGGATGGATCATGAAGAATTTGTGGGGACTACTGAGCCACCCTGAATCACGCCCTGGAGCAAAATGCTTACCCGGTACCGGTGGTGCAACACCTTCTCCATTCCCTGGGGGGTGGAAAAGTCTTCGCTAAACTAGACCTAGCCCAGGCATACCAACAACTGCCTGTAGACAAAAGAACAGCAGAGGCCCAAACGATCGTTACGCACCAAGGTGCGTTTAAATGTAACCGACTCCAATTCGGAGTAAGCGTGGCCCCGGGAATCTTTCAAAGCTTGGGAAAGACTATTACAAAGGATAAAAGGCGTTGTCCCCTATTTTGATGACGTTTTAATTGCTGCTCTGACTCCAGAAATACTAAGGGAGCACCTGGGGTTGGTTCTTCAGAGATTTAAAGACTCGGGTCTCAAAGTTAAAAAAAACAAGTGTCAACTATGTACGGATCGAGTAGAATTTTTAGGATATTTAATAGATAAACAAGGCATTCACCCCACTGATAGCAAACTTAGGGCAATCAAAAACGCTCCAAAACCCCGCAATAAGGCTGATCTCCAAGCTTTTCTAGGCCTTATCAATTTTTATAACGTCTTTCTGCCTCACAAAGCAACCGTAGCCGAACCCCTACATTGTTCATTGGATAAAAAAGCACCCTGGGTTTGGGGGCACCGAGAGGAACATGCGTTTCCACAAGTAAAAAACCTATTGACGTCTGACGCTGTTTTGATGCAGTATAATGAGACTTTGCCTTTAACGGTTACATGTGATGCAACACCATTCGGAGTGGGCACCATTTTGAGCCACGTTTTACCAAACGGAAGTGAAGCCCCTGTTGCCTATTTTTCAAAAATGCTATCAAAAGCAGAACACAATTACAGTCAAATTGATAAGGAAGCTCTTGCTATTGTATCTGCCGTTAAACGATTTCATGAATATATTTATGGGCGAGCTTTCACTGTAATAACTGACCACAAACCTTTACTGGGAATAATAGTGGGATATAAACCAACCCCTTATATATTATCTCCCAGAATGACTCACTGGTCAGAATTCTTGGCTGCCTATAATTATAAGTTGCAACACTACCCGGGGAAAGCCATTCCCCACGCTGACGCATTGAGCCGTGCACCACTTCCAGAAACCATTGACGACCCTGCTCCGACCATCACAACACTACAGATCGAGACACTCCAAAAACCGCCGTTGACAGCTCGCGATATCACAAATTGAAACTAAACGCGATCCCATTTTAGCACGTGTCCTGAGCTGGGTAGAACATGGATGGCCATTGGACCAAATCCCTGACAACTACGTTCCCTTCAAAAGTCGACAGACGGAACTGTTTTCCCAGAAAGGCTGCATCATTTGGGGCGATAGAGTCATTGTCCCAGAGCGGTTACAGCGAGCGGTACTGAGAACCTTGCACAATGGCCACCCTGGCATCGTGCGCATGAAAGCACTCGCACGAAGCTATGCGTGGTGGCCGGGCATAGACAAGCTGATCGAAGCCTGGGTAAAGACTTGTCACAAATACCAGGAAGTCAGCAATGCCCCCCCCCTAAAAGCAACCCCAACAGAATGGGAAACACCCAGGGGACCATGGTCCCATATTCATCTGGACTTTGCGGGATCTACGAATGGACACACATTTTTATTAACAGTGGATGCCTACTTGAACTGGCTCAAAATCCATGAGATGAAAAATACAACTGAATCAGTCATCAGGAAATTGGACAGATTATTTGCAACACACGGACTACCGGACGTTCTGGTATCCGACAACGGGCCCAGTTTACCGCGCTTTCTTTTGAACAGTATCTGGCGGACCGCGGTATTCACCATGCGCTAACTTCACCGGCACATCCAGCAGCCAATGGAAGGGCCAAGCGCATGGTACAATTCGTCAAAAGAACTCTACATAAAATGGACTATGGCGATATCGAAGACAAGATTAACCGGATACTCTTTTTGCAGCACATCACTCTACACAGCGTCACCAACAAAACTCCCGCTAAGTTATTGATGGGACGAAAACTCCGCTCCCGACTACACCCATTGTACGAACCTGAAAAACCACATGGATCCAGCGGGAAATGCCGTAATTTCCAGGTAGGCGACTTGGTTTTCGCGAGAAACTTTTATGGCGACCCATTGTGGGTCGAGGCAACTGTAATCCAAGTAACCGGACCCAGATCGTACCAAGTGAAATGTCACGACGATAGAATATGGAAGCGCCATATTGATCAGCTGCATTCAAGGCTGCAATCTGCAATCTGTGATTCCGGTGATTTCCAAACTGAGGGGGGAGGAGACACCGAGGAGGCTGAGTTTGAAATGGCAGAAAGCACAAGCGGAAGAAATGACCGCTCAGACACAACATGTGAAGAAGGATCGGGGACAGGGGTAAACTCACCTCAAAGGGATACCGAGGACATTAGTGGTAACGGAAGTTTAGATACAGAACCAGAGGCACCCTGTTCACCAGATAACGTCCTACCCCAACAAGACTCTAGACAAATACCGGGAGGATGATGTAAATCAAATAGACAATCAAAACAACCTGCCTACATCAAAGACTACGTTACTGCACCCCTTAAACAGAACCCGGGGGAAGGAGTGTTGTGAAATAATAAAAGTGCTTGAATAAAGATTGTTGAAACCTTAAAGTAAAGTGCAGGGTTCTGGCCCTGCACTTCTGATTGGCTGATAATAGCGATATCGGATTGGTCCATTCAGGAGAATCTGATTGGCTATTAACGAGCCTTTCTCATTGGTTAAAAGAGCTAACGTTCCTGTGTTTTCATTGGCTAAATACCCAAGAGCTTGCCTATATAAAGGGGGCTGTTGTGGCCATTTTTAGAACTGTTGCACCATGTTAAATAAAAAGTTGAAGTTCACTGTTCATCGACTCATCTCCACTTCTTGCGCCATGCACAGAACATAACACTGGGTCTTTTTTTTTTTTTTTTGAGCCCCGAAAAAATGCCGAGGCCATCTTTTCAGGGATGACTTAATTCCCCTCCTTGCATCTTTGGGCGGGCAGCAACGGCTTGGATGTTGACCTCACCGTTGGTGGGGTACTTCGTATTGGGGTCAACGCAGGCAGCACCATATCCGGGTGTGCAACAAAAGTACTTCCTAATGGCAACCCCCCCACCATTCCCACCATTCCCCCCCATTTCACATGTTTTAATATAGGCCTTAATTTAGGGAGAGGGGCTTAATTTCATTTCATGCTATAAAACATGCTGGGACTTCCTATTGGGGGAGGCCATATTGTTGGAGAAACAGGGTAATTAAGCACAAACCTCACCAAAACTCTGCGAGACTGCCAAGAATCACAGATAAGAAATATTTCACAAGAGTCTTCAAATACCAACTTAACATACTGTAATGTCCATGAGGCTGAATTTCAAAACATCTTTGCTTCCTGCAAAGAACATTCACTTCACAGCTGGCTTTTATCTTCTGGAAGGAGGGGCCATTGCCTTGCAGCCTTACTCCTGAGCACCCGTGCTGTTGCAGCTGCTCTTTCCTGCAAGCAATCCTGCATGCACGTGCACTTGGCACAGGCTCCTCTGGAACCTCCTTATCACTGCTGCCAGCCCCCACAATCTCTGAAGGTAGCAGTCCACTCCCTGATGGGCCTGGCCCCTCATCTGAGTTCTCGCTTTCCTCAGCCATTTGCAGCTGCTGCCTGTGAACCACAACACAGCCTAGAAACTGGGAGAATGTCAATTCCAGTCCCAACTTAGGCACAAAGTCAACTGGGTGACCTTGGGCCAATCTCTTTCTCAATCGTATAAAGCAGGCAGTAGCAAACCACTTCTGAAATTTTGCCAAGAAAACTGCAGAGACTAGTCCAGGGAGAAGGGGGAGGAGGAGGAGAAGGAGGAGGTCACTCCTGGGAGATATGATGGTGTACTTGGTAATAGGATGTCACTGAATTAGGAATGGGGGCACACTTTTTGGACTGAGTAGAATTTAAAGAGTGTTATAGATTCAGGCATGGGTAGAATGAATGGAGACAGTCTTAGTTGGTGAACTTTCAACTCTTTATTGCATAGTGACTTCTAACTTGTATAACAACAACTCTGCCTTATATAGGCAATTTCTAATGTGAAATAACCAATAGGGAGCTGTAAAACGCTAGCTCCAGAACCAATAAGAGTCCTTCGTTAAGGGCCAATCAGATTCTCAGAACCCAACCAATCCGATCTAGCCGCTTAACACCCAATCAGAAGTGCAGGGCCAGAACCCTGCACTTTACCCCAAGCTTGCCTTTATTCAACTATTTACATAACAAAGAGCAAATTCCATGGTTTAAGACAGCGATCCTCAGGCTTAGCAATTTAAAGTCGTGTGATCTTCAACGCCCAAAACTGAATCGAATTCTGGGAGTTGAAGCTCACAATCTTCAGGTTAACCAAGGTTAAAAAACACTGGCATAAGACTTGCAGAATTTTAAGACTCCCTTATAGTCCCTTAAATCTTTGCAAATTATGGGGGAAATGTACTCGTTTAGACTGGTTAGGTGCTTCTTAAGGTGCTATAGAATCTTTAAGCCTTGGCAAGTGTTGCAGTCATCTTTCAACCCTTAAATGTTACTTTCACAAACTAGAAACAGTTCAGCAACCTATTTTGGGAAGTATTGTGGAAGCCAGGGAGAAAGATATTCCAGTCTAACTGTTTTTTGATTCCTCACTGGCTGATGTTGTAAAACAGTATAAACTTGGTAGCCAGATTTTCAGTATTTAAATAATACCGACTGTTATCAGCATATTATTCAACTGTTAAAATAAAATCAAAATAATATTGTTGTAATTCTATTGTTAAAAAATATTTAATCCCGTTTCCTTTTATATGCCTCTGCATTTTTTAAAGGCACATTTGATATAACTACCTTGTGCCATAAGCTACATAGAAAAATTGCACAATTCCACTGATAAACCACTTAAAAATACAATTTTAGGTACAAGCAACTTATAAACATGAATGTTTGTACAACTGCCTGTTCTCTGATGAGATTTATGTAGCATGATTTATTCCCCATTTGGGGAAGTATTATTTTTAGGATAAAAATTGATTTCTATATTATTCCTAGATTGTATTAGGTTCCGTGTAAATTGAATTACTGGCTTTATTCCTGCATATACTCTGAACATGCTGCTTATATGAATATTTATCTATTGTACTGTATTAATAAAATAAAAAGAACAGAGCAGATAGAATTAGAAAAATAATTTATTGCAAAGAGTAAAGGTATAGATCCCAAAACTTCTAGCTGTGGCTCTTACAGCATCTGCAGCAGTTGCACAAAACTATAATTTTTACTATAATTGAAATGAAAAATCAATAATATTGATGAAGAGTAATCCTATTAATTTATGGCATTTATTTAAGTGTAAGTTAATTATGCTGAGATAGCCAAAGAAACAGTCAAATAGATCACAGAACAAAACAACCAGCTCACTCAAGGCACAAATTATAAGGTTTAAAAGATCATATATAAGACACCATAGTGAAAACGTAGCTGTCTTGAAAATTGTGGGAAAAGTGGAAGGAAAGGGAAGAGGATGACCAGCAGCTAAGTAGAGAAACCTTGTGCAAGGTTTGCCACTAACCAAATGTGCAAATGATACAATAGTAGTGGCATATATTTGCATGTTAGTTGTTATAAGTAGAAATTTGGTTATTACATTTGAGAATATAAAGAGCCAAACTGAAGCCATTTTGTGTTTGTAGTTTGAACTTTTAAAGTTCAGAACAGTTATGAAATCTGTTTTCTGCTCGGAATAATACAATATTGCAACACTATGTACTTGGCATGAGTTAGAGGTATGTGCTGGGGCGCTCTGACATTATAAATGTCACATTAAGATATATTAATGTTTTCTTATAATCTTCTCATATTAGCATTAATAAAAAGTGCAGTAAAATGTAATAAATATTTGTAATAATAAATGTAATAAACCGGTAATAAAAATAATGCTACTGTTCGGCCAAACCGGTAGTAAAAAAAACAGCTACCGGTTCAGCTGAATCAGTATTTTTTTTTTCCTCCTGACCATCAGCTGTTCTAATGGTCAGCTATGCCAGGATCCCCCTTGCTGTCTTACTGCTTCACCCAGGAGGCTTCCCTGAGGCCCAGGTGGCAAAAAAATGGAGCATCCCTCCATCCCACCCCTGGTTAAGACAGCCCTGAGAAGTGGGCCTTATTCAGGCAAACAATCAGGGAGCTTACCACAAGGATGTAGAGGATTTGGTGAAATAAAACCAGTTTCATTTTAAACGTAGAAAAAAACAAAAGAAATCTTCGTCAATTTCAGAAAAGGCAGGCACAGCTTCACACAATGATTCAACAAATGAGCATCAAGTTTCTGGTTGTGCAGCTGATGGGTAGTTTGGCTTGGTCGCACAACAGCGAGACACTGGTTAAGTGGCCACAGCAGTGCCTGCACTTTTTGTGTCACATGAGAAAAATACATCTTCCTTTCTCTGTCCTTAACACTTTCTAGAGAGAGACAATTTAAAGCATCTTTTCATAATCCACTACTATTTGGAAGCATTACTACTTTGGACAGGAAGGTAGTTCAGCCAGTGGTGAAGACAGCACAAAAGATTATCGGTAGTTCACTTCCTTCCAGCCAGGACATGGCATATAAATGTTGCTTGACTAGGATCTGCAGTATTGTCAGGGATGCTATAAATCCTCTCCATAGCCAGTTTTCCATGTTATATTAGATTCAGTCATAGTTTTGTTCCATATAGTATCAACCCTGTGAACCAGTGGTGGGATTCAAAAAAAAATTTATTACCGGTTCTGTGGGCATGGCTTGGTTGGCATGGCAGGGGAAGGGTACTGCAAAATCTCCATTCCTACCCCATCCCACTAACCTGCTTTCCAGCTCTGTTTTCCTGTGCAGGGCAACAAAGGAAGACCCAGCCAATCAGCTGGGACTCAATGGGAGGCAAAGAATAAATGGGGACGGGGCCAGTCAGTGGTGGAATTTGCCAGTTCTCTGAACTATTGAAAATTTCTGCTGCCAGTTCTCCAGAACTGGTCAGAAGCTGCTGAATACTCACTTCTGCTGTGAGCTCTCAAATTTCCTCCTTCCAATATGAATTCAAAGTGCTTAAGATATGTATACTCTGTGTGTGTGTGTGTGTGTTGTGTGTGTGTGTACACACACACACACACACACATATATATATATACTCTTTTTTTTTAGAGTGGGCAACAACATTTCATTTTTAATGTGCCAGCATGCTCACAGTAAAAAATGACAATAATCTATCTACCTACCTTAAGGACCTAGTTGAAGATAGATCCTAGAGAAAATCTATCTACGTGGTTGCAAAGAGATCACACTGATTTGATGGCACATAATCAATCAATCAATCACATTCAGTTTTCTCTTGGTCTTGAATTTATCTCAGTGTAATTTTTTTTTAAAAAAAAACTAAGCATGACTTTTGGCTCAAAATTACTAGCTAGAAAGAAACAGCTTTCCATGTTTTCCAATGAAAATAGGGCATATCATGGTCATGGCTCTCTTCAAGATTAGAGATGGCAATTCTAATTTGGAAGGTTTCTATACATTAAGACAAATAAGCCTTTCCTGAACAGAAAATTTAAGGTACCAGGAGGAAAGTTTTAGTCCCATTTTTTGCTTTTCTTTTCAGGACGCTTTGAAGATAGTGTTATCTATACATTTGATGTAATGGGCCCAAATGGTTATGGACTATTAACAAATTGGGTAGTACAATGAAAATGAAATAGGAATCTTGAATAATCCATAAGATTCAATATTAACCTATTCATACACATATTGTGTCCAGGTGAAGCTGCAGTTGCCACAAAAGCCAACACAGTCATAGACTGCATTAACAAAGGGATAGAATCAAGATCATGTGAAGTGTTGGTACCACTTTATAATGCTTTGGTAAGGCCACACTTGGAATACTGCATCCAGTTTTGGTCACACAATATTTTAAAAAAATGTTGAGACTCTAGAAAGAGTGCAGAGAAGAAAAACAAAGATGATTAGGGCACTGGAGATGAAAACATATGAAGAAGAACAATTGCAGGAATTGGACCTGTCTAGTTTAATGAAAAGTACAGCTAAGGGTGACATGATACCATTGTTCCAATATCTAAGGGGCTGTCAACCTATTTAGCAAAGCACTTGAAGGCAGGACAAGAAGCAATGTGTAGATATTAATCAAAGCAAACTACAACCTAACCAACCTAAAACTAAAAAGAAATTTCCTGACAATTAAAACAATTAATCAGTGGAATGATTTTGGAAGTTGTGGGGGCTCCCACATTGGAAGTTTTTAAGAAGTTGTACAACCCTGTAGTTTGCCTCAACCAGACATTATGAAGTTCCAGAGAAGGAGAACAAAGAGGGGGATATTGTTCTTCTTAGGAATTAAAGGGCAATATTACTTCATACGCAACTGTGAGAATTGCTTCACTCAAAAAAAAAACTCTGCAAAACCGTCACATTTATTCTTGGGAAAACTGATGCTAGAGGTAGCAAAGGGGAGAGCCAGTTTGGTCTAGTGGTTAAAACACCAGCCTTGAAAGCAGAAGACCATGAGTTGAAGTTACCCCTTTGCCATGAAATCCAGCTGGATGTGTTTAGGCCAGTCACTCTTTCTCAGACCGACTCACTTCACAGGGTTGTTGTTCTGGGGAAAATAGGAGGAAGAAGGTATGTTGGATATGTTTGCAGTCTTAAGTTATTTGTAAAAATAATAAATAATAAAATAAAATAATAAATAAATTATAAATTATGAAGTACTGTTGCAGGAATTGAGTATGTCTAGTCTGATGAAAAGAAGGACTAGGGAAGACATGACAGTAGTCTTCCAAGTTATCAAGGGTTGCCCCAAAGAAGAGGGAGTCAAGCTATTCTCCAAAGCACCTGAAGGGCAGGACAAGAAGGAATGGGTGGAAACTAATTGTTAAGCCTAGGTTCCCCAACCAGGGTTAAGGAGACAAGCTAAACAGAATGTGCAGCATTAGTCAGATAGGCACACAGATAAATGAGTGAGATAAGTTTGTATGTTTGTTAACATAGAGTAAAAATAACAGATACACTTGTGTTATCAAAAATATAGTTTATTCCATTTAGAGATTATAGCATAGTCAAAATAACAGTCCATTAGTCATGTATCATTTTAGTCAGTCCATTCAAGGATATTCAATTAGCAAAGTCCGTGTAGAATATCCAATGTCAGTTCACTTACAAATCAGTCCTTTCTCTCTCCTGTTCCAGTAGGGGAAAAACGCAGTCTTCATTCATCCAGTAATTAGGGATCATCAAGCCAGAGAGAGCAAGCTGACGTTCCTTGCTTCTTTTAAAGTGCTTTCTCAACCACTTCCTTAATTACATTACTACAGTTAAAGTTGCAGACACTTTAACTAATAAACCATGATAACATATTTATTATTTTACCTAAACCAGTTAGGGTAAACAATGTTATCCCTAACATTCTCCCCATTTAGGTAATAATAATATAATTATTTACATCTTTAAATTATATTTGTTACAACTCTCTTTGAACTTAATTACTCCTTGAGTTTTTGTAAACTGGTCTGCAATGTTTTCTTCTGTCATGCAGTATTCCAATTTAATTAGCCCATTCTTTACAGATTCTCTAACATTTAAGTATCTTAAATCAGTATGCTTTGATCTAGTTTTTACAGCAATATTAGTAGCTAACTTTATGGCTGCTTGGTTGTCCTCGTACACAATAATGGAATCTTTAACAGTTACACCCATGTCTAATAATAACTGTTTGTATAAAATTAAATCAGTGCACAGTAATGACAGACATGAAAATTCCGCTTCCATCGTGGACAAGCTAATATGCTGTTGTCTGATTGACCTCCACCCTATTAGTGTATTACCAAATAATATAGCCATTCCTGATGTTGATTTTCTAGTGTTTATATCAGTTGCAAAACTTGCATCTGCATAGGCACTAAGACTCAAATCACCCTTTGGTTCTATATACAATGCATGGTTCATTGTTCCTTTAAGATATCTTAAAATTCTTTTTAATGATTGCCAATGACATTTATGTGGATCTGAAAACGTGCCAGCTGATTAACACTATAAGCTATATCTGGCCTTGACCAATTGCTTATATATGATAAGCTACCAATCAAAGATTGATATATAGACTTATCGAATTTGGGACTTTGATCATCAGTTTGGCAAACTTCCTGACTCATTGGAGTCTTTGCCGGTTTACAAAGTTCCATTTTATACATTTTAATTAATTGGCAAATTTTATCTTCTTGAGATATCTTAAATCCATTTTTTGTTTTGTTAATTGTCAATCCTAGATACTTTTTAATTTCACCTAAATGCTTTAATTTTATCTTTTTGGCTAATAATGATATAATCTCATTAGCTTCATTATTAGTCTTAGTTATCAAAGCAATATCATCTGTAAATAATAACAATAATGACACCGTTCCATTATTTTCTCTTTTAAACACACATTAAATCTGCTAAACCAGATTTAAAACCTATATTGTTTAATTCTTTCACAATATATTGGTTCCACTCAAAGCCAGATTGTTTCAACCCGTAAAGACTCTTTTTGAGTTTCCAACAATCATTACTATTTACTTTATTGTCTTTTATAATAACTGGCTTTTTCAAATATATAGTGTGCTGCAAAGGTGCATGCAGATAAGCAGTTTCTACATCTAAATGGTTAATGACATAGTTTTTCTTAGCTGCCCATACTAAAGCTGCTCTTAAAGATGTTGCTTTAAGACTTGGTGCGAAAACTTCATCGTAATCAGATGCAGTTTGATTAAATCCTTGAGCTACCAACCTAGCTTTATGGGTAATAGTCCCATCATTTCCTGTTTTTACTTTAAATATCCATTTGCACCCAATGGATTTTTCTCCTGGAGGTAATTTGGCATCTTCATATACTTTCATTACCTTTAATGAATTTAGTTCTTTTTCCATTGCCTTTTGCCAATTCTCCTGATCCTTAGCAGGATACATCCTAAGTTCATCTACACTAGTTGGAACTTTAGTTACTTGGCAAACTATACTTGCTTGATATCTATCAGGTGGTCTAGTTACACGGGTAGTACGTCTAGGTATTACAGGACTTACAGGTGGACTTTCTTTTATTAACTCTTCTTGATTGTCTAACTCTTCCTGATCAACTTTTCCTCTTGTTCTGGTCCTATTTGTTCTTCATGGACTTCTTCTTTAATTGGACTCTTCTTATAACTAGTCTGTTCTTTCTGCCTTTTGTAGGGTTCAATAATTACTTCGTTATTTAAATCTTGCTCTAATCTATTCCATCCTACATGTTCTAGGAATTTAGCACTAGCACTGGTGTAAACTCTAGATGTACCTGGTTCCCAGAATCTATAAGATCTATGATTAGATTTATATCCTACAAAAAATAATCTTTTAACTCTATGCTGTCCTTTGTGTCTGAGTTGTATAGGGATATGCCCCCATGCTGGTGCTCCAAAAGTGTGCATGTAACTTCAATCAGGTTTTGTACCATGCCACAGTGTGAATGGTAATTCACCTGTTGTTGAATTAACAACATTATTTAATATATGATTACCACACATTATTGCTTCTCCCCACAAATTGTCAGGTAATCCTGAATCAGACAACATAGTACATGCCATTGATTGTAGTGTTTGGCCTCGTCTCTCTATAAAGGCATTATGTTGTGGCCTATATGGTACAGACTTTTTATGTTGAATACCTAACATTCTAAGTCTATTCTGGAATTTATTATTTGTAAATTCCGCACCATTATCTGTTATAAGAGTTACTAATTTCTTTTTAGTTTTTCTTTCTGCAAATTTTATCCAATTAAAGAGATTTAGATACGTTTCAGTTTTGCTCTTCATTAAATAGCAAAACCCATATCTAGAATAGTGGTCCATTATACTTAATATGTATCGAGCTCCTCCTAGACTTGGGTTTTTTGGACCTATTAAATCGGCGAATACTACTTCTAAAGGCTCTTTGGTAGTAAATCCATCAACTCTATTAGCCGGTGTGACCCTGCTTTTGCTTTGATTACAGGCAAAGCATTGCAAATACTTATTACAAGGTTCCAAACTTATTCCTTTAGATAATTCAACAGTTTTCTTAAGCATTTTAAAATTTAAATGCCCTAGCCGTCAGTGTAACAAGTGAATTCATTCATCATGAGGTTTCTTATTATCATAAACCGTGTTAGCCACCTCTAAACCATTATCATTTAACACATATAATTCACCTCTTAAAGATGCAGTAATTTTCTTATCTTCTTTCTCAATTATGCAGTTATCTCCCCTAAATGTAACTACATATCCTAGTTTAACCAAAATTCTAACTTAAATTAAATTAAACTTAAGTTGTGGTACATATAACATTTTTACATTCTCTTTTATGAAAGAACAATATGCTATACCTTGACCTTTAGCTTTCAGTTTCCAGCCATTGGCTAACGATATTGGCTGTGTACTCTGGGACATTTTAATAAAATTTTTGTTATCATTTGTTATACAGTAGGATGCTCCACTGTCAACCACCCATAAATTATTTTTTACAGCTCCGTTAATACACATGGCTAACTCTAAATTTTTATTTGTCTTTTGATGACTTTTAGTATTCTGGCCAGCATTCTGGCGCTTTGCTTTTTTACAAAATCTTGCCAAATGTCCTCTTCCTCCACAATTAAAACACTTTTTAATTGTGTATGCAGTAGCAGATTCATTATTTTCTTTTTGAGGTTTCTCCCTCCTTAACTGATCTCTTTCAAGTCTTCTTCTTGCCTCTTCAATCAATTTGCTAGTTATATCAGTTAAAGTTAAACTTTCCTTAGGCAAAATTTCAAGGGAAGTGACGTAGTTGTCATAACTTTCGTCTAGTTATGATAGAATTATGTAGACTTGGTGTAGTTCAGAGAAAATAAGCTCTTTCTCGTGCAGTTCTTGAAGAATGCTTTTCATAGTTTCCAAATGACTCAGCATATCACCATTCGTCTGGAGATGCATCCTGAAAAGCTTTCGTGTAAGATTTATGTGAGCACCAACGTTATCTCGGACATAAATCCTCTTTAGCTTCTGCTAACACCCAACAGCCGTTTGCTCTCCACGGATATGAACAAGTTGCTGGTCAGATAGTGTTAGTCCTATTATGCAAAGAGCTTGTTCATTCTTTTGTTTAAATACTTCTATCTGTCAGCCTCAAGATACCTTCCCCTTCTACCTTTCTGCTAAGATACCTTCCCCTTACTGCCTTTCTGCTATTATTTCATTATTTCTCTCGGCTGTCATGGCAACGGTGGGAGGGGGAATTTTATATGGGAAGAAAGCTGGAGGTGTTTGCATTCCTTGCTGGGCTAGCAAGGGGAGGGGGGATTCTTGTCTTTAACTTTCCGTTTCCTGGCTATCTTTTCCTCTTTTGCGCAACTGCGAACTTTTATCAAAATATGTCAAGGTCATTTGACAAGACGTCTCATCACCATCTGAAGATGACCACATGAGCTGTTTCAAAAGTTTTAATTGGAAGAATCATTTGAACTTTGGGGGGTGGGGGCAAACCTATTTCTTTGTATATGCATTCTACCCGCCAATTTCTCAGTTTCGGAATTGCTTTGTAGCTACCACTTTATTTCCCAGTAAAAGGATAACTTTGCTCTACTCCATGGAGTCTGAGAATTTCTTTCTTGGGATCTAAAAGGAGCGCATCCTGACATAATTCCGAAACTCACACATCAACCCACCCGGAGAAAACAGCAACTTTTCTTCCGAGGGGGTTTCATCCCATGTCGTCTCCAACCGGCGATGAAGAGGATCAGGAGCTGTGGGGGGGCAGCCCATGCCGCTGCCGGAAGCGTCGGTGGCTGACCTGCTGGCCGAATTGACTCTGGAAGAAACCTCAGCTGAGATGCCCAGATGGTCGTTGGGGGTTGGTTGGAGAGACCCTGAAGAACCCCCTCCTCCCAGGATCACTGTAAGACGAAAAGGTGCGAGGGGACGGCTTTGGCAGGAGGGGGAGGAGATGGAAGGCAAGCTGGATGAAGCCAAGAAATTCTCTATGGATGTTCCTGGAGAGCCCGGCACAACTCAAAGGTATGAGGGGGAAGAGGGAGCGAGATCAGCCCGGGGGAGCCAAGCTACCTCTACCCCCCTTGCCCAGCTTCCGCCAGCGCAACCGCCCGCTGCCGCCCGGGGAGCCCCAGCAATAGGAGTGGCTCCTAGAAGACGCCACCTGCCCCCCCTAGATGTAAAGTTTGGAGGAAATCCAAGAGATTTGGGATTTTTCCTGGTACAAGTTGGGAGTTATATGGCAGAATTTGAGCGGGAGTTCACCTCTGAAGCAGCCAAAGTAAGATGCGTTACCAGAACCCTGGAAGGGATGGCAGCAGATTGGGTGGTGACTTTGTACAATGATAACTCCCCCCAACTGCAAACCCTCGATGCTTTCATGACTGCACTGAGGAGAAGGTTTGAGGACCCTCTGGCAGAGAGAAAGGCCAGAATCAGAATGAAGACCCTAGTCCAAGGGGGGAGATCGGTAGCAGACTACACCCAAGAATTCAGGCAGCTGGCACACCACATCCGAGGTTGGTCCCAGGGGGCCCTGGTGGAAGCCTACAAAGATGGCTTAAATGAAGATGTATACCACACGTGCATCTCCAGAAGGGATCCACGTGAGTTACAGTCATGGTACTTGCTGGCGGAAGAGGTGGACATTGATCTAGCCAGAAACAGACGCAGAGGAGGTCCCGCCTGGAGAAAACCGCTTCCCCCCCGTCTCCGAGAGACCTCAGGGCCCCAACCGAGAGGGATGGCGGCAGGAGCCAAGACCACGGCATGTTTCCGTTGTGGAAAGGAGGGCCACCGGATGGTGGATTGTCGAGTAAAGGTGAACCCACCGAAAGCGCGGGACCCCAGGAGAAAGCCAAAAAAACCCTCAACCAAACCCCGCGAGACCGGGCTGAAGACAGGAGAGGATGTAGAGGTCGCCCTTTCGGCGGGAGAGGAGCTGGGACCTCCAACCCCACTCAACGAGAACGAGACAGATTCGGAAGATGACGTCCCGGTAAGTCCTAATCAAGGGCCCATGACCATCCCAATAAAGTTAAGGCAGCCCACCTCGGGGACTGAGGGAGTGATGATGGCCTTACTGGACTCGGGGTGCACGAGGTGTGTAATTAACATGAAAGTGGTTAAGGGGATGGGCATTGGACTGAGAACTCTAAAAACGCCCATATCCTTTTGCCAACTGGATGGGTCGGTGGCAGGAGGTTGCCCCGCACGTTTTGTAACCGAACCCCTAGAGATGACCATGGGAAACCATCATGAGACCCTGTGTTTTATTGTGGCCCCTGGGATGGAACAACCTCTAATATTGGGACTACCATGGCTTCGGAAGTGGAATCCCCATGTAAACTGGAGAGAGGGGTGGATACGCATCCGCACCGATCGACCACCGGAAGGGGAGGAGCAACCCTATCCGGAAGGGGAGGAGGAATCCCATCTGAAGTCCCAGGCACTCGCCGAGATAGCTTCTACGGGTGCCGAACACGTGGAAGGAGAGGAGAAAATCCCGAAGGAGTATTGGGACTTAAGAGAGGTGTTTAGTGAAGAGGCTTCCGACGAGCTCCCCCCCCATCGGTCGACCGATTGTAGCATTGAATTCCTGCCGGGGGTGACGCTCCCGAAACCGAAGATGTATCCGATGACACCGGGGGAGTTGGAGGAATTGAGGGCGTTTATTGACAAGAACTTGAAACGAGGTTTCATCACGCCTGCCAGACCTCGAGTAGCAGCCCCTGTGATGTTCCGCGAGAAGAAAGATGGCTCCAAACGTCTGGTAGTGGACTATAGAAACCTGAACGCAGTATCCGTAGAGAACATGTACCCCCTCCCTCTGATGAAGGACATGTTAGCCCACCTGGCAAAGGGGAAGATTTTCACAAAGCTGGACTTGAGGGAGGCATACTACCGGATCCGGATAAAGGAGGGAGACGAGTGGAAGACTGCGTTCAACTGTCCAATGGGTTGTTTCCAGTTCAATGTTCTCCCTTTTGGCTTACAGGGGGCGCCTGCTGTTTTCATGCAATTGATCAATCAAGTGCTTCACGAACATTTGTACAAAGGGGTTCTAGTATACCTTGATGATATTCTTATCTACACGGAGACAAGAAACGACCACATGAAGTTGGTACGCTCTGTGTTGCACAAGCTGAGGGCCGCCAAACTATATGCCAAATTATCCAAATGTGAGTTCCATCAAGAAAAAATCGACTACTTGGGATATCGTATCTCCCCCGAAGGCATTGAAATGGACCCAGAAAAGGTGCGAGCCGTTTTGGACTGGGCCCCACCAAAAACTCGTAAACAGCTTCAAAGTTTTCTGGGATTTGCAAATTTTTACCGCCAATTCATCCCGTCTTTCGCAAAAATAGCTATGCCCATCACCAACCTCCTAAAAACAAAGGGGGAATTGAAACCAAAGCCCAGTCAACCAGTGAATTGGACTATGGAGTGCCAAGCTGCATTTGAAAAACTTAAGAGACTTTTTGCTGCAGAACCAATACTGAAACACCCTGACATGGACGCCCCTTTCGTGATTCAAGCTGATGCAAGCGATGTAGCAGTGGGGGCGGTCTTACTCCAATTGAACGAGAAGGGAACACTACAACCATGCGCTTACACTTCTCGTAAATTCACTGAGACTGAAAGGAGATGGGCCGTTTGGGAGAAAGAAGCATTTGCAGTCCATTGGGCTTTATTAGCTTGGAGGCATTTTTTGGAAGGAGTGAAACACCCATTTGAAGTGTGGACTGACCATAAAAGTTTAGAAGCTTTAAAGACCCCTTGGAAACTCTCCCCTAAGCAAGTTAGGTGGGCTCAGTTCTTCAAGCGATTCAACTTCTCCTTGAAATATATCCCGGGGGGGGGAAATTTTATGGCAGATGCTTTGTCTAGAATGCCTCAATACAACAGTATCCGAAAAGAAGTGATTAGGCCAATCGTATCCACTACACAACTGGCTGCCCCTGTTGTTACCCGCGCACAGAAAAGAAACCAGGAGAGGGATCTACCTACTGATCTGATGGAACAGTTTAAGGAGGCTTTGAAGACAGATAAGTGGTTTCTGGCAAATGCGAATAACTGCACCATTCGAGATAGCCTAGCCTGGATGGGGGCGAAATTGTATGTACCACAAACCCTGAGAAGCCATGTATTGCAACAAACCCATGATTCCAAAGTGGCTGGTCATTTTGGCTTTGTGAAGACCTTGCATTTGGTGAAACGACAGTTTTGGTGGCCTTCCTTGAAAAAGGACATTGAGACTTATGTGGCGAGTTGTCCGATTTGCGCCTCAGCAAAAAGACCGCCGGGTAAGCCACCAGGACTGTTACAGAATGTGGCCAGACCAACTGCCCCTTGGAAGGAAATTTCCATGGATTTTATAGTAGATCTACCTGAAAGCGGTGGACACACGGTCATTTGGGTGGTGACTGACTTGTTTTCCAAACAAGCTCATTTCATTCCTTGCTCAAAGATCCCTTCGGCGAAAACCTTAGCCAGACTCTTCATTCTTCATGTTTACCGATTGCATGGTGTACCTGAACGTGTAGTTTCTGATCGAGGAGTCCAATTTACTGGAGGGAATTTCTGAAGTTAATAGGCTCCACCCAAAGCTTAAGCTCCGCCCACCATCCCCAAACTAATGGAGCCTGCGAGAGGACTAACGGAGTACTAGAGCAATACCTCCGATGCTACATAAATTTTCAACAAGACAACTGGGTGGATCTGTTACCTTTTGCGGAAGTGGCGTATAATAACTCTGTTCACAGTAGTACGGGGTTCACTCCTTTCAAAATAGCAACGGGGCAAGATTTTGTACCCATACCTGAACTGCCTGGTGAAAACCCAACTGTCCAGTCATTGAGTGATTGGATATCTCAGCTTCAATTTAATTGGCCAATTGTCCACAAAGCTTTGGATGAGGCGCACCAATCTCATAAGAAATTTGCTGACAAAAATCGAGCTCCACAGATGTCATATCAAGTGGGCGATAAAGTATTTATTTCGACCAAGTATTTACAAACTACCCAAAAATCAAAGAAATTGGGTCCTAAGTATGTAGGACCTTTCCCCATTGAGAGGATTATAAATCCTGTAACTGTCCAACTGACTTTACCAAAGACTCTTCATCGTATTCATCCTGTTTTTCATGTTAGTTTGTTGAAACCAGAACGTACCTGTGCCTTGAGACCAATCCAATCTGATCCCCCTGTGCCAATATTAATTGAGGGAGAACAACATTTCGAAATTAAAGAAATTCTGGACTCTAGAAAATGGAGGGGTCGTACCCAATACCTTGTAGCTTGGAAACATTTTCCTCCGTCCCATTCTGAGTGGGTAAATGAAAAGGACCTTAGGGCTCCTGAACTGTTAAAGAAATTTCATGCCAAATATCCTGATAAACCATAGAAATGTACATTAATGTTAACATGTAACTATTTTGTTTTTCTTTCAGGGACTTATGTCCTTCTTCTAGGGGGTCCGAATGTCAGCCTCAAGATACCTTCCCCTTCTACCTTTCTGCTAAGATACCTTCCCCTTACTGCCTTTCTGCTATTATTTCATTATTTCTCTCGGCTGTCATGGCAACGGTGGGAGGGGGGATTTTATATGGGAAGAAAGCTGGAGGTGTTTGCATTCCTTGCTGGGCTAGCAAGGGGAGGGGGGATTCTTGTCTTTAACTTTCCGTTTCCTGGCTATCTTTTCCTCTTTTGCGCAACTGCGAACTTTTATCAAAATATGTCAAGGTCATTTGACAAGACGTCTCATCACCATCTGAAGATGACCACATGAGCTGTTTCAAAAGTTTTAATTGGAAGAATCATTTGAACTTTGGGGGGTGGGGGCAAACCTATTTCTTTGTATATGCATTCTACCCGCCAATTTCTCAGTTTTGGAATTGCTTTGTAGCTACCACTTTATTTCCCAGTAAAAGGATAACTTTGCTCTACCCCATGGAGTCTGAGTATTTCTTTCTTGGGATCTAAAAGGAGCGCATCCTGACACTATCTTTAATCTATCTTCCTCAATCTCTGGATCCCATTCCTCTACGTTTGGTGGATTTTCAATTATGTTCCACAGACCTTCTCTTCATAGAAGTAGACTACATTTCATAGACCATGATACATAGTTTATTCCATCCAGCTTGGATATAAGGGACAAACTTTGTAGATTGACTTGTGCTATGTTTTCTCATATGGATATAAAACTATAATTAATAAAACACAGCTGTCTGTTTACTGTAATGTATAACAACACAAACTCTCACTTTTTACATAAATCTGTTTTATCCTAGTTAAACTGACTTTGCAGCCTCTGGGCCCATAACCAGTGTTAAGCCTGGGTTCCCCAACCAGGGTTAAGGAGACAAGCTAAACAGATTGTGCAGCGTTAGTCAGATAGGCACACAGATAAATGAGTGAGATAAGTTTGTATGTTTGTTAACATACAGTAAAAATAACAGATACGCTTGTGTTATCAAAAATATAGTTTATTCCATTTAGAGATTATAGCATAGTCAAAATAACAGTCCATTAGTCATGTATCATTTTAGTCAGTCCATTCAAGGATATTCAATTAGCAAAGTCCGTGTAGAATATCCAATGTCAGTTCACTTACAAATCAGTCCTTTTTCTTTCCCATTCCAGTAGGGGAAAAATGCAGTCTTCATTCATCCAGTAATTAGGGATCATCAAGCCAGAGAGAGCAAGCTGACGTTCCTTGCTTCTTTTAAAGTGCTTTCTCAACCACTTCCTTAATTACATTACTACAGTTAAATTTGCGGACACTTTAACTAATAAACCATGATAACATATTTATTATTTTACCTAAACCAGTTAGGGTAAACAATGTTATCCCTAACACTAATCAAGGAGAGAAGCAACTTAGAACTAAGGAGAAATTTCCTGACAGTTATAAATACTTGACATTTCCTGCATTGGCTGAGAGCTCAAAAACAGAGACGGCTCTGTGCCCCACACTTCTGCAGAGTCATTTGCAAAAATGAATTGAGCAAATGAACATTCATTTATACTATAAATTCACTCACCAAAAACAACATCAACCATAAAAACCTCCGATCTTGTCCTGACCTAACCTTACAGCAATGTGCCCACTCCCCTATACTACTCACAGAGCTCAAAAATTGTCTAGACAATGGAGAGAAGGATCTGTACATTGATTACTGTGCAGATTGTATCAAAAGAAAGTCACACAAACCACAACTCAGCATCCAACCCTACTTCAACCAATCCACCATCACCCGAGACTAGGCACGCACGCCCCCAATTACCTCAATTCAAACTACAACTGGCCTTAAATGTAAGCTACTCAATAAAATACCTGAATTTCTCCTCTTGCTAAATACAACTAAATTCAACATCATATTTGTCTGTGAAACATGGCTCAACGCATCTCTCCCTGACTCCATTATCTCAGTAAGAGACTATCATGTTTACTGATCTGATCGTGAAATCCGTAGAGGAGGTGGTGTTGCTATCTTCTATAAAAGTCCCTACATCTAAAAAACATCCAAGTTACTCAAGAGTTTGCTCTTCCTGAGACTCTTCTGTGAACTGACCTTAAATAGCACATTTCGGTTCTTACTATATTACAGAGCCCCTGATTATGACATTAAACAAGCTAAATTCACTACTAACATGGGCAACATCCTGCCCACATGCTTTTATCTTTCTTGGTGACGTCAATCTACCTCATATTAACTGGACCCTTAACAAATGTACAACTGAACCCATGCAACCTTCTACAATGCAGAAACAAATCTGGGACTTAGACAACTAGTAACCAACAACACTAGACTTAATAATTGCCTCGATCTCATCTTCTGCAATAATTTGAATTCAATTTACAGAATACAAATTAAAGAACCCTTTTCCAACAGAGATCACAACATGATTGACTTTTGTCCACACAAAATCATCACAACAACGTGATCCCCAATTATAACTTCAAAAAAGGCAACTATGATCTTATAAACAACAATCTCTCATCCCTTGATTGGCAATTTCTATTCTCTGAATGCAATAATGTTGGAGACCATTGCAACATATTTTTACTAGAAATCAAAAGAGCCATTAAACTATATGTACCAATAACAACTCCCAAAACCAGGAAAAACAGATGACCCATAACAATAAGGAAGCTTCAATCCAAAAAAAGATCACTTTGGTAAAAAACCCAAATCTGGTCACGTTGCCAACTTCAAAAGCCGATACAAAAATCTATGCCACCAGATAAAAACTGAATGCACTAATTATCATATTAAACAAGAGGAAAACCTTCTACGCACAAATTCTACCCATGAGTTCTACAATTTTGTAAACAACAAACTAAAAGACTCAGGGTCCATTCCACCATTTGAGTCTGGTGGCATAAAGTATTCTGCAATGAGTAGAGAGTGGAGAACTCTTCTTGTGAAATATTTCTGGACTTTTTCAATGGTGTTAATATCAGATACATAATGTGGGTTCCAGACTGATGAGCTGTATTCAAGTATTTGTCTAGCAAATGTTTTGTATGCTCTAGTTATTAGTGTAATATTACCAGAGAAAAAGCTATGTAAGATTAGGTTAACAACTCTTAATGCCTTTTTGGCTATGTAGTTACAGTGGGCTCTAGCACTTAGGTCGTTAGAGATGAATACTCCAAGATCCTTGACAGAGTTTGAATCATCAACAAGGTCTTGACTATTCAGCCTGTATTTTATTTTCTTTATTTTCTTTTTTTTGCCAATATGTAGGACAGAGCATTTATTTGTTGAGATTTGAAGTTGCCATTTGTTTGACCATTCTGATACATAGTCAAGGTCTTTTTGAAGGGTAGCAGTATTGTTTGTGGTGTTAAATAGCTTTACATCGTCAGCAAAAAGAACACAGTTGCTCTTGATATGATCACAGAGGTCATTTATGTAGAGTATGAAGAGAGTTGGTCCTAGAACACTGCCTTGGGGGACACCACTGTTGACAGGTACAGAATTTGATAGGACGCTCCCAATTTTGACCATTTGTTGTCTGTTTGACAGGAATGCTTCTATCCAGTTATGTAGGTGTCCAGAGATACCATAATATTTTATTTTTAGGAGTAGTTTGTTGTGTACCACTGAATCAAAGGCTTTACAGAAGTCTATGTAGATTGCGTCTATTGCTTTGCCCTGATCGAGTTGTGTCGTCCATATGTTTTTGCTGTGTAAGAGTTGCAGATTACAGGATAGTTTTTTTCCTGAAACCAAATTGTTTATTAGAGAGCAGGTTATTTGTCTCTAAGTGGAGGATAATGGATTGGTTAATAATTGATTCCATGACTTTACAGGTGATGCAGCATAAGGAGATTGGTCTGTAATTTTCAACTAGGCTGGGGTCTCCCTTTTTGAAGATGGGGATGACCGCAGCTTGTAACCATAGTTTTGGCAAGGAGCTGGTCCTGAAAGATTTTTCAAACCTTATGCTTAGAGGTTCAGCTATGGCAGTGGATAGCTTTTTTAAGAAGTAGGCACAGTTCTAGAACTAGAAAACCTTGAATTATGCCATCTTCAGTCTGATTTAAGCATGGTATATAAAATCATACATTGCAATGTCCTACCTGTCAATGAATACTTCAACTTCAACCATAACAACACAAGAGCACACAATAGATACAAACTCAAGGTTAATCGCACCAAGCTTGATTGCAAGAAATACAACTTCAGCAACGTGCCTACCATCCCTGTCCTATTGTTTTTTTTATTTTTCTTTTTTTTTCTTATATGTATCCATTTCATGTATTCATAACTATGTATACACTTATACTTATTATCTTGTAAACAATTGACAAATCAAAATAAATAAATAAATAAATTTTCAAAAAAGATGTTTTACTTGTATTTTGTATGTGTGAAAACCCAAATAAAACTTTATTTTAAAAAAAAAAAAAGGTTGGCTTTAATAGTGTCGTCATTGCAGTCTTTACCATTAGGTCCTTTCAGGGATGGGATGGACCTTGAGTCTTTTAGTTTGTTGTTTACAAAATTGTAGAAAGCATGGGTGGAACTGGTGCGTAGAAGGTTTTCTTCTTGTTTAATGTGATAATTGGTACATTCAGTTTTTATCTGGTGGTGTAAAGTTTTGCATTGGCTTTTGAAGTTGGCAATGTGACCAGATTTGTTTTTCCACCAAAGTGATTTTTTTTTGGATTGAAGCTTCCTTATTGTTATGGGTAATTTGTTTTTTCTGGTTTTGGGAATTGTTAATGGTACATATAGTGAGATGACTCGTTTGACTTCAAGTAAAAATATGTTGTAATGGTCTTCTACAGTATTGCATCCAGAGAATAGAAATTGCCAATCAAGGAATAAGAGATTGTTGTTTATAAGATCATAGTTGCCTTTTTTGAAGTTATAATTGGGGATTTTGTCATTGTGATGACTTTTGTATGGACGTATGTTGAGACAAAAGTCAATCATATTGTGGTCACTGTTGGAAAAGGGTTCTTTAATTTGTATTCCATAAATTGAATTCAAACTATTGCAGAAGATAAGATTGAGACAGTTGTTAGGCCTAGTATTGTTGGTTACTAGGTGTTCTAGTCCCAGATTTGTTACAGTATTGTAAAAGGTTGCATGTGTGGGTTCAGTTCTAAATTCATTTAGGGTCCAGTTAATATAAGGTAAATGGAAGTCACCAAGAAAGATGAAATTGTGTGTGGGCAGGATGCTGCCCATATTAGTAGTTTATTTGGCTTGTTTACATGTTCAATGTGATAATCAGGGGCTCTGTAACATAGTAAGAACCAAAATGTGCTATTTAAGGATACATTTGTTAAGTCACTGCAGTCGTTAAGTTAGTAACATGAATCTGACTTCCTCATTTTGTTGGAAAGTTGCAAAAAGTGACTCACAACATTCTGGGACACTGCAACTCTCATAAATAAGAACCAGTTGGCAAGCATCTGAATTTTTAATCACACAGCCACAGGGATGCTGCAACAGTTGTAAGTCTGAAAAATAGTCATAAGTCACTTTTTTCAATGCCATTGTAACCTCCAAATCACTGTAAGCTGAGGACCACCTTATGGTGGCTGTGATTATCTGACCAAAGCCTGTATTGTAGATTTAAAAGGTGGCTTTTTCTCACCTAGTAACGGCTGCCATCGTCACCTTTTGGACACTTAGAAAATTCTAAGATACATCCCTGCAAGCTGAACTGTATCATTCCAAGCTTAGTACTTCCAAAATGCTTAGAAAAGCCCAATTCACAGAAACCTTAAAGCTGCCATATATGATTAAAAGCTGCAGGTCTCTAGACATACACAACAGTGTATTGCTTAAATTTTCTAGCAGATATGTGCACGAGAGAGGGGGGGAGAAAGAGCAAGAAAATGAAAGAGAGAGGGGGGAGGGAGAGAGGAGGAGGAGGAGGAAGAAGAGGAGGTTCAAGTGTATCATGGCAGCCTTGAAACCTACAAGAAAAAAATGGCTATAATTTCTGAAAGGCTTGGTTTTAGAATTCAGTAAGATAAAACTGTTCCAGCCCTGTACTGCATTTTTTATTCAGCTTCACTTTAGCAAGAGCCAACCTCAAGTCCGCGGTTACATGCTGTGAATCCAAAACCTATCCCCCTAAAACTGCTATCTTCACTTGCTCAGTAGAATACTTGGCATTTCAGAAATTATCCCTTTCGTGAGGCCATCTTTAAAATACTTGGCAGTTATTAGTAATGCTGGAGCTTCCGTGAACTTCTTCAACAACTGATGTATCATCTAGGGATTTGAATAAAAAACCAATCCCAAGAATTTATAAAATGTACATAGATCTGAGAAAGACCAATCCATTCATTTCTGTTCCTTGTTTGGAAGCCCAAACTCTTTTTCTTAATGCATTGCTTCTGTTCATAGGATGACTTCTAAAGGCTTCTAGTTAATGGGCAGAATAACCTTGAAGAACAAGAAGAAGAGCTACAACTCAGAGTATGGTGACATTTTTAAAAAAAATCTGAGTTCAAGGCAGTAATGTAATCTGAATAAAGCTCGCAGAAATATTCTCCTGAAGATACAGATAGTCCTTGAATTATAACCAGTCTTTCAGGTGAAGTTGCAATGGACCTATCTGGTGGTACTTATGACCCAGATTCAAAGTCCTATCAGCCACGTTTCCTCACCTCTGCAGTCACATGACACCACTTCAGGTGCATTTATGGCTGTTGGTAGCATTCTACAGTCTCATGACCCCGTTTAAACAATCATTTTCTCCCAAACTGGCATTTACTTCTGGTTCTCAGCAAAAACAGCCTTGGATGAACCATTGGTTCACTTAACGACCATGGGGTTTGCTCAGTGACACTACAAAAAGCATTGTAAAATTGAGTCGGTCGTATGGGTGACCTGATTTACAAACATCATGAGTTACAATGAGTAACCGAGGGCAGTAGCTCTTTTGAATTTTATTTTTTATTTTTATTTTTTATTTATTTGATTTGTCAATCGCTTACAAGACAATAGGTATAAGTATAAACATAATTATGAATACATGAAATGGATACATATAATAATTCTGCTATATTCTTATATACATATAAGAATTCTGCAGTGTCGGGGGTGCAGTGTCGGGGGTTTTCGGTTCAATGTGTGGAGGGTGAAGGATGTATGTGTGTTTGTGTTTCTTTTCATGGTCATGGTCATGATATGCACTGAAGATGGTGTTTGACTTCATTGTACGAGGTGCAATGACAATAAACTAAACTAAACTCAATTAAACAAGCGTGATGGGCAGTCTCCATTATGGTCATAACTCAAGGAATATCTGTAATGGGGAAGAAGGGGAAAACACATTTCAAATGTGTAAAATTACTATTACAATGACCTTATAATAAAGTAGTATTAGCTTACATGTCTTGGGCTTCTAAATTCGATCTCATTTGGAGGTCTGACATCCCATCTTATTATCCAGTTCCTCTGATTTAATGTCTCCAAAACAGATATAGTAAACTTAGAACTCTACAGTGGATCTTCCCATAATGTGCACATAGGAAAATGCAAATGTTGTACCATAGATATTATAAGAGGGGATCTGTGCTAGTCTCTGGGTGGCCTGAAATCAAGTCAAATCTAACAGCATCTTTGCAGACTAACATATTTTATTATAAGATATTGGCTTTCATCCTCAGACAAAACCTGCATTTGCACACAACCATTCTGTCTTCTCCTCCCTTCCCACTCATCTCATCCCACTTTAAACCCTAAATTGTTTTAGCTGTTTCATACATCAGATGGAATGAGCTTTCACTCACAAAATACTATGTCTTGTACAAACACAGGCATGAAAGCCATCTGGGTGGCTTTGGGCCAATCAACAGGAGATGGTGAGTTCTAGTCCTGTCTTAAGCATGAAAAATGACTGGTGAGTTTGGGCCAGTCACTTTCTCTCAGCCCAACTCACATTAAAGGGTTCTTGTTGTGGGGAAAATAGGAGAAAGAAGTGTTAGGTATGTTCACTGCTTTGAGTTACTTATAAAGTAATAAAGACAGGATAAAAATCTAATAAATAAAATTTGTTGGACAGGAAAGATGTTATTGGACTCTTCCTAACTACCATCTCTGAGAAACAAAACAAAATTCTTCAGCATGTCAGAAAAGAAGCTTATGGATTAAAGTTCAATAACCAGCCATATTTATTTTAGCTTCCACATGAAAACCCCAAGAAAAGAGGAGGGCACTAGGGCAGGGGTATCATTTTGAGCTGAATTTATGAAAGCAGCAAGCCTTATTCTGCCAGGTGACCAAAGGTGAATTGCCATTAAAGAGAATGACCATGACTCGGGTCTATATTCAGGATAAAGAAGAGTCTAGCAGGCAGAGAATTAAAAAATGGAGACGTGGCTGCCCGAATAGTACCAAAATTGCTTCGCAAGAGAAAAGGCCCAGGGGCAGAGAGAAAGGTGAAGAGGTGCTACGTGTGAGGATTGTACATTAGATCTCCCATTATGGGTCCTGAAAGATGAAAAGAAAATGGGAAACCTTTACAAGCCACAGCAGTTATTTAAATCAGGGAGAGGATAAAACGTAGCTATTTAAGGCAACCTTTGAAGGCCTGGCCTCATCCACAGATGCACTGCAGAGTTTGGAGGCCCTTTTCAATTCCAGTCCACTCCATTTTTATTTACAGCCAAAGGGCCTGAAAGGATTTGGGGACCTGTAACATTTAGTACTGTAAATCAACCAGCTTTTCTGCTGTAATGAAAACAACCTCATATCTATACACTCCTTATCAAATAAAAGAAGACAGGTTGACTTTTTTATTGAAAATATTTCAACAAACAATTCTCCAATTACGTAGCTTTGTCCTACCCGAACAATGAAACTTTTTTGTCAATATTGCATCTCCTCGGCCAGCTTGTTTGTCTGGTTCTGAGCATGCATCAAGGCTGTTGTGGGGAGTCAGAAATGCAGTAGGTGAGCTTATTAGTAGAGCACTGGAAGCATGTAGGGCGCAAAAGCTGTGGCAGCAAAAGCTGTGGGAAAGTATAATGCTCTTGAACCTGGAACGGACAAAGGAAAAGCAGGCTATCTCAGTAGCTTCTGTGGGAAGATTACCTAAACTTAAAGACTTCCTCAGAAACAGATGTGAGATCTCAGTTGCATGCCGCACACAATAGCCTGATAAATGCCTGTATATTCAGGATAAAGAAGAGCATTATAACACTGTCAAAAGTTTCTGGACTTCCAATAGCTTGTAAATGCTGGATACATTATCCACATCCACCACACTGTTTCTTTCATGGTCCAGAACAGAAAACCACCTGGTGTCCCACTTTCCATCTGTATTCAGCTAGTGCCATACAGGTAGTCTTCAACATATAACCATTCAATTAGCAACCATTCAGAATTGGGACATATCTCCAAAAAGCTAATTATACCGTAAATTCAAAATTCTAAATCACCCCTCCCCCACAGTCATGTGGTCGCATTTTGGGCTCTCAGAAATTGGCTCACATTTCTATGTTTGCAGCATCCCATACTTTACCTTTTTTGTGGTGTGTGTGTGTATAGATAGATAGATAGATAGATAGATAGATAGATAGATAGATAGATAGATAGACAGACACAGACACAGAGACAGGGACAGGGACAGGGACAGGGACAGGGACAGGGACAGGGATGGATAGATAGATAGATAGATAGATAGATAGATAGATAGATAGATAGATAGATAGATAGATAGATAGATAAGATAGAGATAGAGTGTGTGTGTGTGAGAGAGAGAGAGAGAGAGAGGAGGAAGAGAGAGAGAGAGAGAGAGAGACAGAGACAGAGAGAGACAGAGAGATAGACAGAGAGATAGAGATAGATAGAAGTAGAGATAGAGATAGAGATAAGATAGAGAGAGAGATAAGATAGAGAGAGAGATAGAGTTAAAGGTAGAGGTAGAGGTAGAGATAGAGATAGAGAGAGAGGTAGAGAGAGAGAGAGATAAGAGAGAGAGAGAGAGGTAGAGGTAGAGATAGAGATAGAGTTAAGATAGAGATAAGATAGAGATAAGATAGAGATAGAGATAAGATAGAGGTAGAGGTAGAGATAGAGATAAGATAGAGATAGAGATAAGATAGAGGTAGAGGTAGAGGTAGAGGTAGAGATAAGATAGAGATAAGATAGAGGTAGAGGAAGAGGAAGAGAAAGAGATAGAGATAGAGTTAAGATAGAGATAAGATAGAGGTAGAGGTAGAGGTAGAGGTAGAGGTAGAGGTAGAGGTAGAGGTAGAGATAGAGATAAGATAGAGATAGAGATAGAGATAGAGATAGAGATAGAGATAGAGATAGAGATAGAGATAGAGATAGAGATAGAAATAAATAGGCCACATATGTAAAAGTACTAAAGCTGGCATATTTAAAGGCTTTTGAAGCTGCCCATGCAAATTATTCACAGTAGTGATTCCAATGGCTCTGAAAACTCAGTGTCTTTTCTAGTTCTTAAATTGTTTGATTCAACTACCAAACTCTTTTTCCCAGCCTTAAATAAATTAGCTATCCCCGCACAAAAAACAGACTATGTTGTCTGCACAAGCATCTCAATCGTGATTCTTACAAAGTGGATCCCTAGCTGTCGTACACTTACAAACTTCCTGAATACATTCACCAGGATACATCCCAATTATCCCTTTGGTGGTACTTTTAGAAGGCCAGATATAGAGCAGTGTTTTTCAATGGAGAAAAATAGATAAGGGAAAACAAAGAGCTATACAGAGGCCTCTAACCGCAGTGTTCTGCTGGCAGGGGAATTCTGGGAGTTGGAATCCAATCTTCTTATAGTCTCCAAAGTTGAGAAATTCAGATATAGAAAGATAAAGATGTAAGGTTCATATCTGCTGTTCATATCTCTTTGTCTCCCTATGTTTCAGGGGTGGGCTTCAAAATTTTTAGCAACAGGTTCTTTGCCCGGTTGCTGGATAGGTGTGGCCAAGGGTGGGATTCTACAGGTTTGCACCTATCTGCTATAACCGATTAACATTCTAAGCAGTTCGGAGAACCGGTTGTTAGAAGAAATTACTGGCCTAATCCTGTAAGGAAGGCAGGAAGGAAACATTCTGGTGTTGTTTACAGAAACTGCCTCTCTGTTAACCCTTATTACATTCTTGGCAGGACTAGCCTTCATGTCTCAGGAACATCTCTGGAGTTTTTTTTCTCTCCTTTGCTGGTACTTTGCTTGTGTGAAGTGACCATTCATCATTACAATGGCACTGAAAAAAGTGGCTTATGGCCATTTTTCACACTTACGACTGTTGAAACCCACAGTCATGAGAGGCCAGGCGAGGAGATGCGTGCCTCAATGTGAGTGATATTGAGTTGGCCACACCCAGTCAGTCACATGACCACCAAGCCACGCCTACCAATGAAGCCACGCCCACAGAACTGGTTGTTAAAAAAATTGAATCCCACCCCTGGGTGTGGTCATATGGGTGTAGCCTAGTCAATCTCCTGCACCACAGTGGGGAGCTTTTTTGCCCTCCCTGGGCTCCAAAAGCTTTTCTTGAACCTCTGGAGGGCAAAAACAGCCTCCCCGGACTCCAGAGGCTCTCTGGGAGCCAGAAACGGGCCCATTTCCAGCCTTCCCAAACTTCTGGTAGGCCTGTTTTTCACCCTCCCTGAGCCTCCGCATGCACCCTGCATTTACCTGCATCTGGGAGAGGAGGAGTGGGTGGGGCGAGCCAGGAGTGGGATTTGGGGGTCCTCCAAACTGCACCGGATCTTAGCAAGGGGCTCTCCCAAACCCTTGCAAACCCCCAGCAGCCCACTCCTGCTACGTTTGCTGCCTTCGGGTCTCTTTTTTTTCTAGCTGTGAAGGAAGAAAGTAGTTTAAAATTTCCCCACAATTAAAAGTTGGAGTGAGCAGAGCCTGTCTGTTTCTTTGCTAGTTCCTATTTACATTCCAGGAACGAAAGGCACTATGCTCTTTGCAGGAAGGTTTTGTGATTTTCTGTCTGATGAACTTTCATTTCACACTCCTTTGTTTTAATTACATTTTAAGATTAAGTGTGGGGACTGCAGTTAGTTATAACCAGGGATATAACACTGATTAGAAGGGTCACTGCAGAAAGGACCGTGGAAGGAGGAGATGGGAGGAAGGCCATTTTTAAGATAATTGTTGGGATCAGCCACAAGAGAATAGGCAGTCAACTGTAGAGTGGAAGTTAACAGGAATCTGGCTTGACTTTACTGAGTAAAGTTGAGCAAAAAGTTCCTCAACTCAATAGTTCAGCTTTTTTTAAAAAAAAAAATTCTTTCTTCACTTGCAGCTAAAAGGTAGTTGAGTCTGTTTGAAGGCTGGGCTTCAGAAAAATAAATCGAGAAATGTCTGGAATTGTAACAATGCAACAATCATCTAGGTAGAAAAAAAAGTCATCAACAAGGTTGGAGATATTCAAAGTGGATATTATTAACTGCAGATTTAACTATTAGAAAATGCAGGTAGCCCTCAACTTACAACTATTCATTGAGCAACATTCAAAGTTACAACAGCACTGAAAAAAAGTGACTTACAACCATTCCTCGTACTTATAGCTATTGCAGCATCTCTACAGTTACGTGATCAAAATTTGGGTGCTTGGCAACCGGCATGTGTTTATGACAGTGTGGTGTCTGGAGGACATGTAATTACCATTTGCAACTTTCCCAGCTGGCTTCTGACAAACAAAATCAATCGTTGAAGACCACATCATTCACTTAACAATTGAAGTGATTCACTTAACAAACATGAGAAAAAAAAGACAGAAAAAATCAGGCATAATTCATTTAATAACCATCTTGCTTAGCAACAGAAATTCTGGTCCCTGTTGTGAGTCATAAGTCATGGACCACCTGTATTATTTTTCATTGATAGCACTTGCGCCCAGAGTGTGCCCAGGGAAGGGGTCTCACCATGCATGCAAAAAATATGGGGCTTCAGTGATGTGGTTGCGGCTGCCATCTTCATTTTAAGGGGGCACATTTGTTCTGCGTAGGGAACGCAGTGGCTCAATGGCTAAGACGCTGAGCCTGTTGATCAGAAAGGTTGGCAGTTCGGCAGTTTGAATTCCTAGCACTGCGTCATGGAATGAGCTCCCTTTCCTTGTCCCAGCTTCCGCCAACCTAGCAGTTCGAAAGCATGTGAAAATGCAAGCAGAAAAATAGGGACCACTTTGGTGGGAAGGTAACAGCATTCCGTGCACCTTTGGCATTTACTCATGCCAGCCACATGACCACGGAGACGTCTTCAGACAGCGCTTGCTCTTCGCTTTTATAATGGAGATGAGCACTGCCCCCTAGAACAGGAAATGACTAGCACATATGCACAAGGGGAACCTTTATCTTTGCTTACTTGTCCTGCAGACCCCTCACTTGTGATCAATAAACATAGATTCAAAACAGAAGGAATTGCTGTAATACATCAAGAAGGGGACATGGATTGTGGTGTGACATGCAGGTATTCCTTCCATTACTCTTCAAATTGTGAATGAGAGCATTTGTGGGTATAATAATGCAATGGTGTGGTGTGACATGCAGGTATTCCTTCCATTACTCTTCAAATTGTGAATGAGACTCTTTGTGAGTATAATAATGCAATGGGTTTGCTCATAAAAAAAAATTTATTCATGAAAAAAAATCTCCTGATTTCTCAGTCCCATGCTAGAAGCAATGTACAGCTATTATGTGTTTTTTTAAACCCATCACAGTGAGATGGGCTGGTCAAAGAAATTAGCACACTTCTTGAATTCTTCTAAGCATTCAAGTGATCAATGTAGATTGTGATCTTCATGAGCAATAAAGATCAGGCCAAAGACACATGCTTGAAAGGACAACCCAGAACTTCAAAGGTTAAAAGAAACCAAAGAACGCTGACAGGCAATTATTTAATTCCTAATTATTTTATTTTATAAATAGGCAAAAGGGTAATTTGCTTAACTTTATATTAGTTGCAGGAATGGGAAAAATAACTTTCTCACTTGCATTTATTCTTTCTCAAAAGGCAGCTTGCTAGCCTTTTCACTGCAGCAAGCATTATGTTGGCTATTTCTCTTCCAATATTCAATTTCCAATCAATCTTTCAGGCCTGCTTCCTTAAAACAATGGCCTACCTCCCATCAATCTCCAAAAGGTGAGCTTTGGGGCTGAATGAGGTAATTTTTCAAGAATGAAGAAAGGATTAATGGATGTTTGTTTTGCAAATGGTGTGGAACAAGAGGAATTCATCCCACCAGTGAATTTGTGAGTTATTGACGAAGTTCAGAGTTGCCTCACCCACTTGTCTTCTTGTGTGGGGTGGACATCTTTTGAAGAGAGCAAGGGATGTCATGGGCATTGTCACATCACTCTGCAAATTAGATTATTTCCATTGGTTATGTGATGGAAAGCGTGACACACATGAGGTTAATGTAGCTTGCCCTGGACAGCTATGGAAAAGTGCCCCTCTTCCTCAGCCACTAATGATGGTGCCAGAGGCTGTTTTTCAGCCATAAATAATCAGTAGTTCACCTCCACTGAACTTTTACAATTATTCCTTTTCTAAGTAAAATCCAAACAGAAACTTATAAAATGTTGCAGAAAAGAATGTAAGAAATCGGCTAGTCAAGTTTAATCAACGCATTTTCTTGCAATATAAATTTTAATCAACTTCCAGAACATCCAATTAGTAGTAAAAGATCATTCTTCATCTTGGACAAGAAATTAACTTAGGACATAAAAGTTGTCCTTGACGTATGACCACAATTGGAATCAAAATTTCCATTGTTAAGCAAATGACTGTTAAATGAGTTGCACCCAATTTTATGACCTTTTTGCCATAGTTGTTAAGTGAATCACCACCGTTGTTAAACAAATCATGTGATTGTTAAGCAACTTTGGCCTCTCCCATTGACTTTGGTTACAAATGGCAATCATGTGATCCTGAAACACTACAACCATCACAAATACATGCTGGTTGCCAAGGGCCTGAATTCTGATCACATGACCATGGATATACCGCCATGATTGTAAGTGTGATAACTGATCAGAACTTTTTACAGTGCCACTGTAACTTCCCTCTTTGAGGGAAATGGATTATTTAGAAACATGAAATATAAATAAATATAAACATTGAATAATCACTAAAGAAATAGTTGTAAATCATGGTGTCAGGATTCCGGCATGCACCCCCATTCAAATCATAAGTCTTTAGCTGCATCTCTCAGAATAAAAATATTGATTTATTAGGAGTTGACATGCTGGAATTTCCTAGTTGCAGCCAACTCTGACACATCATTCATTTCACCCTTGACCCTGGTCTTCCCCCCATCCCCTGGATGTATATTCTCCAATGAGACACATCCATAGCCAAGAGTCATCAATCATGCTCTCCAGAAATAATCTTGTGCGCCAACAGCTTCGGCTGCCAAGGCGATTATCTGAAGCATTTAAGGAATGCACTGCTTTTCTCCTTCCCTTTCTGCTGGCAACTAAAAAGACCAAAGAAGAATTTTGTTAGTTGATACATGGACTATCTTTAATCGGAAAGGAAAACTCTACTGAGATCACATTTCTGAAGGACTTTAGCTGCCCTTTGAACAAGATGTTTCAACTCCATAATATGGTTGTAGTTGAAAGGGGATAAACTACTTTTCTTCCCCAGAGGATGTTGGTCTAAATTACATCTTGAGATTACCCCCTTCAAAGCAAGTATTTGTTTTCATTTTAGAAAAAATACAGGACTTTGCTTTCCTGCAGCAGGAGCAGTTTGCTTAAAAATAATGGCACCTGTAGAATGCTAAATATAAATATAAATACAGTATAATGCAAGCATATACAAACATATTATATTCAATCCATGGTAACTCTCATAACTTTTTACATTTTAAGCACCACGGCTGGTAATAAAAACAAATAGACTCCTGCTAATTAAATCAATAGTCCAAGCAAATGAGTTTTTAAAGTGGAAATTTTATTAAGCCTTATTTTGTTAGAGTGGAAGTCAATTACAAGGAGGTGTGACGTGTGGATTGCTTCCTGGCCCAAGTTATCAGAATTCTCAAGCAATTAAAGTTTTCCTTAAGGTGTGAAGGCTTGGTGAGAAACCAAAGCAAACCTAATTTATATATATCAAAAAGAGAGAGAAAACCCTCTCATGTCTATTTGTTTGTTTGTAACCTTCAATTGAATGAAATAATACATCATAGGGCCATCATTTTTGAACCAAGGTACCTCAAATGGGCTAAATTATAGAATTTCAGGACCCATTATACATGTGAGGATAAACTTTGGGGAAGTGGTAGATATTTCACCAATGCTTCATAGCTGTTACTTCAACCAACTTCCTGCTTTAGTCAGTTTACAGAAAATGGCTATCATTTTCAATTCTCTCTGACAGTTGGACAGTGGATATGACTGATCTAGTGAAGAGAAGGACCAGGGGACACATGATAGCAATGTTCCAATCAGTGGTGGGATTCAAAAAAATTTATTATTGGTTCTGTGGGAGTGACTTGTTTGGTGGGTGTGGCTTGGTGGGCATGTGATTGGGTGGGCATGGCCAACTCAGCAGGCATCTTGCTGTGAGTGATGTTAAGTTGGCCATGCCCACTCAGTCACATGACCGAAACTGCAGGGACGTTTCCTACGTGCCTTCTGCCCCCTCCTTCACCCTTGGGCTGATCAAAAAAAAGCCCAACTAAAGATCGCAACTGCCTGCCGAGTCTGCCTGCCGAATGGGTTTTGGTTTGGGGTGGTTTTTGTTTTACTTTTTGCCAGAAGCTCCTCAGAGATAAATTTGCACCGCCAAATCTTACCGTACCTTGTTGCTGTGGCGCTGCCTGTTATTGCTGCAGGTGCTGCTGCGGCCGTCTGGCTGCCCAAGTAAAGAACCACACTGGCTCAGGGCAACTGTGAGGAGCAAGAGGGGAAGCCAAGGTGCTACCTCCATAACAGCCAACTTTGCTCTCTCTCACTCTGGTTAGACGCTCCCGACATGCACAAGGAGCATGTAGGGAGGCAGACACCGCACAGATGCATTGTAGAAGTCAGAGAACTTTCCCTAAGACTTCTTGTGTATTCAGGGGCTACACCTGTCCCAACGATGAGTTGGCAGCGATCTAACAAAACATTTTCCAGCTCTTAAGGATCATCTTTAAAAGCGCCCTCATGAAGAAGCTGAGAACGAGAGCAAAAGTAGCGGCGGTGGGGCAGCAGGGGTGTGTGATGGGTCCCTCTGTGGTCTCCTCCTGGGTGACAGCCATGGCTTCAGCACCTCCTCTTTTCCTCAGAGGCATGGACGTCATCCTCGCCACTACTACTTTTGCTCTCAGTTCTCAGCTTTTTCCATAGGGGCGCTCTTAAAGTCGATCTTTAAGTGGTCCTGCCTGGTGCCCACCTTCCTGGAGCATGCTTTCTTCCTTCTCCTGGTGGACGTGCCTCTCCCAGCCTGGCCTGGCCAGTCAGCAGTCCGGGGCTTCTCGCCCCACCCCACCCCTTGTAGTGAGATGCCTGCAGCTGCTGCGTGCTTTTTTTTAGTGCGGCCGCACTGAAAAAAGTTTGTCCTGTTCTAGGTACCAGGCCTGGCAAGTCCAAGCACCTGGCACATAGAACAGGATGGTACTGGACTGTTGGAGAAGCAGAGTGAAGCTGGAGATCAGTTGCTGCCTCTTTTGAAGCTCAAGAAGCCTCCCCGAATCTCCCCTGATCTCTTTTCTGCCTGTTTGTTCTGTATAGCCAAGGAGGAGGAGGAGACCAGTCGGCCAAAGGGGCAGCTGCTTGAGGCGACTGTTTTTTGGTCTCCACCTACCTCTTTCGGTGTAGAAAGCCTCCCCTAACCAGCCAGCTGGTCTACTTCTCCTTGGCCATACAGAAGAAACAGGCAGAGAAAGAGGAGACCAACCAGCTGATTCAAGGAGGTTTCTTGCATTGTGAAAGAGCTGGCTACTGATCTCAGACTTGGCTCTGCTTCTCCACCGGTCCGACACCACCCTGTTCTAGGTGCTGGTTGCTCTGATTTGCCAGGCCTGGTACACAGAACAGGGTGTGGGTTTTTTGGTGCAGCTGCTGCACTGCAGCCACACCAAAAAAAAAAGCATGCAGCAGCTGCAGGCATCTTGCAACAAGGGGGAGCGAAAAGCTCTGGGACATGTGGCCACCTGCTGGCTGGCTGGGCCTGGCTGGAAGAGGTGCATCCACCGGGAGAGGGAAGAAAGCATGTTCTGGGAGGGCAGGAAGGCGGGCAGATGTCCTGGGGCTGCTGCACAAGCACACTGTGTGTGTAGCAGCTGCACATGCAGTGTGCATATATAGCAGCCCTGGGACATCCGCCCGAGCTGTGCCATGGCCATCATGTGGCAGGGAAAGCTAGGACAAGTGAGCAACCGGGCCACTGGGTCGGGGGCATGGCCAACCAGTTTGGAGACCCATGCCAAATCACTGCTACCAGTTCGCCCGAACCAGTGTGAACCAGCTGAATACCACCTCTGGTTCCAATATCTGAGGGGCTGCCACAGAGAGGAGGGAGACAACCTATTTTCCAAAGCACTCAAAGACCAGACAAGGAATGGTGGATGGGAACTGAGCAAGGAGAGAGATTCAACCTGGAAATAAGGAGAAATTTTCTGACCGTGAGAGCCATCAACCTGTGGAACAGAAGTTGCCTTTGGAAGTTGTGGGAGCTTCATCACTGGCTTTCAAGAAGAGACTAGACTGCCATCTGTCAAAAATGGTGTAGGATCTCCTGCTTGGTTGGGGGGTTGGACTAGATGACCTACAAGGTCCCTTCCAACTCTGTTAATCTAATCTAAGTTCAGTGGGGAAGCTAATTTGACCATGTTTGCCAACATCACCTGCCAGCTTCCTATAAACAAAGTCTGGTATCGTTTAAGGCTGAACAACCGTTTTCTTCAAACTGATGACCATTGGACTATGAGATTTCCCTCCAGCAAATTGGACATGGGCCTCAGGGTCAAGGAAGAATCCTAATTTAGATGTTGGCCTTTTTAAACTTCAAATTATTCTAATTATATATCGTTTAGTTTTATTTTTCTGATTGTTAGGGATCTCAAAACCTGAAATGTGGGCTTACTAAGGATTTAGTTGTTATACCGAAACTTCTCAGAATTGTCAGTCACAACAGTTTTATGCAGAAGTGTTGACAACCTCATGAATCAACAGCACATCTCTGCTATTCATTAAAACAACCCACTTCTTTTTTTAGAAGTCTGAAAAAAAGATAATGCCTTAAGGAAGTACTCATAATGTTTTCAGCAGTCCAAACAAATGTAATGAATGGATAATTATAAACAAAGTAATTTTCTCATAACTGCTATCTTCTTACCATTGTTCATGCTCTTGATTTCTGGAAATAGAGCATGAAAAGCCCACTCAGTTTAATAGTCTGAATGTTTATTCTTTTGCATTGCTTTCCCTGCTTCTGAGATAAACATCAGCATAACATCTTGTCCAATGGTATCGTAACAATAGTTACACCACTTTGAAGACTGCAGCAGAATTGTGTACATATTTTATAGTGTTCCATTGCTTTTTTTTTCAATTGCACTTGTGGGAAGAAAATTATATTCAGAATAATTTTATTCGTTACTGCCTTTGACATTCTTTTAATCAGTAACATGACCTGCAGGTAACGAAAACCAGAAGAAATTATATTGGAAACAAAGATAGTACTATGTTGTAAGGATTATTTCTTTCAGCCTAACAATTAAAACTATTCAAATTGTGCAAATAATAGCAAACCCGAAAATACTTTAACAATATGATCTTCCCTGAGCACACAGATGTAGCATCCCAAAATCAGCATGTAAGTACACACCAAAGAAGATCTGTAAACTTAATCAAAAGCAGATAATAGCATCTCCCCACCAGAATAAACACTTCAAAGGTCACATTCACACACATCTCACAAAGGACCACTTCTATAAATACTAACAGTCTCTACATCCCAAATTGTAGCCTCTTTTGAGTGCTCTCAAATAAACTGCCTCTTCTCCGAATAGCATGTGTGGTGTTATTTTTGCACAATTCAGCTCAGAACTGGAATTCATATTCTTCTAACAGGCTTTGCACCTCAGGTCACATATTTGGTAATGGAGAAAGGGAATTGCAAATTGCATGTCCTTCATCTTTGGACCTGAAATGGTCATCGCTGACTGTTTGAAATTTGAACGTCCATCTTGACTGGTTGCTCTTTGTAGGGTTAAAATATGAATATTAGTGTTAGGGCTAGATTGGCTTATTTCAGCTCTTTAATCATTGTAGGCCACACAATGAGAAGTATTAAAGCTTCTCCTGCACCATAACCCCACTGAAGTGACAATACTGCTCTTTTGATGGTATCAGCCTGAATATTTTAGCTTAAGGAACCCATAATCTCCTCAAATATAACATTATTCATTTAACAGACTCTATTTAATACAGAAAGGTTTTCAGTTGAAAAGAAAATTGTTTTTGTTGGAGTTAGCTATGATCACTCATGCAAGGTGGTCAAGATTTTTCCTAATCTGGTAGAAGAAAGATGATTCCTGACATGCAGAATCGGAGTTTTCTGGCAAATTAAGGACATAAAGTGCCAGCTGCTCCATTAGATAGAATGAAACAATGGCTTTAAACTGGGAACAAAAAGATGGCTGCCCTGTGATCTTCCACGAATTCCTCCTTTAGTCAATCATACTCAGATTTGGTAAAAATGTGGCTGTCTTGCCAGTGTTAAAAGAAATCTATTTCATATTTTAAAACTCTATCCTGCTGCCTCCATGGATCAGAGAAGAGAAGGCACCTTTGTCTTTATAATTAATATCTACTCTGAGAAAACTGGAAAGAAGTTGAAATGTCTTGGTATATTCATTCATGTGTCATGAAGATAGTTCTGCTTTGTTAAGGTGTAGGCTATAAATAAAAAACTGCATCACTTCAGACAAAAAGAAACAAACAAGGGATTCCTATAGGATTTGCTTTGCTGCTTTGACACAAAGTTCTTACAATAAATCCCCAATGTAGTTTTGTTGCTGTTATACCGTATATACTCGAGTATAAGTCGACCCGAATATAAGTCGAGGCACCCAATTTTACCACAAAAAACTGGGAAAACTTATTGACTCGAGTATAAGTCGAGGGTGGGAAATGCAGCAGCTACTGGTAAATTTCAAAAATAAAAATAGATACCAATAAAATTACATGAATTGAGGCATCAGTAGGTTAAATGTTTTTGAATATTTATTTCAAAGAAAAACAGTAAACTAGCTCTGTAAGTGGAAAAGAGAGCCAACAAAACCAATATGGTATCAACAATAACTTTAAAAGTACAAAAACCTTAGCTCAATCAGCAACCAAGCTAAAACACAAGAGTTAAAATCCTTCAAAACTGGATTCCTCCTCCTCATCTGTTTGTCCAAACAGAGCTTCAACTTCATCTGGTGTGAGGCTATCAGCATAGACATTGTCATCATCACTGAGTTCGCAGTCATCACCATCACTGCTGTCGTTCTCATACAAAGCGCTGTCTTCACAGCCATCCATAGCATTACTAATGCCACATTTCTTGAAGGCACGTTGCACCATGTCCTCTGGAATCTCTTCCCATGCATCACGAACCCACTTTGCTATTAATTCTATGTTGGGCTTCATCAGATTTCCAACTTTTGTCAATCGGGCTTGACCAGATGACATCCATTCATGCCACATTTTTCACACACGGTCTTTAAAAGGTTTGTTTAAACACACATCTAGGGGCTGCAATACAGATGTAAGCCCACCTGGAATAACAGTCAAAGTAACTTGAGAAGACTTTGCCAATTTTTTAATGTCATCAGATGTGTGGGCTCTAAACATATCCCAAACTAGCAATGATGGTTTTTTCTTTAAGGCTGTTCCTGGATGTCCATTCCAAATTTCTTCCAGCCATTGTTTTGTTCCGTCTTCATCCATCCAACCTTTAATATGTGCACGCACTGTAATTCGTGGTGGGAATTTGACCTTTTTAGGCAAGGTCTTTCTTTTGAAAATAATGACAGGCCGCAGCTTAGTTCCATTAGCCAAACATGATAGAACGACTGTGAAATGGTTTTTTTCATTTCCTGTGGTTCTGAGTAAAATAGATTTTTCTCCCAAACTTGCCACAGTTCTGTTGCTAGGAAGATCAAAGGTCATAGGTGTTTCATCCATATTCCCAATATCTCCCAGGTCAAAGTTATGGATCCTTCTTTGTTTTATGATGAATGAATGGAATGACATCACTTTCTCATCAAGGTCTTTTGGCAACTTCTGTGAAATCTTTGTTCTTTGCCGCAAACATAAGCCATGTCTATTCATAAAGCGGGTACACCATCCTGCTGACACAACGAAATTTTTAATTCCTGGTGATTTTAATTTGTCATCTTTAGCCATTTGAAGGGCACGTAAGCGAATTCCCATACGTGTCACGCAGTAACCATTTTGACGACACTCCATAACCCATTTATACAATTCAGTCTCTAGAGCTTCATATGAAGGCTTTAAACCACGTCGAGCTTTTTTTGCCTTTGGAATCTTTTCCAAGTCAGCTTTCATTTTCCGCCAGTCCCTCACTAGTTTTTCGTCAACACAAAATTCCCTACTTGCAATACTGTTATTGCTCTCTTCTGCTCTTGACACAACCTTAAGTTTGAAACCAGCTTCATATGACCTGCGTGTTTGTTTTGGTCCAGGATTAGATGTATTGGGATCCATTTCTAACAGGATAAAAAAATAAACTTTGAAAACTTTTGAACAGTACGCATGCACTCATATTATTTATGGACAAAAGTGGATATTCATTCACTAATTTTTTAGTGCATAACAGATGAAGTGCCTGACAGATGAAAGTCCTCTTAGGAAACTTTAGATCTTAACTGGCATTACATTTAAAATCAAACATGTTCACATTCTTAACATCTCAAATTTTTTCCATGGCAAAGTGTTTCTCAAATAATCCATAATAATGCCATAGGAGGGAATTATTGTCTAATTAAAACTTTCACTAGGACAGTTGAGAATAAGTTTGATGTTCACAATTTCCTCTTTGAAAGAGACATCCTGTTTTGGAGAGCCACCATCTCTTTCACAGCTCTCCCTCATGCCTCCATTGCATGTGCACACATGCCATGGCTCAGTAGTAGGTCAACATACAGATGTCACACTAGGTTCCCTCCTCGAAAGGAACATCCAACCTTTCTTGAGAAATACAAACTTCATCTGTTCAGGATTGTGGTGACAAAGGTGAAGGAGGATGGGACTGAGAGAAGGGAAGGGAAGAAAAGATCATTGACAGGGAGAAAGACAGGGAGAAACACCTGGAAGTGTGAGCCCTCGAGTTTCCTTAGGGAAGACCAGACAACAAGGGGAGAGGAGGAGGAGGAGGAGAGTTAAAAAAAAAAGAGTGCTGCTGCCAGAGGGGTGCGGGGGGGGGGGCTTTGCAAAAAAAAAGAGAGAGTGAATGAGAAAGAGTGTGAATGAGAATACTGACCGCTTTTGTGACGGCAGAGGTGACTTAAGATGACTCCCTGTGTGGGAAGTCACCCGGCGCACACCTCCTCCTTCCAGCCTGCTCGAGTAACCCCCCCTCCCCCCGCGCGCGCTTTCGTGGCTGCTTGACGCGCTGGGAGAAACCCGCGGCCGAGGCAATTCCCTTCCCAGCTCGCACTGCAGTCTGAAGGGAAGGAAAAGCCTTGCTGGAGCCCAGCCCGCCCTTCGCTTTCCTCCTGGGCTCCCCCGACAACTCCACAGACAGCTTCTCTGCTGTCCTGCTAACAAACCCTGCCAACCCTCAGCCGCGATCAGAGACAGATCAAAGACAGAGAGCTCTGACTGCAGTGAAGGCGAGCGGCCACCACTTCCCCGGTGCGCGGCGGCGGGGCAACTCCTGGCGCAGACTGGCCCAAAGTCCGAGTGACTCGCTGAGCCCTGCAAACAGCTGGACGAAAGACGAGAGGAGGATGCCCGGGTGGCTGCCACCCCTGGATCCTAACTGGAAAGACCCCACTGCTGCCGCCACCTCCCGCTCAGGCAGGGTCCCCATTCCCCTGGCCGGCCAGGGGCACAGCCGCTTCCCACTCCCGAACAGCCCGGGCGCTGCTAGTCAGCCTCGCTCAGTGCGGCATTGCAGGCGCAGCCTTTTGCAGAACCGAGCTGGGCCACGCCTCACCTCACCTCCTTCTCTCGCTCTTCTCGACTTGGCGGCGAGCGGCTCCTTTACCACCTGTTGTATGGGAGCTACCGCACTTGCCTCCGGAGCAGCCTCCACAGTTTCAGCCAGGGAGGGAGGGGGGCACAAAGCAGCCCAAATGCGTAGCAGTGGAAGGAAGGCGCGCTGGTGCGAGGAAGAGAGGAGAGAGAGAGAGACACACACACACACAGAGAGAGAGAGAGACAGAGAGACAGACAGACACACACTCACTTCGCCACTTTGCACCTTGCAAATGCAAAATCCTGGGGTTTTTGCATTTGCAAGGTGCAAAGCGGCGGGGGCAGATCCCGCGTGCTGGAAAGGGCTTGACTGTATTACGGGGAGAGAGAGAGAGAGAGAGAGGGAAGCTGAGTGGAGCCGAAGCAACCTCGGCTCGCGTTGTTTTCTCAGCCTCGCTTTTGCCTTCTCCCTACATCTTCCCTCTGTTAAAATCCCACCACCACCACCACAGAGGGGAATCTGACTCGAGTATAAGTCGAGGGCGGGTTTTTCAGCACAAAAAATGGGCTGAAAAACTCGACTTATACTCGAGTATATACGGTAAGCTTTTCTTCGTGTGGCAACTGCTATCCAGTGATTTCAGGGCATCCTTAAATGAGTTTTCCTTATTCTGCCAATTATTCAGCAACCATCGTTTGCTGCTGTTTTCTTGCACAGCCTAAGGTTCTTAATTCACTAGGCAAAAGAGCAATGCAATGAAAGCACTAGTGCTGGCCTAAAGTTTTTCATTTGTTTTCTATCAGTTCTTATCCAGTTTGCTTTGAAAGTTACCATCCAGTGAGGAAATCAGTATATTTTATTGATATTCATGTGGGTAGAATGCAATGTTCTTGTACTTAATTAATTACCATGGGGCCAAGGGATTTGTTTGAACATCCAATCTTTTCATTGAATAACCATTTTTCCAGCAGTCTAAGCTTCATTTCTCTATATTTCATTCAAGCCTAAAGAAAGGAATCATAAAGCAAATTCTCCATTGGGTTTTTCAATAGCACTGCTACAGTCAATGCTAAAAAAGATCCTGGACCTATTTTAGAAAATTTCTCCTTCTCCAGAAGAGTTTTCCTTCAAAGATTTGGCAGAGAATTTTTAAGACCATTGGTACCTAGTTCTAACCATCATATGGTATGCGTAGTCCTCAACTTACAGCCATTCATAGAATGGTCATTCATAGTTATAATGGCACTGAAAAAAGTGCCTTATCACTAGATCTCAACACTTATGACCACATGTTCAGAAGGAAAAAGTCTAGAAAGGATACCAGGAAATGAGTAAAGGTTGTGAGAACCAAGGAGAGTTTAAAATTGCTCTGTTTAGTATTAAACGTAATTTTTTTTAAAAAAAAAAAATTACATTTATTGTGGCTGCCCACTCAGAAGATTCTGAGCAGTTTATACTAGCCAAATATAAAACTAAAAACGTGGAGGAAAACATGGCAGTCTGGACAAAAACAATTGTAACAATAATAACACAATACAGGCTCCACAGAGTTGGAAGGGACCTTGGAGGTCTTCTAGTCCAATTGCTTTCTCAAGCAGGGGACCTTTTTCAAACAAAGGGACTGTCTAACCTCTTCTTAAAAACCTCCAAGGATGGTGCGCCTATAGCTTTTGCAAGCAAGCTGTTCCATTAATTAATTGTTGTTCCTATCAGGAAATTTCTCTTTATTTCTAGGATGGCTCTCTCTTTAATTAGTTTCTATCCAATAAACCATATGGCATAAATATGTTGATGAAGATTCTGAGTCATCCAGTAGAGCTGTCTGGAAGTTGAATCATGTCAACTGGACTTATTTTCTTGCAGGTGTGAGACATTTTGCTGCCCATGATCCCAACTTCCTAAATTCCTAGGGGTATTCCCATAGCAACTTCAGGGTTTCTTTCCCAAGTGTGGGGCAATATGTCGGTGAAGAGTCTCAATCATCCAGGTAGAATTGTCTGGAAGTTGAGTCATAGCAATTGGATTTATTTTTGAGGTTAGTGCAGGAATATAAAAAAAGTAGCAGGCTACAGGAATCACCTCTGCTTCAATCTAGTTGGTATACTCCAACGACTTTGACTATTCACCCTAACCAACTTGTCCAGATGAAAGAAGCTGCTTGGAGCAAAACATCTCAAAGCAAAAATATTAGCCTAGCTGTCAGGACTCAACTTTCAGATGTATAAAAGGAACTTCCAAGAAAAAAACTATGCTTATGAAAAATTGCCACTTAAAATGCAGTATTGCCTGGGTAGTATTGTCCTCAATACCTCATAGCTTTTCCATACATTCGTCACTGACCATGCTAAACCCTTGATGTGCTGATGTATACTCTGAGGGATTCTTGGTGCTCTCTGACCTTTGTTGCTTCCTTCTAGATGTTTTATGAGGTAAAGTCATGAGTGCTGATTATTTGGGCAATGAAACACCTGCAAGAAAACAACCAAGCTCAGAGAAGACCCCTCATTTCAATCCTGAGCTACAAATAGTCTCCTTTATGGATGTATATTCTGGTTTGTATAACTCTATTCTGGTAATCCTCAATTTACCATGGATTGCTTAGTGCTCTTCAAAGTTCTGCTGTCCGCAAACTGGGTTTAGCCTGGCGCAGATGCCAATCAGAGCCAGACAGGAGAGGTGGTTCAAATAACTTTTATTAAAAGTACTTCAGCGAAAGGGTCTCAGCAGCTAAAGTAGCCAAGACCCCGAACAACACACAAATACAAATTTTATAGTTATGATTAAGAAAGTTAACATCCTGAGAATCACTCATTGGTTCCTTGACAAATGTTTCTTTTGATTTGGTTCTTCTACTTTACCCTCATATGTTTCATATGTTTATGCAAATAAGCTTTCTTATCAAAAGAGATGTGCATTTTACTATTATAATAAACTAGAGGTAACCAAATTTATGTTTTAGCTAGCATCCTTTAAGAGATGTCCTTCCAACTTGTTACTTTCCTGTAACTTTCTTGTTGCTAGGCAGTAATGTAATGTCCCACCATTAGCACTTAGACTTATATACACCGCTTTATAGCCCTCTCAGAGTGGTTTACAGAGTCAACATCTTGCCCGCAACAATCTAGGTCCTCATTTTACCCATCTCTGAAGGATGGAAGGCTGAGCCAACCTTGAGCCTGGTGGGATTCGATCTGCCAAATTGCAGTAGGAGTAGCTTGCAGTACTGCACTCTAACCACTGCACCACCGAGGCTCCCTTATTATATCATTAGCTCCTGGTCTTGTTATATTGATCACAGCTGCAACTTTTTGCCTTGGCAATTCCTTTAACAAGCTTCTCTAACTCCAACCTGAGACCTTTGGTTTCAATAAGTCTATCAGAGGATAGTAATGAATGACCCAGACCCAAAGTTTCAATAGTCATATGACTGCCCTTTGGGCACTGGCAATCAGATTGCATTTATGGCTGTATGCATTCTCCCATGGTCATGTGACCACGTTTTACAATGGTTTTGCCAAAACCTGGTATTTAGATTTGTTTTTCAGCAAAACTCCACCCATGGTATTGCTTCACCTAGCAACCATGGCATTCACATGACAACTACCCACAAAAAAGTTGTAAAATGGTCTTACAGCCATTCTGGGTTATGATCGTGATGCACAGATTCCATTATAATTGTAACTTGAGGACTACAGGTAGTCCTTGGCTTATAACAGTTCATTTGGTGACTTTTCAAAGTTACAACGGCACTGAAAACAATGACATTTTTCACAGTTACAACTGTTGCACCATCCCCATAGTCACGTGATCAAAATTCAGATGATTGGCAACTGACTCATGTTTAGGATGGTTGCAGTGCCTTGGGGTTGTGTGATCAGCTTTTATGACCTTCTAATAAGCAATGGGGAAATTCCGTTAACAGATTCACTTAACAACTGTGTGGTACTAACTTAACTGCAGTTATTCACTTAACCTGGCAACAAATGTCATAAAATGGAGCAAAACTCAGTTAACAAATGTTTCACTTAGAAACAGAAATTTGGGGCTCAAGTGTGGCCATAATTTGAGGACTATTTGTATAGAATAGTTGCACCCTTGCCAATTTTTAGGTCAGCTTTGTTGCCTCTAACCATATGACAAAATTTGGGCTTCATAAGAATTGTATGATAATCTCCCGTTTTAGAACAAGTTTAAACTCTTGTGGAAAATAGTGAAAGGAATTTATCCTACAGTCTTCATCTGAGTTTAGGCTTCGTCCTTCCTATATCTGCATGCCTGTTTTCAATCACACGAGGTGATTTGAAGATTCAGTTCCACCAAGTTAAAGAAGAGTAGAAATAACAAGCATTAAAACCAAGCAGGTAGTCTGCTGTAGGCAATGAACTTCATTTTCTATTTAGGGAACAGCACTGCAATTGAACTGTTTAGCTTTTTTGCCTAAATATATCTACCAGGAAGAAAGTTCCATCAGTTAGCGTGGAATTTAGCTCAATTGCCTTTACTTATGAATGCTGCCTAGGCAAAAATAAATAATTGGTGTGATAAATAGGATGATGTGATGTAAAATGTGGCCAAGTTCCTGTGGTTTTAACAGACAGAAGGAATAACTTTTTTTTCACATTGCAGATAATTTATCAGTGGAATTCATTAGCACAAAGCCTGATGATAGCCAGCGGCTGGATAATGTTAAAGGGGAATTGAATAAATTAATGACAAGTGGTCTACTAAGAGCTATTACACTGAAAATTCAAATGTTACTTACTAATTAATGGCTGCATACTTCCAAATAAGTATCTTCCAATTGCAAGAGATAACTGCAGGAAAAGGGTAAGTTTGCAAGCTTCCCAACTATAAGTAGTCCTCAGCCATTCATTCAGTGTCTTTTCAAAATTAGAATAGCAGTGAAAAAAATGACTTACGATCATTTTTCACACAACCATTGGAGCATCCCCACAGTCGAAATTCTTGATCAAAATTCAACTGCTTGGCAACTGGCGTACATTTACGATGGTTGCAGTATTCCAGATCACAGTGTCTCCTCCTGCGATTTTCTGACAAGCAAAATCAATGGGGAAGTTGGATCCACTCATTAACCATGTTACTAATTTAACAACTGCAGTGATTCGCGCAACAAATGTACAGTAGCAAGAAAAGTCATAAAATGGGTCAAAACAAATTTCTCACATAGCAACAAATTCTGGGCTCAATTGTGGTCATAAGTTGAGGACTATCTGTATGTTACCTAGATTTGGTAAAGAAATGTCTGCAATAAAGCAACCAAGCTCAGAGAGCTTCGCTTTTTATTGTGTTCTGTTAGATCAGGAGGGAAAGAATAAGTTGGTTTGGGATTTAAATCAGTGAAATAGAGCAAACTGCTACTGATAAGTCCTTTACCTTAGAACAGCTCAGGTTTATTACAGCCAAGAAATTTGGAGAAATTTAAAAAAAAAAAGTGTCATTACTGAGTATGATGTAGTGTGCAGCTGGTTAGTTGTCAAGAAAACAGCAAGTGAGAAATCGGATGGCAAGTTTGTGTCTCTTTGCTGCCAGCGCAACAATCTTGGGAGGACAAGCTGTGTTTGTATTCAAGGAAATGCTACACCACTGAACTTTAATTAGTGGTGAAATATAACCCAAGCTAAATCAAACAGAGCTTCTGTTTATTCTTGTAGAATTCAACTCAATATCTTTCAAACTCCCATTGTGCCTGTAATTCCAAGTTAGCATTTAATTGTATCTATTTAATTTTAACGACCAAAGGCCTCTCTAACTGAATGACAGCTATGACTCCTGTTCCTAAGGAGCAGACAGAACACTAAGGCAGATATCACACTTCAGTTGAGCAAACTTGCACATGATTTCTCCTGCAGTGAAAAAGATGCACACCCAAAGGAAGCACGTCGATTGGGGTTATTTGATCAGTCTGTGTTGCTCAGTTGTGAAGATTGGCTGAGATAATGTGGTAAGGTTTGTGGGATCTCAGAGTTCCATATAAAACTGCAGTAGGGTTGAGCTTCTGCAGAATTTTCTGCAGTTGAAGAAAGAAAGGGAAATGGAGAGGTCCTCCAGGACGTTGTTTTTGTTGCTGTTCCATTTGACTCTTCACAGCCCCTCGGTCCATAGCATGCCAGGCTTTCCTCTCCTCCACTGTTTCCCAGATTGATCAAATTCATGCCCATTATGCTGATAAAAGTAAGCATCTCATCCTCTGCCATCCCCTTCAGTCTTTCCCAACATCAGGACCTTTTCCAATGAGTCCTCTCTTCTGGACAAAGTACTTGGGCTTTAGCTTCACATCCTCAAGGATAGAACAGCAAAACTATTATTTCCAAAGAAGAAAAAGTAGCTTGGAGTCAAACTTTGGAGTTCATTGGGTTGTTTACTTGTAGACATTTCTTTACCCAGCTAGGTAACCTCATCAATGCTAATGAGTATGGGGTTTGCTCTCTGTTTATATACTGTAACTTGCCTTGTGAGGGTTGCTAGAGGTATGGTTTTCTCCTTGGTAGGTCCCTGATTAGGGTATTGTTTTCTGCCTAATTATTTGTCTGGTATTTATCACTGTTTCTCTGGATGCATTTTTTTTGTTTCCTTCTTAGTCTCTTTTGAATAATATAAATATGGTTTCTTTCTATGTGTGTGTTGTTGGCTAATTTGCCTGAATGCCAAACTCCAGAAGTTTTTGGATTTGGTTTAGTCAAAGATGCTCTATGTGTGGTGGGATTAAGGAATTTTCAATGTGTCTTTTGACTGCTGGTTGGTGTTCATGGACACACTCTTCAAGTCTTCTCCCTGTCCGTCCAACATAGTGGCTGCTAGTGTTACAGTCCATAGATTTTATGTTGTAGATGATGTCTGGGTTTTTTTTTTTTCTTCTTTGGCTATTGGGTCTTTTGGCTTATTTAAGATGCTTTTGAGGGTTTTAGATGGTTTGTGGTTGATGGCTGGTTATTGTTTCTGTGATGTTTAAATATATGTTAATGTTACCCATTTCAAATCTTGTGTTGGCTATAACGTATTGACTGGGACAGCCCTTTTCAATAAAGTTGCATGGAAAGTCCCTTTCGTTAGAAGATGTTGTGTAGGCAGTTTGCTGTCTCTCTAATTTTCTGGCTGAATATAGAGACAGGTAGTTAAACACTACAAAGGCTTCCATACAAAGTTTATTTATTGGATTGTATTATTCTTAAGGTATAACTCACAGTTATGTTGAGATTCATCTAATGTCCAATCTTTGCATTGTCGTCTTCATAGTGTGAAAAGCTGGTTATCTTCATCCCATAATGATACAGCAAAGGAAGGCTCCAGCACGATTCTGGGGTCCAGGTAGGAATGAACAAAGCTCCCCACAACCCAACTAGAGGTCACTTCAGTGACCAATCAGGATTACAGATGTGACCACATGACATGAACTACACCTCCCATGAGACATTAACTACATTTCCCATAAGGCATTCCCTGAAGGGGACAGCTCTCATTCCCAAACTAACTATATACTGTTTAATCAACACAGGCAGCCTGTTTCCCTTTTCTGGTATTCCAGGCCGTTGCAAGGTATTTATCTGAATTATGTTATTACAAACCTCTTCTTGTGGGAGGTTGGGTTGTTACGTTGATAATGAAGCACTTGGTTTGTGTGAGTGGTTTTTTGATAGACTTGCATTTCTAATTTGCTCTCATTTCCTCTGCTCATGAAGGTATCTAAGATACTGTTTTTTCTTTTCTTTGTGAATTTTATCCCTTTGAACACACTGCTGATTGTTTCATGTGTCTTCTTTAGTTGTTCCATTTTTATTATGACAAAGACAAATGCTTTTATTGTATGTGTGGGAGTACAATAGTGTCTAGATGTTGCTTTATACTAGTCTCTGCTATGAAACCTGAGAATGTGATTCCATGGGTGTTCCTCTCCTTTGTTATTATATTTGTACATCAAACTGAAAATAGGTAGGGATACAGAGGTGAATGAAGTCCATGATTCTGGCTATTTCAATCTTTGTGTATTTGGTATGTTTGGGGTGGGGTTATTGCATAGTACTGCTGCCATGGATTCTTTCACTAGTTCTGAATTTTTGGGCATGAAGAATGACATAAAATGAGGCCATGGTTTCATCTGCTTTTATTTTGAGTCATTGATTTCTGGATGCACTGTAGGGGAAGAGTACTAACTTCTCTGTATGAAATGTCCAAACTTATGTTGTAAGTTGGAGTCCCTGTTGTTAAGCCTGGGTTCCCCAACCAGGGTTAAGGAGACAAGCTAAACAGAATGTGCAGTGTTAGTCAGATAGGCATACAGATAAATGTGTGAGATAAATTTGTATGTTAGTTAACATACAGTAAAAATAACAGATACACTTGTGTTATCAAAAATATAGTTTATTCCACTTAGAGTTTTAGAGCATAGTCAAAATAACAGTCCATTAGTCATGTATTGTTTTTAGTCAGTCCATTCAAGGATATTCAATTAGCAAAGTCCGTGTAGAATATCCAATGTCAGTTCACTTACAATAAATCAGTCCTCTCACCGTTGATAAATCAACAGTCCTTTCTCTCTCCCGTTCCAGTAGGGGAAAAACGCAGTCTTCAATCCATGCAGTAATTAGGGATCATCAAGCGAGAGAGAGCAAGCTACCGTGCCTTGCTTCTTTTATGGTGCTTTTACAACCACTCTCTTAATTACATTCTTACAGTTAAAGTTACAGACACTTTAACTAACAAACCATGATAACATATTTATTATTTTACCTAAACCAGTTAGGATAAACAATGTTATCCCTAACATTCTCCCCTTTTAGATAAATATAATAATATAACTATTTACATCTTTAAATCATATTTGTTACAACTCTCTTTAAACTTAATTACTCCTTGAGCTTTTGTAAATTGGTCTGCAATGTTTTCTTCTGTCATGCAGTATTCCAATTTAATTAGCCCATTCTTTACAGATTTTCTAACATTTAAGTATCTTAAATCAGTATGCTTTGATCTAGTTTTTACAGCAATATTAGTAGCTAACTTTATGGTTGCCTGGTTGTCCTCGTACACAATAATGGAATCTTTAACAGTTATACCCATGTCTAATAATAACTGTTTGTACAAAATTAAGTCAGTGCATAGTAATGACAAACATGAAAATTCCGCTTCCATCGTGGACAAGCTGATATGCTGTTATCTGATTGACCTCCATCCTATTAGTGTCTTACCAAATAATATAGCCATCCCAGATGTTGATTTTCTAGTGTTTATGTCAGTTGCAAAAGTTTGCACCTGCATAGGCACTAAGACTCAAATCAACCTTTGGTTCTATATACAATGCATGGTTCATTGTTCCTTTAAGATATCTTAAAATTCTCTCTAATGATTGCCAACGACATTGATGTGGATCTGAATTAAAACGTGCCAGCTGATTTACACTATAAGCTATATCTGGCCTTGACCAATTGTTTATATATGATAAGCTACCAATCAAAGATTGATATATAGACTTATCAAATTTGGGACTTTGGTCATCAGTTTGGCAAACTTCCTGACTCATTGGAGTCTTTGCCGGTTTACAAAGTTCCATTTTATATGTTTTAATTAATTTTATCTTCTTGATTTTATCTTCTTGAAATTTTATCTTCTTGAGATATCTTAAATTCATTTTTTGTTTTGTTAATTGTCAATCCTAGATACTTTTTAATTTCACCTTAATGCTTTAATTTTATCTTTTTAGTTAATAATAATATAATCTCATTAGCTTCATTATTAGTCTTAGTTATCAAAGCAATATCATCTATAAATAATAACAATAATGACACCGTTCCATTATTTTCTCTTTTAAACACACATGGATCTGCTAAACCAGATTTAAATCCTATATTATTTAATTCTTTCACAATATATTGGTTCCACTCAAAGCCAGATTGTTTCAACCCGTAAAGACTCTTTTTGAGTTTCCAACAATCATTACTATTTACTTTATTGTCTTTTATAATAACTGGCTTTTTCAAATATATAGTGTGCTGCAATGGTGCATGCAAATAAGCAATTTCTACATCTAAATGGTTAATGACATAGTTTTTCTTAGCTGCCCACACTAAAGCTGCTCTCAAGGATGTTGCTTTAAGACTTGGTGCAAGAACTTCATCGTAATCAGATGCAGTTTGATTAAATCCTTGAGTTACCAACCTAGCTTTATGGGAAACAGTCCCATCATTTCCAGTTTTTACTTTAAATATCCATTTGCACCCAATGGATTTTTCTCCTGGAGGTAATTTAGCATCTTCATATACTTTCATTACCTTTAATGAATTTAGTTCTTTTTCCAATGCCTTTTGCTAATTCTCCTGATCCTTAGCAGGATACATCCTAAGTTCATCTATGTTAAGCCTGGTTTCCCCAACCAGGGTTAGGGAGACAAGCTAAACAGAATGTGCAGCTTAGTCAGATAGGCACACAGATAAATGAGTGAGCTAAGCTTGTATGTTTATTAACATACAGTAAAAATGACAGATACGCTTGTGCTATCAAATATATAGTTTATTCCATTATGAGTTCATAGCATAGTCAAAATAACAGTCCAATAGTCAGTCCATTCAGGGATATTCAGTTAGCAAAGTCCGTGTTGAATACCCTATGTCAATACACTTACAAGCCAGTCCTTTGTTTTCTCTCCCGTTCGAGTAAAACAGTGTTGTGTCCTTGCAGTAATCAGGAATCATCAAAGCCAGAGAGATAGCAAGCTACAGCCTTGCTTCTTTTAAAGTGCTTTCACAACCACTCCCTTAATTACTGTCCCACAGTTAAAGTTGCAGACACTTTAACATACAAACTATGATCACTTATTATTATTTACCTAAACCAGTTAGGGTAAAACAATGTTATCCCTAACATTCTCCCCTTTTAGGAAATAATAATATAAATATAACTATTTACATCTTTAAATCATATTTGTTACAACTCTCTTTAAACTTAGTTACTCCTTGAGCTTTTGTAAATTGGTCTGCAATGTTTTCTTCCGTCATGCAGTATTCCAATTTAATTAGCCCATTCTTTACAGATTCTCTAACATTTAAGTATCTTAAATCAGTATGCTTTGATCTAGTTTTAACAGCAATACTAGTAGCTAACTTTATAGCTGCTTGGTTATCCTCGAACACAATAATGGAATCTTTTACAGTTATACCCATGTCTAATAATAACTGTTTGTACAAAATCAAATCAGTGCATAATAATGACAGACATGAAAATTCCGCTTCCATCGTTGACAAGCTGATATGCTGTTGTCTGATTGACCTTCATCCTATTAATGTTTTACCAAATAATATAGCCATCCCAGATGTTGATTTTTTAGTGTTTATATCAGTTGCAAAACTTGCATCTGCATAGGCACTAAGACTCAAATCACCCTTTGGTTCTATATACAATGCATGGTTCAGTGTTCCTTTAAGATATCTTAAAATTCTCTTTAATGATTGCCAATGACATTGTTGTGGATCTGAATTAAAACGTGCCAGCTGATTTACACTATAAGCTATATCTGGCCTTGACCAATTGCTTATATATGATAAGCTGCCAATCAAAGATTGATATATGGACTTATCAAATTTGGGACTTTGATCATCAGTTTGGCAAACTTCCTGACTCATTGGAGTCTTTGCCGGTTTACAAAGTTCCATTTTAAACGTTTTAATTAATTGGCAGATTTTATCTTCTTGATATATCTTAAATCCATTTTTTGTTTTGTTAATTGTCAATCCTAGATACTTTTTAATTTCACCTAAATGCTTTAATTTTATCTTTTTGGCTAATAATGATATAATCTCATTAGCTTCATTATTAGTCTTAGTTAACAAAGCAATATCATCTGTAAATAATAACAATGACACCGTTCCATTATTTTCTCTTTTAAACACACATGGATCTGCTAAACCAGATTTAAAACCTATATTGTTTAACTCTTTCACAATATATTGGTTCCACTCAAACCCAGATTGTTTCAACCCGTAAAGACTCTTTTTGAGTTTCCAACAATCATTACTATTTACTTTATTGTCTTTTATACCTACTGGTTTTCTTAAATATATAGTGTGCTGCAATGGTGCATGCAGATAAGCAGTTTCTACATCTAAATGGTTAATAACATAGTTTTTCTTAGCTGCCCACACTAATGCTGCTCTTAAAGATGTTGCTTTAAGACTTGGTGCAAAAACTTCATCATAATCAGATGCAGTTTGATTAAATCCTTGAGCTACTAACCTAGCCTTATGGGTAACAGTCCCATCATTTCCAGTTTTTACTTTAAATATCCATTTGCACCCAATGGATTCTTCTCCTGGAGGTAATTTAGCATCTTCATAAACTTTCATTACCTTTAATGAATTTAGTTCCTTTTCCATTGCCTTTTGCCAATTCTCCTGATCCTTAGCAGGATACATCCTAAGTTCATCTACACTAGTTGGAACTTTAGTTACTTGGCAAACTATACTTGCTTGATACTTATCAGGTGGAGTTACACGTGTAGTACGTCTAGGTATTACAGGATTTACAGGTGGACTTTCATTTATTAACTCTTCTTGATTATCTAACTCTTCCTGATTAACTGTTTCCTCTTGTTCTGGTCCTATTTGCTCTTCTTGGAGTTCTTCTTTAATTGGACTCTTCTTATAACTAGTCTGATCTTTCTGCCTTTTGTAGGGTTCAATAATTACTTCATTATTTAAATCTTGCTCTAATCTATTCCATCCTACATGTTCTAGAAATTTTGCACTAGCACTGGTGTAAACTCTAGATGTACCTTGTTCCCAGAATCTATAAGATCTATGATTAGATGTATATCCTACAAAATATAATCTTTTAGCTCTATGTTGTCCTTTTTGTCTAAGTTGTGAAGGGATATGCACCCATGCTGGTGCTCCAAATGTGTGCATGTAACTTAAATCAGGTTTTGTACCATGCCACAGTGTGAATGGTAATTCACCTGTTGTTGAATTAACAACATTATTTAATATATGATTACCACACATTATTGCTTCTCCCCACAAATTGTCAGGTAATCCTGAATCAGACATCATAGTTCGTGCCATTGATTGTAATGTTTGGCCTCTTCTCTCTATAAAAGCATTATGTTGTGGCCTATATGGTGCAAACATTTTATGTTGAATACCTAACATTCTTAGTCTGTTCTGGAATTTATTATTTGTAAATTCTGTACCATTATCTGTTATAAGAGTTACTAATTTCTTTTTAGTTTTCCTTTCAGCAAATTTAATCCAATTAAAGAGATTTTGATACGTTTCAGTTTTGCTCTTCATTAAATAGCAAAACCCATATCTAGAATAATGGTCCATTATACTTAGTATGTAACGAGCTCCTCCTACACTTGGTTTTTTAGGACCTATTAAATCTGCAAATACTACCTCTAAAGGTTCTTTGGTAGTAAATCCATCAACTCTATTAGCAGGTGTGACCCTGGCTTTGCTTTGATTGCAAATATTACATTGCAAATACTTATTACAAGGTTTCAAACTTATTCCCTTAGATAATTCAACAGTTTTCTTAAGCATTTTAAAATTTAAATGCCCTAGCCTTCTATGTAACAAGTGAATACATTCATCAGGTTTCTTATTTTCATAAACTGTGTTAGCCACTTTTAAACCATTATCATTTAACACATATAATTCACCTCTTAAAGATGCAGTAATTTTCTTATCTTCTTTCTCAATTATGCAGTTATCTCCCCTAAATGTAACTACATATCCTAGTTTAACCAAAATTCTTACTGAAATTAAATTAAACTTAAGTTGTGGTACATATAACATTTTTACATTCTCTTTTATAAAAGAACAATATGCTATACCTTGACCTTTAGCTTTCAGTTTCCAGCCATTGGCTAACGATATCTGCTGTGTACTCTTGGACATTTTTATAAAATGTTTCTTGTCATTAGTTATACAATGTGATGCTCCACTGTCAACCACCCATAAATTATTTTTTACAGCTCCGTTAGTATACATGGCTAACTCTAAATTTTTCTTTATCTTTTGATGACTTTTAGTATTCTGGCCAGTGTTCTGGCGTTTTGCTTTTTTACAAAATCTTGCCAAATGTCCTCTTCCTCCACAATTAAAACACTTTTTAATTGCATATGCAGTAGGAGATTCATTATCTTCTTTTTGAGGTTGCTCCCTCCTTAACTCGTCTCTTTCAAGCCTTCTTCTGGCCTCTTCAATCAATCTGCCAGTTATGTCAGTTAAAGTTAGGCTTTCCTTTGGCAATATTTCAAGTGAAGTTACGTAATTGTCATAGGTTTCGTTAAGGGAAGATAGTATTATATAGACTTGGTGTAGTTCAGAGAAAATAAGCTCTTTCTCGTGCAGTTCTTGAAAAATGCTTTGCATAGTTTTCAAATGACTCAGCATATCACCATTCTTATGGAGATGTGTACTGAAAAGTTTCCGTGTTAGATTTATGTGAGCACCAACATTATCTCGAACATAAATCCTCTTCAGCTTCTGCCAACACCCAACAGCTGTCTTTTCTCCTTGGATATAAACAAGCTGGTTATCAGTTAAGGTTAAAGCAATAATGCAAATTGCTTGTTCATTTTTATGCATAAATTCTTCTATCTTTAATTTATCTTCCTCATCCTCTGGATCCCATTCTTCTACGTTTGGTGGATTTTCAATTATGTTCCACAAACCTTCACTTCGTAGAAGCAGACTACATTTCATAGACCATGATACATAGTTTGTTCCATCCAGCTTGGATATAAGGGACAAACTTTGTAGATTGACTTGTGCCATGTTTTCTTATATGGATATAAAAATATAATTAATAAAACACAGCTGTCTGTTACTGTAATGTATAACAACACAAACTCTCACTTTTACATAAATCTGTTTTATCCTAGTTAAACTGTCTTTGCAGCCTCTGGGCCCATAACCAGTGTTAAGCCTGGTTTCCCCAACCAGGGTTAGGGAGACAAGCTAAACAGAATGTGCAGCTTAGTCAGATAGGCACACAGATAAATGAGTGAGCTAAGCTTGTATGTTTATTAACATACAGTAAAAATGACAGATACGCTTGTGCTATCAAATATATAGTTTATTCCATTATGAGTTCATAGCATAGTCAAAATAACAGTCCAATAGTCATGTATCATTTAGTCAGTCCATTCAGGGATATTCAGTTAGCAAAGTCCGTGTTGAATACCCTATGTCAATACACTTACAAGCCAGTCCTTTGTTTTCTCTCCCGTTCGAGTAAAACAGTGTTGTGTCCTTGCAGTAATCAGGAATCATCAAAGCCAGAGAGATAGCAAGCTACAGTCTTGCTTCTTTTAAAGTGCTTTCACAACCACTCCCTTAATTACTGTCCCACAGTTAAAGTTGCAGACACTTTAACATACAAACTATGATTACTTATTATTATTTACCTAAACCAGTTAGGGTAAAACAATGTTATCCCTAACATTCTACACTAGTTGGAACTTTAGTTACTTGGCAAACTATACTTGCTTGATACCTATCAGGTGGTCTAGTTACACGTGTAGTACGTCTAGATATTACAGGACTTACAGGTGGACTTTCATTTATTAACTGTTCTTGATTATCTAACTCTTCCTGATCAACTGTTTCCTCTTGTTCTGGTCCTATTTGCTCTTCGTGGACTTCTTCCTTTATTGGACTCTTCTTATAACTAGTCTGATCTTTTTGCCTTTTGTAGGGTCAATAATTACTTCATTATTTAAATCTTGCTCTATTCCATCCTACATGTTCTAGGAATTTAGCACTAGCACTGGTGTAAACTCTAGATGTACCTGGTTCCCAGAATCTATAAGATCTGTGATTAGATTCATATCCTACAAAAAAATAATCTTTTAGCTCTATGCTGTCCTTTGTGTCTGAGTTGTGAAGGGATATACACCCATGTTGGTGCTCCAAATGTGTGCATGTAACTTAAATCAGGTTTTGTACCATGCCACAATGTGAATGGTAATTCACCTGTTGTTGAATTAACAACATTATTTAATATATGATTACCACACATTATTGCTTTTCCCCATAAATTGTCAGGTAATCCTGAATCAGACAACATAGTACGTGCCATTGATTGTAGTGTTTGGCCTCGTCTCTCTATAAAGGCATTATGTTGTGGCCTATATGGTGCAGACTTTTTATGTTGAATACCTAACATTCTAAGTCTATTCTGGAATTTATTATTTGTAAATTCCGCACCATTATCTGTTATAAGAGTTACTAATTTCTTTTTAGTTTTTCTTTCTGCAAATTTAATCCAATTAAAGAGATTTAGATACGTTTCAGTTTTGCTCTTCATTAAATAGCAAAAGCCATATCTAGAATAGTGGTCCATTATACTTAATATGTATCGAGCTCCTCCTACACTTGGTTTTTTCGGACCTATTAAATCAGCAAATACTATCTCTAAAGGCTCTTTGGTAGTAAATCCATCAACTCTATTTGCCGGTATGACCTTGCTTTTGCTTTGATTACAAGCAAAACATTGCAAATACTTATTACAAGTTTTCAAACTTATTCCTTTAGATAGTTGAACAGTTCTCTTAAGCATTTTAAAATTTAAATGCCCTAGCCGTCGGTGTAACAAGTGAATACATTCATCATGAGATTTCTTATTATCATAAACCGTGTTAGCCACCTCTAAACCATTATCATTTAACATATATAATTCACCTCTTAAAGATGCAGTAATTTTCTTATCTTCTTTCTCAATTATGCAGTTATCTCCTTTAAAGGTAACTATATATCCTAGTTTAACCAAAATTCTAACTGAAATTAAATTAAACTTAAGTTGTGGTACATATAACATTTTTACATTCTCTTTTATGAAAGAACAATATGCTATACCTTGACCTTTAGCTTTCAGTTTCCAGCCATTGGCTAACGATATCGGCTGTGTACTCTGGGACATTTTAATAAAATTTTTGTTATCATTTGTTATACAATGGGATGCTCCACTGTCAACCACCCATAAATTATTTTTTACAGCTCCGTTAATATACATGGCTGACTCTAAATTTTTATTTTTATTTTGGTTACTTTTAGTATTCTGGCCAGCGTTCTGGCGCTTTGCTTTTTTACAAAATCTTGCCAAATGTCCTCTTCCTCCACAATTAAAACACTTTTTAATTGCGTATGCAGTAGGAGATTCAATATCTTCTTTTTGAGGTTGCTTCCTCCTTAACTGATCTCTTTCAAGTCTTCTTCTTGCCTCTTCAATCAATCTGCCAGTTATATCAGTTAAAGTTAAACTTTCCTTAGGCAAAATTTCAAGGGAAGTGACGTAGTTGTCATAACTTTCGTCTAGTGATGATAGAATTATGTAGACTTGGTGTAGTTCAGAGAAAATAAGCTCTTTCTCGTGCAGTTCTTGAAGAATGCTTTTCATAGTTTCCAAATGACTCAGCATATCACCATTCGTCTGGAGATGCGTCCTGAAAAGCTTTCGTGTAAGATTTATGTGAGCACCAACGTTATCTTGAATATAAATCCTCTTCAGCTTCTGCCAACACCCAACAGCCGTTTGTTCTCCATGGATATGAACAAGTTGCTGGTCAGATAGTGTTAGTCCTATTATGCAAAGAGCTTGTTCATTCTTCTGTTTAAAGTCTTCTATCTTTTGTCTATCTTCCTCAGTCTCTGGATCTCATTCCTCTATATTTGGTGGATTTTCAATTATGTTCCACAGAACTTCTCTTTGTAGAAGTAGACTACATTTCATAGACCATGATACATAGTTTGTTCCATCCAACTTGGATATAAGGGACAAACTTTGTAGATTGACTTGTGCCATGTTTTCTCATATGGATATAAAACTATAATTAATAAAACACAGCTGTCTGTTTATTGTAACGTGTAACAACACAAACTCTCACTTTTTACATAAATCTGTTTTATCCTAGTTAAACTGACTTTGCAGCCTCCGGGCCCATAACCAGTGTTAAGCCTGGTTTCCCCAACCAGGGTTAAGGAGACAAGCTAAACAGAATGTGCAGCGTTAGTCAGATAGGCATACAGATAAATGTGTGAGATAAGTTTGTATGTTAGTTAACATACAGTAAAAATAACAGATACATTTGTGTTGTCAAAAATATAGTTTATTCCACTTCGAGTTTTATAGCATAGTCAAAATAAGAGTCCATTAGTCATGTATCGTTTTTAGTCAGTCCATTCAAGGATATTCAATTAGCAAAGTCCGTGTAGAATATCCAATGTCAGTTCACTTACAATAAATCAGTCCTCTCACCATTGATAAATCAACAGTCCTTTCTCTCTCCCGTTCCAGTAGGGGAAAAACACAGTCTTCAATCCATGCAGTAATTAGAGATCATCCAGCGAGAGAGAGCAAGCTACCATGCCTTGCTTCCCCTGTACTTATCTTTATTCCTTGTCCATCAAGGAACATCAATCAATTTGGTCCATTTTGTTAGGGATAACATTGTTTACCCTAACTGGTTTAGGTAAAATAATAAATATGTTATCATGGTTTGTTAGTTAAAGTGTCTGTAACTTTAACTGTAAGAATGTAATTAAGGGAGTGGTTGTAAAAGCACCATAAAAGAAGCAAGGCACGGCAGCTTGCTCTCTCTGGCTTTATGATCCCTAATTACTGGATAGACTGAAGATTGCGTTTTTCCCCTACTGGAACGGGAGAGAGAAAGGACTGTTGATTTATCAATGGTGAGAGGACTGATTTATTGTAAGTGAACTGACATTGGATATTCTACATGGACTTTGCTAATTGAATATCCTTGAATGGACTGACTAAAAATGATACATGACTAATGGAGTGTTATTTTGACTATGGTATAAAACTCTAAGTGGAATAAACTATATTTTTGACAACACAAGCGTATCTGTTATTTTTACTGTATGTTAAGTAACATACAAACTTATTTCACACATTTATCCGTATGCCTATCTGACTAATGCTGCACATTCTGTTTAGCTTGTCTCCTTAACCCTGGTTGGGGAACCCAGGCTTAACACATTTGACAAGTTCTTATATCTTTGCTTTGTCCTATTCTTCTTTTTCTTTCTTTGCTAAGAAAAGGCCCACCATCTGCCTTCCAAACCGTTAATCAAAAGAGGTATGCATAGCTTTCCTTTTGAATTATTCATGTACTTTCTTATGGACAGAATTTAGATTCTGAAGGGACTAAGTAGTGGGAGCTCAGAGGACAAACGGAAAAAAAATAAAACAAGAGAACAATGCTAAATGATCAGCATGATGTACTCCAGCTATGAAAAAAATCAAGAGATTCAAGAACAATCAATGTTTATCAATAAAATGTTCTCAAGTTGATCTTGAGTTCTGGTGACTAGTCCTTGCTTCCTTCCCTCTTTCCTTCCTTCCCTCCTTCCCTGATCTGGTCTGCTCTGATCTGGTCTTCAGCTAGAATTTCTGTCCAAGCATTGACTAGGAATCTTCCTTAGCTTTTCTGATTTCAACCAAGGTCAAATAAGTGCTATCCTTAGCTGAATTTTTCAATAATAAATATCCATATTAATTTCCTGCAAATTTAATTGTCTTACAAATGTCACCATCACCAACAAATTTCTGTGTAATTATATGCTGAAGGTATTGTTCCATTGCTCCTTTTATTAAAATATATATATATAAAATTCTAGTATACAGAAAAAAATATTAGAAGTTGTAAAGTTACAGCATGTATACCGAAAAGAATGATTTCCTGAAAAATGCAAAAAGGTTTACTGCATGTATTCAAGAGATATCTACAGGGTATGAGTTTTTTTAAAAAACATGATGATTGATGCTTCCCCATTTTTTAAGGTCAAATCGATCTCATAAAGTAAAAAAAAAAAAGTCAAAATGGGTCACAGCTGCCACAGTGTGATCAAAGCCCTTTCTTTTTTATGGACAACAGGCAAAGCTTTGATCACATCTTGGTGATTGCCATCTTAACTTTTTGAGCATACCTTATAGCTACTACTATTACTTCTTTCAGAGGATTAACTGGATGGAGATTTTGTGTGTGTGTGTGTGTGTGTGTGATGGAGAAAAAGCATATGGTACGGAAACATAGATTTTTATTATAATAATAATGTGGGCATAGAATGATAAAATCCATAGACAACAGAAGAGATATAATCCTGGCTGGAATTGCACAGTATTGTGAACCTGTTCTTTCTCTTTTCTCCTGAAAAATGCTTCCATGAGAGATAATTCTTTCCTATCTTCCTTGTTTTGTTTTTTGTTGTTTTATCTGTAATTACAGGTTGCAAGATACAGTTTCTGAAACCTAACTTTCAATGTTGTTTGCAAAGACCAAAAGATATGACATAATTAGGATGGCATAAAATTCTGATTTGAGAATCAGAATTCTCAACTCAGCTCAAAATTATTTATCAAATCCCCACATTGAATTGACATTCTGACTCCTTACAAGCAATGTTAAATCACTGAATTCGATTGGATCAACTTTCTGAGCCAAGTCAGCCCTATTTGGCAATGTAATTCCAAGTGTCAATTCAGTTTTCCCAAATAAATCACCCTCTGAACTAAATCAGCTTGAATATTGAAAGCAATGAGAAGCTGATTCAGGCACTCCTAAAATTTCTTTAGCAAGGACTGGAGACCTTGGCCAAAAAAAGATGCCATCAAGGTTGAGAATGCTGGATCTGTGGTCTGCATCATAATAAGTAGGTGAAGCTTTTCACTTAAAAGACCGTAAAGCTGTCTTTCCTGAAATTATAGGGACACCAAGCAATACGGATGATAAAAATAAAAAGAGGAAGAGCAGAATATTAAAAGTTTTATGCAGTAGAGAAGTGTGCTATGATGAGGTTGCAACTTTTTAAATTCCTAGGATAAAGTCCCAGGACTGTAGCAGATTATAACTACAGAGAAGAAAGACCAGGGGTGGAAAGGACTCCAAGCTTTGGAATTCTCCTGTCATGGTTGTAAACCTCCAGGGTCCTTGCAAAAAACAAAAGGGATGGGGAGTCCTTTTTGATGGGGGGGATATTGGAACAGTTGACCCTGAACATCGTTTCCCACAAGGTGCACAAACATTATACCTCTGCATTTTGCTTTGCATTAAAATGAAACACAGCCAGCTTTAACTTTTCAGAATAGGAAGGCTTTAGTTGATCTTCTCAGATTCTGTTTCTATTGCTCTATGTACAGGTAGTCCTTGATTTATGACCATTCAGCAATCATTTGAAATTATGGTGGCACTGATCAAAGGGACTTAAGACCTGTGTCCAAAGTTATAGCTGGGTCCCCATGATCATGTGATAAAAATCCAGGCACTTGGCAGCACCCTACTCTTCTTCACTTTCTCCAGTTGCTGACAGGCCTACCCAATCTATGCGAGGCAGATACCCTTCTTACCAAGGCCACCTTGCTCCCTTCTCCAATATGCTCCATTCTCATGACCCTTCAGAAACCTTCCATCTGCAAATAATGTGAAGAAGAAGTCTTCCAGAGCACCTCAAGAATGAGCTCCATTCTTTACTTGCCAACCACAATTCTGGTCCCAGCTCTGGTCTTAAGCCAAGAACTATCTCTACGTACATATATATATTTGAGGCTTAGAGTTAGTATTGACTGCTAGCAATTGTCTGGATGAATCCCTGCAGATTTCTTGAAAATATTTCAGAAGAGGTTTCCACTGCCCCTTCTTAGGGCTGAAAGAGGTAGACTGGCCTGAAGTCACCCAGTTGGCTTCGTGCCTAAGGCAAGGTTAGAACTCATAGTGTCTCAGTTCCTAGCTAATAGCTTAACCACTACACAAAACAGGCTCTCTACTACTTGTAGTACTACTTAATCTACTATTACTTGTAGATTAATTGAAATTTGGAAAATAATTTTATTTAAAGCAAGAATGTATAAAATAATAAGAGTATTCCTAGTAGCCTTCAGGTTCCAAATAAGTTTTCTTTTTATTGCTGCCAGTTCTTATTTTCTTTCAACTGATTTAAGATATATCTTCTTTTTTCACGTGTGTACATTTGCATTTTTTATCAAGTGTCTTCAGGTATATTACAGTAGTGGGTTTTTAACCATGTTTTTTTAACTATAATGGCAATTGTTAACGCTAGAAACTCACTTTTAGTGGGAAATAGCATAGAATTTTTTTAAATAAATCAATTCAGAAGATGATTTTGTCTCAGCTCAACCAAATTCACAGGATTGTAGCTGCTGGGATAAAATGAATAGAAATCCCCTTGGAATCTCCTGGAGAAAAGGTAAAATATAAATCTAGCAAATATTAATATTTTAACTATTCTGTTAAGCATGTCCTGCTCTTTATACTTTTCACTTCTTTGTTCTCAAGTTCATGTTTGTTTTTTAGATTGGGGTTAAAACTTTCTGGAAATTGCCAAGGGGAAGCTTTTATTTTGAACACCTTGTATACATTTTTAAAACCAAATAAAATTAATAAAATATTTATCCCTATTTTGGCATTTTTAGCCAGGTCTTCCTACCTCATGCAAAACAAAGTTTGTGCAGTTTCAAAGGCCTCTTGTCTACAAATTGGTTGACATTAGTTTAACTCAGTATTTCTTACCTTCAGCAACTTTAAGATGCATGGAATTCTGGAAGTTGAAATCCACTCATCTTAATATTGCCAAAACTGAGAAACAGCTCATCTTTCCTTAAAACAGCTCATCTTTCCTTTCAGAACAGAGAGATAAAGATGTTGCATTACAGGTAGTCCTTATCTTATGGTGGCAGTTGGGGCTGGGATTGTCACGACTAAGCAATAAGATCATAAACTATGACATCACACAATCACATTGCCTAGAGACAGCAATCCAGGGATTGCCATTGTAATTGTATGTTAGGTGGAAACATGCTTGAGCGGAAGAAACAGGTTGAAATCAGATCTTTTAAAGTCTAAGATGCTGGTTTTATTGCTTGAGTCTGCATTAGGTTGGATTCCAATATGACATGGTCCCCCAAAGTTCTGGCAACTTCAATCCCCTCAATCCTTTCTTCTCTGTTGTCCCTCTAGTTCCCTCTTCTACCTTTTGGATGACAAAGTTGTCACCTAGGTTTAGATATCAGGTGCAGCTGGGACAGTGGATGGAGATCAGGTGGGTAAGGAAACTGGGAGGCAGCAGGCCACACATCAGTGGAAGTGTTGTGGGTGGGAGTAACATACCAGACTGGGCAACTTGCAACTTCCCTGCCAGCTTCACCACTGATTTTGCTTGTGCAAAACCAGCAGGAAGATCGCCATGGCAATAACATGACTGCCACTCTCTGCAGCGTTGTAATTGTTAGCGAGACACCCAAGTGTCTGGATTACAATCACATGATCATGGAAGTGGTACAACTTCTGGATCTCCAAGCAATGTTTATAAGTCCATTCTTTGAGCACTGCTATAACTTTGAACAATCACTCGATGAATGGGTGTAAGTTAAGGTTTACCTCTATGTCCTGCCCGCTTACATCCCACTCACTCTTTTGGGAGAGGGTGGCATTTCCTCTGATTTTACACAGTGTCTATCCTATGTGGTGCTCCAGTTACATAGACCATCAGGAGGCAGAGACTACATGACCAAAGATGTCCTATTTAGGACTCTGAATCAGACAGCACAAAATGTCCAGCTGGCTCTGCGGAATAATGAGGGGTCCTTGGTGCTCTCTGAGTTTGCTTGCTTTCTTGCTTTCTTACTAATGAAACTTCTGCCAACCTAGCATTTAGAAAGCATGTAAAAATGCAAGCAGAAAAATAGGGACCACATACATACAGATGCATATATTCAAAGGTATAAAGGGTACATATGCAATATAATATACAAGATAAAATATTCGCTTCTCAGCCTTTTGGCTAAGATCAAGTGTAGTATCTGTTCTTATCAGTTTAATAAAATATTAATTTAAGGTAAAACCATAATAAAACTACCATAATATGACGCCACACAATCACAATAGGATAGATGTTTGTCAAAGAATAAGAGGCTTCAAAGGAGATGCTAAACAAAAGGATATTTTGCATTGCTTAGATCCAATCCCTTTAAGATAAAAATGTGAGATGATCCCACTCATACAAGGCATTGAATTCCTTAAAGGAACCTGGAATGCCTAATTCCATACTGTTGAGAATTAGAATTCCAGTCCATGCCAGAAAACTTATGACATCCAGTCACTTTCAAGGAGTGCTGACTATGATGATGGATTCATTAAGCAATATATTTGGTTCAGCAAACAGTAATCTTGACTTACGCTCAGGAGTTTGAGCCAACAATCAATGTTCTTTTTCATGTATTTATTTCTAAGAGTATGTTTGATGAACCTGAAGGGGAAATGAGTTGAATCGGTGTATTTCATGTACAGTGTAGCCTTTATAGTGTGTCAGAAGTCCTGCTTTCTAATATATAGCACGTCTCAATTTCATGACTTTCTGACATTCCACAAAATGACACTTCATTAAGAATCAATGGAGAATCATCCATCCAGAACTGTTTTTTTATTGATATGGTTTCAGCAGAAAAATATCAGGGTCACTCATCACTTCCCACATAAGGAAGGTACAATGAAATCATTATTGAGAAAGTCTAACAGGCAAGAATGCATTCAATTTTGTCAGAGATAACATAACCAGCAAAATATATCGCTCAATCTTTCCAGCAGTTACTCTGAACAAACAGGGGTATCAGCAGATTACAAATCTTAAAATGACTTCCATGTCAAAGTAACTGAGACTTACATTTTTCCACATCTTTGTCACACACAAAAATGAGGACATTAAAAATGTGTGTCCTGCATCACACAGATTTCATCATGCAGCGCAAGAGAGTTAAGTTTTATCACTCACCAGGAAAAAGTCTGAAGAAATTATCTTCTCAGTCTCCCTTCATATCAATTTGTTAAATCCAAGCCGAGTCCTGGACAATTAAGTCATTTTCTTTTTCTGGCACTCAGTTTTTCATATCTTATTATTATTATTATTGTACATGGATTTTTTACAACAGACAATACAATGGACTGGTTCATCCATTTTATGAACCTATCACATAACTATGGTAAACTATATAAATTGTAAATTGGAATTCACAGAATAGTATAAGATATACAAGTCACAAGGAATGATGTCACCTAACAGTTTAAATCAAAACAAATAAACCACATTATATGATATTGGTTAGGCCAGTACACATGCAAGTATTCTGGATTTTATATCTTTTTTTTTTTTTTTTGCCAGCACATCTAGTCACAGGTAACCATGTTATACTGGAGGGATTCAGGATTTAAGCCAAGACAAAACATAGTTTGTTTCAGCCTAGTACGTTGTACTTATAAACCAGTGTTTTACAAACTGGCAGCTTCAAGATTAATGGACTTCAAGTTCCAGAATCCTTTAATTCCAGCATGATGACTGACAAATTCTGAGAGCTGAAGTTCATCCACCTTCTCTCAACACCCCAAATTTGATCCTGTTGTATTCTGTCTATTGAGCAGAAGACAGTTCAAAAAATGTGTAGCGTTCACAATGGACTAAGCCGAAGTCTTCACTCCGGTCCATGTTTCCAGCAGGAACACGGACCATTCCTATTGGCTGATGCCGTTTGACAGCCGGCTATAAAAGGAGCTGTCAAACGGCATCAGCTGTTGCTGCCAGCTGGCTGCCTTGTTAGCGCGGCAACCGCTTTATTGTGTCAATAAAGTTACAGCTGAAGTTTGCTCTGAGTTTTGCCTCAGGTTATTCCACTGCTCTACAACACTGACGACGAGGGCGGGATTCCTATAAGAGGCAACCGGGCAAAGAATCGCTAAGTGAAGTCACTACAAAAAGAGCCGAAGTCACTACCGAGCTGAATGTCACTTAAAGAGCTATCATCACTATTCACGAGCGCGAATTTCAACTTTCCTTCAAAAGATACGGCACCGCTGAAGCGAGATGACTTTGAACCCTGCATTCCCGTCTTTCAGACCGACAGCTGAAACATGGGAGTCCTACAGAAACCGATTTGACTGTTTTCTAGATGCCATAGACCTTGCTGACGTTTCCGACCATAGGAAAAAGTCCTACTTTTTAAGTTTTTGTGGAGCCACAGTGTTTGACACTGCTACGGCATTATTGGCTCCACGTTCTGTTAAGACTGTTCCTTGGGAAGAATTGCAGGAAATTCTTTCCAACCACTATTCCCCTAAGCCATCCCAAATTGCCAGAAGACATGCTTTTAGGAGACAGATTCAAGCTGAGGGAGAAACTATTAGTGGGTACATGGCTGCCCTACGAACAGCCGTTTTGCATTGTGGGTTTAGAGACTATCTGGAAGACATGCTATTAGACCAACTAGTTTGTGGAGTCAGGGATTTAAGGCTACAAAGGCATCTATTGGCTAAAAGAGATTTAACTCTTAAAATAGCTATTGAAGAGTCTCAAGCTACTGAACTGTCTGCACTTTCAGCAGCAGAAATTCAGGGAAATCCAATTAGCCAGGGCAGCTCAACCATCCATTACGATGAAGCCTCCTTAGAAGAACGCTCTGAAGGGGCTAATGATGTAAATCGCCTCAGGCAGCAAAAAACCAGTCAAGGGAAAAATAGGCCAAACCCCAGTCTACCTCCACAGCATCAGTCCATTTGTCTAAGCTCCACCTACTTCCACTCCAGACAGGTGGGAAGATTCTGCGGCCCCTTGGTCCTGGGTGCATATTGGCCCTGTTCATGGGTGTACATTCCTAGTAATGATGGATTCCTTTTCTAAATGGATAGATCTGGCCTTGACGACCACCACAACTTCAGAAGCTGTCACTAAGGCTCTTTCAAGGATATTCGCTACCCATAGCTTCCTTGGCACCATTGTGTCTGATAACGGCCCCCAGTTTACTTCCTATGAGTTTGAGGTCTTCCTAGCCAACCTAGGAATAAGGCACGCACTTACAGCTCCCTTTCATCCTGCCAGTAATGGCCTGGCTGAAAGGGCAGTCAGATCAGTTAAGGAGGCCCTGGCAAGGTTTGGGCCTATAGATTGGCACTCTAGGCTCGCTAAGTACCTCTTGACCCAGCATACAACCCCCTGTGCCACCACTAATAAGTCTCCAGCTGAACTCCTCATGGGAAGACGTCTGAGGACCACCCTAGACAGACTCCATCCACATTATGCCCCAGTCACACCCTTAGGGTCAAAAAGCCAGGCAAGAGAGTTCACTGAGAATGACTAGGTCTATGCCCGGAACTATGCGGGTCACCCCTTGTGGATGCCAGGGCAAATTATGGCAATAACTGGTCCTAAGTCTTACAGGGTCTTACTGCAAGATGGGCACATCTGGCGCCGCCATATCAACCAACTTAGAAGGCATTGGAGTGCGGTTACAGATGGCCCTCAAGACGTCCCTGCAGCAAAGAAACTGCCAGTGCCCACAGAAACCTCCCTTAAATCTGACAAGCACGCAAGTCTACCTGAACTGCCATCGGTCCCTCGCCCAGAGACGCCTGAAACCAGCTTCTTCAGCTCCAGAAGTTGCCCAGCAAGCGGAGGAGTTCCTTCCAGCAGCAGCTTCACCAGAACTTAGATGATCTGGCCGCCTGCGCAAGCGCCCGAGCTATCTCAAAGACTATGCATGCTCCGTTCTGGGGGAAAGGAGTGTAGCGTTCACAAGGAGCTGTCAAACGGCATCAACTGTTGCCACCAGCTGGCTGCCTTGTTAGCGCGGCAGCCGCAGCAACCCTTTATTGTGTCAATAAAGTTACAGCTGCAGTTTGCTCCGAGTTTTGCCTCAGGTTATTCCGCCGCTCTACAACAAAATGGACTAACAAGTTCCATCATTCTGTTGGATTCTATTATGGGTTTTTTTTTAAAAAAAAAAAATGTATACAATATAAAGAAACACATAGTTTAACCCTAAGCAAAGCAAGGGAAAGGTGGCTTGCTTCTAATGAAACTATGCATTCTCCATGCCTTCCTTTTCAATTTGGGTGGGATAGTACAATTATACAATAAATGAAATGTGCAGTATGATCAAAAGTACAAAGGATTCTATGTTAATTGATTGTTTGATTGATTGATTGATGATTGATCAGGTTGTTTTTGACCCCTAGTGACCAGATGAATAGATTTTCTCCTTCTGGTTAACAAGTCCAGTGTCTTAACCACTAGCCATGGGTTTTGAAGTTTGGCTCAAGGCTCATGATTTAATTAGGGTGATTGTTGGAATCCTGACAGTGACCCTAAAAAGCAGGAGCTAATCACCACTTTCACACCCATTGTCAATTATAAGGCTGGTATTGGTATTCTTTATATTGAATTTTAGCCCCATTTTTTTCCATTTTGGTCCTTAATTTTCTTTACTAAAGCTTTCAGATCATTTGCATTTTCAGCAGAATAGTTAAAGACTTCGTAAATCAACCAATGGAACAGCTTGCCCTGGGAAGTTGTGGGAGCGCCATCAGTTGAGACTTTGAAGAAGAGATTGGACTGCCATTTGTCAGAAATGGTGTACGTCTCCCACTTTGGGGGGAGTTGGACTAGATGATCTACAAGGTCCCTTCCAACTCTGATTATCTGTTAAACAGAATTTTTGCTACTAATCACCCAGTCTAAGAGTTGCAGCAATTGTCTGACATATGAAGGCTTTTTTCCAAATATATCTGCATTTACTGTTGTATTTTGGGGGGAACAAAATATCCTCGCCGGAGAAGTTTATTTAGTACCAACTTTACTTGATCTTAGTAAACAAAATATAATTTATTGCTGTACTAGTATTTTTGCATGCAAATGATGTGGTTTGGCAGAATATCCACGCAATTAGATAGATTGCAGAATGCAGCAAGAAATATGGATCTGAAAATTAATGCTTCAAAGAGTATAGTACCTGTGTTTGACTGGAAAAATGGGAGGAACAATAGCTAATAAGCTATATTCAAAGGATGAAAAACCAAAGCCAATTGATAGATTTATATGCTTGAATAGAATGGTAACTAACAATGGAGAAATGGATGGAGAAATGTTAAGATGTACAAATGCAGGTTTAAAAAAAGTAATGGGCCCCATGTGGTCTGTTGTAAAGGGTGAGTGTTTATTAAAATTGTTTTTAAAAATAGCTGTGTCTAAGAGCATGCATCTGCCCACTTAGTTAGATTGGTAGTCCTTGATTTACAGCCAGTCCTTAGTCCTCCGAGGTTCTAATGAACCTTCCTAGGGGGTACATACAAGGGTGGGCTGCTGGGGGTTTGCAGGAGTTTGGGAGAGCCCCTAGCTAAGATTCTGTGCAGTTCAGAGAATCCCCAAATCCCACTCCTGGCTGGCCCTGCCCACCCCTCCCAGGAGTCCCCAGGTAGCCCGTTTTGGATGCAGGTAAGAGCAGGACATACACAGAGGCTCAGGGAGGGTGAAAACGGGCCTCCCGGAAGTTCAGCAAGGCGAGAAATGGGTCCATTTCCAGCTTCCAGAGAGCCTCTGGAGCCCAGGGAGGTAGTTTTCTCCCTCCCAGAGGCTCAAGGAAATTCTCCGGAGCCCAGTGAGGGCAAAAACATCTCCAATGCCATGATGCAGGAGGCTGACTAAGCCATGGCCACCATAGCCACCAACCTACAGCAACTGGGCAGCAACTTTGCTAAAATTTGTACCCTGGATACATATTGTTATGAACTAATAAAAGCACTTAAATAAAGTTTTAACAAACCTTAAAGAAAAAGCAGGGTTCTAATCCTGCACTTCTGATTGGCTGATAATAGTGATATTGGATTGGTCCGTTCTAAAGAATCTAATTGGCTGTTAACGAGCCACTCTCATTGGTTCAAGGGTTTAACACTTCCATGTTTCTCATTGGCTAATAGGTCAGCAGCCTGCCCTATAAAAGGGCTGCTGCTGCCCTAGGTTTTTTTGCTCTGTTCAGAATGATTAATAAAGAGTTGAAGTTCACTGTTCACTGCCTCGTCTCCGTTCCTTGTACCCATGTGCAGAACTTAACACTGGCGACAAGGATGGGATACAGAGACATCAGAGCTGACTGAACACTACAGAGCACCAAACAGAGCACGTGGCTGAAGGCGCATCAACAACAGAAACCATGTCCGGCGGCGCCATACCACCCACTCCATTTGACCCGGCACAAAAAGACTGGGACTCGTACATAGACCGGTTCCAGATATTTCTGGAGAACAACAACTTGAAGGATGCCACTATGGGAAAAAAGCGAGCAGTGTTCCTGACCCATTGCGGGCCTGCCGTCTTTAAGATGGCCAAGGCACTAGCGAAACCGGCTGAGGTGAAGACCATGGACTGGGACGTCCCCGCGCCCCTTCTACTATGGGCCCACTATGCACCCGCCGTACCAATGCTTGTCCAAGACATGAATTTTACCAGAGGGACCAGCGGAAAGGAGAGAGCGTTGCAGATTTCATCACGGATCTCCGGAACCTGGGAGGCCTCTGTGGGTTTACAGACCTCAAAGAAGCTCTGAGAGACCGAATAATTCTGGGATTAGATGACCCCACGACGCAGAGCAAGATCATGGCCAAAGGGGACATCGACCTTGCTGATGTCATCAAGGACGCTACTGCAGCAGAAGCAACCAGGAAGTCGGCCGCCCGACTGCGCCGCACTAACACACTGCTCCGTCAACTCACCAGCGATACCTCACCTCGCCTAGAGAGGCACACAACAGCGACCCACTATGAGGACCTCGAATCGCCATCAGAAAGTGATGAGGAGGAGGTCAACCGGCTCCGGTCTGAACGTGACCAACACCATCAGCGGAATCAAAGGCTACCGCACCAATGCGCGGGTTGTGGAGCAAACCACCCGCGATCAGACTGCAAATTCCTCGACGCGCTCTGCCATTTCTGTGGGAAAAGAGGCCACATCGGGAAGGTCTGTAGAAGCAAGCAAGGATCCAGCCCACTTCAGAGGGGAAACAACTACCGCCAGACAACAGAGAATCGACCTGTGAGTTGGGAACACTTGAACTGCCAATGGAACAACCACTCCTACAGAAATAAAACACCGGCCATTTTATTGAGAAGAGAAGAGGCACACCAAACCATTACAATCGGTCACACCTCATTGCTAGATGCAAAGAAGATCCGAGTGAAGGTCGTCATCGAAAACCAGTCTTGTGTAATGGAAGTCGATTCAGGATTGTCCCTCTCGATGGTTTCCTGGAAGACTCTTAAACAATTAATCCCTGCCATCAGGCGTCAAGACCTCAGAGCCCAAAGTATCATACTCAAAGATTATCAGGGGAACCGAATTCCGGTCGTTGGATCCAGCCAAGTCCAAGTATCATTCAAAAATCATACTGCGTCATTACCACTGACCGTCGTCGACCGTGACCGGCCTAGCTTGTTAGGTCTTCAATGGTTTGCCCCACTCGGGATCGAGGTTGCCGGCATTCACCAAACCAGAAGCGACGACTGGGAGGAGGCCATCGTCCAGGAATTCCAGGATGTTTTTGCAGACAAACTAGGCGAGTACAAGGGGACCCCGATATCATTTAACCTTAACCCTGAAGTAGCCCCCATCCACCTTAAACCTCGTCGGGTACCTTTTGCCTTTAAACCAAAAATTGATGAGCAGCTTGATAAATTAATAGCCCAGGGTGTTTTAGAACCAACTGACCACACTCATTGGGAAACCCCAATTGTAACACCCATCAAACCGGATGGATCGTTAAGGATTTGTGGGGACTACCGGGCTACCCTTAATCACGCACTTCAACAGAATGCTTACCCAGTGCTGGTGGTACAACACCTTCTCCATCCCCTGGGGGGCAGAAAAGTCTTCACTAAACTGGATTTAGCACAGGCATACCAACAACTGCCTGTAGATTTAAAAAACGCAGAGACACAGACGATCGTTACGCACTGAGGCGCCTTTAAGTGCAACTGACTCCAATTTGGAGTGAGCGTAGCCCCAGGGATTTTTCAAAGTCTGATGGAGAGACTATTGCAAGGGATCAAGGGGCTTGTGCCATACTTTGATGACGTTTTAATTGCTGCCCCGAATAGAGAAATACTAGAAAAGCGTCTTAAAATGGTCCTCCAGAAATTTAAAGACTCTGGCCTTAAGGTTAAAAAAAATAAATGTCAACTGTGTACTGATAAAGTAGAGTTCCTGGGGTACCTAATCGATAAACAAGGCATTCACCCCACTAATAGCAAACTAAGGGCAATCAAAAACGCCCCAAGACCCAGAAATAGGACTGATCTCCAAGCTTTCCTGGGGCTCATTAACTTTTACAACATCTTCTTGCCCCAGAAAGCGACCGTAGCTGAGCCCCTACATAGACTTCTCGACAAAAAAGCAACCTGCGTCTGGGGACACCATGAGGAGCACACATTCCGACAAGTGAAAAACTTACTAACCTCAGATGCTGTTTTAATGCAGTATAACGAGACTCTGCCTTTAACAATTACATGTGATGCATCACCGTTTGGAGTAGGAGCCATTTTGAGTCATGTGTTACCAAATGGTAATGAGGCCCCTATTGCCTATTTTTCAAGGACATTATCAAAGGCTGAACGTAACTATAGCCAGATCGACAAAGAGGCTCTTGCTGTTGTATCTGCTGTGAAATGGTTTCATGAATATGTTTATGGACGAGTTTTTACTATTTTTTTTTTAAACAGATTTTATTAATTTTACAAACACAATACACAAAACATAAACTAAAACATCTTTTCTGAAGGCTGCCTGATCCCGGGTTAAAACTCTTCTCACAGACACAAATTCAAACATCATATTCATTTTATATATCCTTCCATATCTTGTTATCATTTTCTTTTCTTTTTTTTTTATAAACCAATTTTATTAATTTTACAAAAACAGTGCACAAACAATCAAAGCATAACAGCTTATAACCATTTTCAATAACATTCTTTGTCTGTTCTATTTCCAACCATCCATTCATCTTTTTTCTTTTACTATACTTCTCCTATATACTATTTGGGTGACGCCTTTACCCTAACTTAAAAGTACTTCATGTAACACTTAATTTATCTTGGGATTCTGTTTAATAAATTCTAAATTTACACAATAAATTTTATACTCTAAATACACATATAAAAACACAATCTTATATATCCTCCAGAATCCCCCTTTTATCCTTAATTAGATTCACCCATTGTCTCTAAATAAGCTTTTTTTCTTTAGATCTTGCTTCCCACCATTGAGGCTTTTCCTCCCCCCCTTTCTCTCTTGCTTATTCTTCTCCTTGCCCTTTTTACCCCTTTGTCTCTCCTCTTCCCTTTTCTTACTCCCTTTCCTTTGCTTTCTAACCTTGCATCCACCTTTCCTCTCATTTTTCTTTTTTTTGGTTGTTTTTTCAAACCTTAAAATCCCCTTTTTCTTATCCTCTTTTTCCTCCTCCCCGGAAAAAACCTATTGTTCATCAAAGATGGCTTCTTCTTCCTCTTCTTCTTTGTCCCAGTCATTCTGCTGCGTAGTCAACTTTTCATAAGTACATAACGCCATTTCTAAAAATTGAAATGAAGTGCCCAAAGTATCTTTTCCATCTTGTTCTTCCTTTTTATATTTTTGATATTCAATCTTTAGTTCATCACAAGCGATGCCATCCTGAAAAGAAAAACTTTCCCCAAAACAACCACCCAAGTATTTTTAGTCAAAAGTAATTCAAAAAGAAAGTTCCAAAAGTTAATACTTTTCTTCCTTCTTCTATTTCTCTTTCTGGGGTTACTGTTTAATCAAAGAGGTCCAATTACCATATTTCTTTTTTTAGTATTCTTGGCAATCTCCTCCTTTTTCCACTTCTGCTCCAATATTTTTCCACTCCCTTCCCACTTGCAACATCAATTTTTAAATAATCAAAAATCCATACCTCTAATAAAGATTTTCCAATTTCTTAAATTTTTAAGTCCAATGTCCAAGCAACTTTCAGAATATTTCACCTTCAGTGCCCAAACAAATTTCAAATCTTCTTCTGCTTTTTTCATGGGGTGGGAGAGTGAAGAAAAAAAAAAGTTCCCTTTAATAGTTTCTCCGCCGCTTTCGATCTTCTTAGGGATACAATGTATCCTCCAGCAATTCAGACAGCTCAGTTCCAGCGAATTTAAAGGATGTTGATTGACCCGGCTCAGCCAGCACTTTCACTTTTCTTGCTTCCTCCAGCACGATCTTACCCGGTTGCAGACTTCTTCGTGGCGGCCATTGCTGACCGCCGCTCCACCGCCTTGGGAAAAAGGGGTTTTTCAGGATGAGGAGGGGGTCTGCGACACCCCCAATCCCCTATCCAGCTCCCCTCTCTCTTCAGCTGTCCCTACAGCCATATCCCCCTGACCCATTTGGATCGGGGGTACCTCGGCGGCTAGCACAGCAGGAATCGTGAGCGGTCGCGAATTCCTGCTGCCCCGAAGCCAGGCAAAAACCGGGACGAGTTTTTACTATTGTTACCGACCACAAACCTTTGCTAGGGATTATAGTGGGAGACAAGCCAACCCCCTATATATTGTCACCTAGAATGACTTGCTGGTTGGAGTTTTTAGCTGCGTACAACTATAAATTACAACACCGCCTGGGGAAAGCTATTCCCCACGCTGATGCATTGAGCCGTGCCTCACTTCCAGAAACCATCGACAACCCAGCTCCAACCCTTACGACACTCCAGATTGAAACACTACATTCACCACCGCTAACAGCCAGAGACATTGCAATCAAAACAAAACGAGATCCTGTCTTGGCGTGAGTTCTTAGCTGGGTCGAAAGAGGATGGCCAATAGAACAAACCCCTGACAACTTCACCCCTTTCAGAAACCGGCAAACAGAACTTTTTTCGCAAAAAGGCTGCATCCTATGGGGAGATAGAGTCATCGTCCCAGAGTGGTTACAACGAGCAGTATTGAAAACATTGCATGACAGTCACCCCGGCATCGTGCATATGAAAGCACTCACACGAAGCTACGCATGGTGGCCGGGCATTGACAAACAGATCGAAGCCTGGGTAAAGACTTGCTTAAAGTGCCCCACCTAGAGCAACTCCAACAGAATGGGAAACCCCCCGGGGGCCGTGGTCCCACATCCACGTTAATTTTGCGGGACCTACTAAAGGACATACGTTCCTCCTAACAGTGGATGCCTATTCCAACTGGCTCGAGATTCAAGAAATGAAGAATACTACAACGGAGTCCGTCATCCAAAAATTGAACAGACTATTTGCAATGCATGGGCTGCCAGATGTTCTGGTCTTCGACAACGGACCCCAGTTCACCGCCCTGGCGTTTGAACAATACTTAATGGATCGGGGCATCCGCCATGCGCTAACTTCACCAGTGCACCCTGCAGCTAACGGCAGGGCTGAGTGCATGGTACAATTTGTTAATAAAAACTCTCCACAAAATGGACTATGGGGACATTGACGAAAAAATAAACAGAATACTCCTACTCCAACACATCACTCCGCACAGCGTCACCAACAAGACTCCAGCTGAACTGTTGATGGGATGCAAACTCTGTTCCCACCTCGACAGGCTTCACCCGTCCTACGAGCCAGAGAAACCCTGTGGATCTAGCGGAAAATGCCGCGAGTTCAAGGTAGGCGACTTAGTTTTCGCTAAAAATCTCTCCGGAGAACCATTATGGGTCGAAGCAACCGTCATTTAAACCACCGGGCCCAGATCGTACCGTGTGCAAACCTGCGACGGAAAAATATGGAAACGCTTCGCTCTAGGCTACAACCCAGTTCCCGCGACTCCTGTGACTCCCAAACTGAGGGGGGAGGGGATGTTGAAGAAACCAAATTCAAGATGGTGGAAAGCAGAAGCGAAGGAAGTCAGCAATCGGGCGCGATAAATGAAGAAGAATCAAGGAGGGAAGTGTCCTCGCCACAGAGGAATACCTCAACGGACGCTAGCCTGCAAAGATCGGAGGACAACAACAACGACAGAATTAGCGGCACCGAGTCGTCAAGTGAGAATGCGGAACCGCCTGTACCAGATATGTCCAAAAACGTCCCACCGAAATTGGACTACAGACAGGAACCGGTGGGACAGTGCAAATCTAATAGGCAGTTAAAACAACCTACATATCTTAGGGATTATGTCACCGCACCCCTCAAACGGAACCTGGGGGGAAGGGGTGTTATGAACTAATAAAAGCGCTTAAATAAAGTTTTAACAAACCTTAAGAAAAAACAGGATTCTAATCCTGCACTTCTGATTGGCCGATAATAGGATATCAGATTGGTCCATTCTGGAGAATCTGATTGGCTGTTAACGAGCCACTCTCATTGGTTCGGGGGTTTAACACTTCCATGTTTCTCATTGGCTAATAGGTCAGCAGCCTGCCCTATAAAAGGGCTGCTGCTGCCCTAGGCTGCTGCTCTGTTCAGAATGATTAATAAAGAGTTGAAGTTCACTGTTCACTGCCTCGTCTCCGTTCCTTGCACCCATGAGCAGAACTTAACACATATAATCTGGATTTGAAGTTTGAATGATTTGTTTATGCCCCATACTTCAGGTGCTCAACAACCAAGCCACTATTACAGCCATTGGTAGCATCCCACATCATGGTTTTATGACCAAGCTTTGAACAGTTGCTAATGCGATTTTTGTAAGTTATGACAATGCTGAAAAAGTGACTTATATCCTGTCCTCACACATATAATTGTACAGTGTCCTCATTCTGCTAGGCAACCAGCATGTATTTGTGACAATTGCAGCATCCTGGGGTCATACGATTGTCATTTGCAACCCTTCCAACAAGCAAAGTGACCATGATCAATACTATTGGTTTTACCTTAATTTAATATTTTACCTCATATATTGTGTTCTCCACATATTTTGTATTTGTGTTTGTTATGTATTGTATGTTTTATTATCACTGTATATCAATAATTGTATGACCTCTACAAATGCCATACGCTAAATAAAATAATGACCATGGTAGTTCATTAACGATCACCGTAATACACTTAACAATCATGGCATAAGAGGTTGGTAAATTGGGTGCAGACACCTGATACTTCATGTAATGACTTCACTGTTTAACAATAAATTTGTTGGTACCTGCTGTGATCATAAGTTGAGAGCTCCCTTTAGTTTCATCATCAATAAATCAGGTATAATTTAATTGGAAGTGATACTTCTGTTGCACTCAACGTTGATATGAACAGACATTGAACTGGGCTCATATTTGCAGTATAGATGCAGAGAGTTTATCCATGAGATTCAGTGAAGTTTTTACACAATGAAAGAGTGCCCTCTAGCCCTCTTCAAAGTATTTTCTATTAAATAGCCCATCCATTCTAAACAATCATCAAAGAAAAATGTTGCAGAAAGCTAGCAGATCTCAAAACTTATTGTAATTTGAGATGTAATTCATTAAGGCTAATGTCGCTGAGCCTATGTAATAGGCAAAGCTTTGAAATTAGTAATCTGCTGGTCTTGTTTCTTTTTGTGCTAGATTTCTTTTAGCAGCTTTAATATTTTTTATTTTTTTAAATACATTTATAAATTTAAAATATACACTGTAAGCTGGACATGAACACATTTGGAATTGTATGTTTCATCTATTTTTTCACCTTGCATCTACAATGATACTCTCATTGACATCCCCATTTCCTGTCTAATTCTTCTTGCAATTGTATTTTATGATAATGAATAGAACATAGAATTATAGAGATGGAAGGGACCTTGGAGGTCTTATAGTCCTTATACCATTCTGGACAAATGGCTGTCCAATCTTTTAAAATCTCCAATGATGGAGCATCCACAGTTCCAAGAAGCAAGCTGTTGTATTATTTGTTCTCACTGACACACTTTGTCTTGATGATTCCATCTGAATATGAGCCCTAGACCATCAACTACTTAATTTAAGCTACAGTATTGTATTTATAAACATTCCATATCCCCACAACAGTATCTGGATTTGAGGAAAATCTATTTACAGCTGCTGAAGGTTGAATGATACTTATAATAGTGTAGACATTCAGTAAAAATCATGAAAATCATCGCTTAAAATGGATTGCCAGTAGCATCAGTTGTATCTGGCTGATAACCCTAGGTCAAGGGGTACCCAACCTTTTCTATACTCTGCACCCCTAGAATGCTTCTGATACGTTCTTGCACCCCTTAAAAATAAATAATTATATGCATATAATTATACATATACACTACAATTTTGAAACTTCTAAACCCAAGTTTCTGCACCCCCTGGAATATTAACTCTGTGAGGATAAAGGAGCCTCGGTGGCACAGTGATTAGAGTGCAGTACCGCAAGCTACTTCTGATGCAGTCAGCTGCCTACAATTTGGCAGTTCAAATCCCACTAGAATCAAGGTTGATTCAGCTTTCCATCCTTCCAAGGTGGGTAAAATGAGGATCCAAATTATTGGGGACAATATGCTGACTCTGTAAACTGCTTAGAGAGGGCTGTGAAGCACTGTGAAGTGGTATATAAGTCTTAGTGCTATTGCTATCTCGCATCCCTCAGGTTGTGTGAGCACCCCCAGTTGGGAACCCCTGCACTTGGTGAATGATGTAAGGGATGACATTCATGTTATTTGTATGAAAATATTATGAAACACACAAGAAATCTCCCAAGACCCCATAGACATTCATGTTCAAGGAGATTGAGGAGTTCCTTTGCCTTTTGAAATTAGAATAGAATAACAGAGTTGGAAGGGACCTTGGAGGTCTTCTAGTCCAACCCCCCGCTTAGGCAGGAAACCCAAAACCACTTCAGACAAATGGTTATCCAACATCTTTTTAAAAATTTCCAGTGTTGGAGCATTCACGACTTTTGGAGGCAAGTTGTTCCCCTGATTAATTGTTCTGTCAGGAAATTCCTCCTTACTTCTAAGTTGTTTCTCTCCTTGATTAGTTTCCACCCATTGCTCTTGTCCTACCCTCAGGTGATTTGGAGAATAGCTTGACTCCATCTTCTTCGTAGCAGCCCCTGAGAGATATTGGAACACTGCTATCACGTCTCTCCTGGTCCTTCTTTTCGTCAAACTAGACATACCCAGTTCCTGCAACTGCTCTTCGTATCTTTTAGCCTCCAGTCCCCTAATCATTTTTGTTACTCCTCTCTGCACTCTTTCTAGAATCTCAACAACTTTTTTTACATCATGGCGACCAAAACTGAGTGCAGTAGTCCAAGTGTGGCCTTACCAAGGCATTATAATGTGGTATTAATACTTCACATGATCTTGATTCTTTCACTCTGTTTAGGCAGCCTAGAACCGTGTTGGCTTTTTTGGCAGCTGCTGCACATGGCTGGTTCATATTTAAATAGTTGTCCACTAGGACTCCGAGATCCCTCACAGTTACTGAGGCAGTTATTGAGCGAGGTACCACCTATACTGTACTTGTGCATTTGATTTTTCTTGCCTAAATGTAGAACCTTACTTTTTTCACCATTGAATTTCATTTTATTAGATAGCGCCCAATGTTCAAGTCTGTCAAGACCCTTCTATATCTTAAGCCTAACTTCTGGAGTGTTGGAACCACTAAAAAAAAACCAAAACTCTCCAACTCCTATTTGAATGTCTCATTCAGTTTGGAAAATGTTTTTAGAGAAGCACAAAAACAGATCAAAAGGCAAAGGATGTATTTCTGGGTGGACCACTTTGTTCATGTGAATACAGACAGGAATCTAATTTCTAAAATATAAATTCACTCAGAGCTTTAAATGATGGGCCTGCCTCTATTCCTCAAAAGGCCAGATTCAGCTTAAGTCTTCATTACCATCAAAAACAGATCTTGAAAATGTCATATATCTCATTGCTATGGCAATGTAGAGATTGATGTCACAGACATTTCATCCATCAATGTTTCAATTAAGCTGCCTTCTTATCAGAATTTAAGTCTTCTGCAGGAATCGTATATGTGGCACAAAAGCATTTTTTAGTATCCTATCCTTTTTGCTAGAGAAGATAAAAGTTTTACTTTCATATTAGTTTCCTAATAGTTTCATCAGCTCCAACTAACTGGTTTTCTATGAAGGCCAAAAGGCAGGGATTAATACAAAGAGCCTTCCACTCTCTTATTTACCCACCCTAGGAAGTAATGTATGGATCCAATAAAAAGGTTAATTGGTTTCCTGTGGCTTTGGAAGCATCAACGCAACACAAGAAAAATCCCAATTTCTGTTGCTAATTAAAATTTCTGAACAGACTTATCATGGAAATGTCTCTCTGGGTTTTTAGGACTGTTCTCAATCATTCTGTTGAAATACACCAGAATGCTTCATCTCTAATTCCATTACTTGCTTGTGGGGGTAAGGACTTCCACACCTTATTTCGCACTTCAGCAAACAGCTGACACAAAATGTAGACTAGATAAATGTGAGGGGCTGGTAGTTGGTTTGGAGCATTCCTTTAAAAAACAATGGGAAATTTAGTCCTCCATAATTAGATATGGAGGAGTTAGATATGATTTTTCCTGGTTCTGCTGCCATCCCCTAATCCTGTCCCCAATTTGGAACTCATGTTCTTGTCATCTACTAACTTAGTTATTAGAATTTTCTGGGGGTGTCCCTGAAAACCGGTGACAACTTCAGCTGCTACAAAAGATGTGGTGACCCATATATCCATTAGGCTGCTGGAATATGCTATGTAACTGCTGCAAGAACTGCACTGATTACTGTAGGAGAAAAGCAGGCAGAGATGGAGGGCAGAGTTATATGTGTCATCAGTTTGGAATCATTGCTTTGGCACAAGAGACCCAAATCCAACTCCCTGTGAATTCCATTCATCCTTATCTAGCACCAATTAAGCACTGGGTGACTAGATTTTTGTGTACAGTATAGGTCACATCAATAATTTCTTCTGTGCTTTGAATCCAATGAATGCTCTTTGCTCTTTGCATCTGATAATTGGTAATTGTACAGTAACAATCTGTTGTAATTGGTCATTCAAGGTGCAAGTTGTTAAACAACTGCTGTGGGTAATATCAGAATATACTGGCTCATAAAATAAACCAAATACAGTATCAAAATTATACAGAAAGCCAAAATGTACCCAAACATGCCTCTGTGAAATTCAAATCTTCAGTCACAGCATGACTGCCTTATGTGATTCGAAGACTCAATTTTTCTTGTTCATGGGTTCTTCACAGGAAGAATATAAGAATCAACTAAAATATGTTCCCCTTCCACTGAGAGATTGCATTCTCATGTAGACAAGATCTGGTTGATGTTGAGCCTCTTCAATCTGATTGGACAGGCAGATGAAAATGGTAGAAGATAACCAAGTTCAGAGTCAAGTGGGGTCTTAAAGGAGATAACCAGCATCTTTAAACATATCTCATAGCCAACTAAGCAACCACAGCAGCTCCTAAAACAATGAACTCATATGACTGTATTGAGGTACACCCTAGGGCCAGGATGGAGAACCTACAGCACACGTGCCAAAAGTGCATGCAGAGCCATCTCTTTGGGCACAACAGCTGTCACCAGCTGTTCTTTTGGATTGCGCCAACCGGGTGGTCTTCGTACATGTGGGAGCACTGGAAACCAGAGGAGCAGCTCCCCAGGATACCAGGAAGCTGAGCTTCCAGTTTCCGGCACCTACATGCGAGTTGGCCAACTGGTCTTCACACACACATGCATGCCAAAAACCGGAAAACCAGGTGGCCGGAAGACCAGGAAACTGGAAGACCAAAAACCGGAAGACCAGGTGGCATGCCTGCCAGCCACCTGGTCTTCCTGTTTCTGGCACACGTGCACGCATGAAGACCAGTTGGCCAGCATGCATGTGCAAGCTGGAAACTGGAAGCTCAGTTTCGCTGTGCACACATGCACTGCAGGAAGCTGCTTTTTCACTTTCCGGTGCTCCCACACGCACGCTCTCATTTCGGCACTCGGTGCTGAAAAGGTTTGCTGACACTGCCCTAAGGTACTACATTTTATGTCAAGGGTAGCTTCTGAAGACTATTCAAGGCAACCCCACATATAACCCAAGTAAGAGGCAACTAGCATACATGTGACAATGAGCAGCGCCTCCTGTTCCAGAAATGGGCACATTTAAAACGCAAGAGTTAACTCCATGAAAGTTCTCTAGGCCACCTGCTGATCCAGTGGGAGCTATTAATCAGAAAGACCCCAAAACTGTGAATTATTTCTTAAAAGAGGAATATAACTCAAAGATGGATTTTATTTTTTTAAATATAGTTTATTAGTTTTTACAATTAAAACCAACCAACAATACATACACAAATAAGTAAAAGAAAAAAAGGAAGAAAGAGAAGGAAAGAAGGAAAAAATTAGAAAAAAGAAAGAAAAAGGAAAAAAGAAACAAAGAGAGAGAAGGTTTAAAGCATTCTTATTTTTACAGTTTGCAAGATCTTTTTTCATAACCTTAAATTATGTCATGTACACACACCTGTTCTTTACTTATATCGCTACCTCATTATTATAGGTTAATACTTTTCTCTTGTGCCTTATGATATATAATTTATCTTTGGTCAATCCAATTATACCAACAATTCCAGCTATCATAATATAGTGAAGTGTCTTTGTTTTTTAGCGCCAAAGTCAATTTATCCATTTCTGCACATTTTGAAATTTTTTCAATAATCATTTCTACTGATGGAATTTGATGTTGTTTCCAGTGTTGAGCGAAGGCTAATCTGGCCGCTGTTAAAATGTGTATTGTTATGTATTTAGCTTTTTTAGAGATTTGTTTAACAAAAATCCCTAACAGGAAGGACTCTGGTTTGTATTCGATCTGCTCTTTTGTATTTTCTTCCAACCAAGTTTTGATTTTCTTCCAGTACTTTTGGGTTTCTGTACAAGACCACCACATATGGGAAAAGGTTTCTTCTTTTTTCCTACACTTCCAGCAATACAGTTTCATGTTAGGGTGCATCTTCGCTAACCTCGAAGGGGGGAGGTGCCATCTATAAAACATTTTATAAAGATTTTCCTTATATGTCGCCGATTTGGTGATCTTATTATTTTTGCCCCAGACTTTCTCCCATTCTGCTAATGTGATGCTGCGCCCTACGTTCTTACTCCAAGCGATCATATTTCCTTTTACGATTTCTTCTTCTAATTCTGTTTCTAATAAGTAGTTATAAAATTTTGTTATGTTTTTTTTATCTGATCCTAATAAAATTTTATCTAATTGTTGAAGTTTATTAATTCTGAATTCTTTCTTGTCTTGTTTGTATCTGCTTTGAATCTGAAGGTAAACTCATTGATCAATTTTTTGTCCTTACTCCTGAAGTTCCTGCCTCGGTTTCAAATTTCCTTGTGGGTCCAATAAATCTTTGTGTTGTATAGTGGCAGACACACGAGGCAGACATGGAGCTAAAGGCTAACATTGCTTTATTCAAAGCATAACGGGTTGCCGCAGCTGCCGAGGCTGGGCTGGCAGCCAGCTGGTGGCAACAGCTGATGCCGTTTGATAGCTCCTTTTATAGCCAGCTGTCAAACGGCATCAACCAATGGAAGCATTCGGTGCTCCCGCCAGGAATGCGGACCAGATTGGAGACTGTAGTTAGTCAGGAAACACAACACCTTGTATTTAATCATTTTGGTAATCTCCAGATTGTTTGGGTGAATCATCGCCTCCATTGTTGAAATCCATACTGGTACTTTTTTATGTTTTTTCCATATTTTCCTCCAATTTGTTAATAGTGCATCTCTGATTGAATGTCTATGGAAATATTTTTGACTGGTTTTCCCTACATCCCATAAAAAGGCATGCCACCCCCTATGTAAATCGTGGCCTTCTAGAAATAATATTCTTTTGTTGGTTAGGTTCACCCAATCCTTCAGCCAAACTAACGAGTGGCCATATGGTATAACTTCCAGTTTGGAAATGCTAACCCTCCCCTGCTCTTCATATCCTGCATTGCTTTTACATTTATTCAGGATTTTTTCCCTTGCCAAATAAATTTCAGGGTTATTCTATTGAGTTCTTCAAAAAACTTTTTATGTAATTTGATTGGGATCATTTGGAATAAGTACAAGAATTTGGGGAGAATATTCATTTTAATGGTGGCGATGCGACCTAGTAGTGAAATTTGAAGTTTACCCCATGATTCTAAATCTTTCTTTACCTAGTGTATCAATTTATCATAATTGTTTTCTTTAAGTGTCTTACAGTATGGTGTTAGCCAGATTCCTAAGTATTTCAATTTCTTTGTCACTTGTATATGCATTTTTTCTTCTAGTTCTATTTTCTGTTTTTCTGTTAGATTTTTAGTCATTAATTTGGTTTTTTTTCTATTTATTTTGAGTCCTGCTACTGCTCCAAATTTCTCTAATTCACTCATCAGTTTTGGTCCCATCTTTTGGTTCTTCGATGAAGCAAATCATATCATCTGCAAATGCTTGCAATTTATATTCCTCTTTCTTAACCATTAATCCCTTTATATCTGAATTCCGCCTAATTCGTGTTAATAATGTCTCTAATGCTAATATGAAGAGCAGGGGAGAGAGTGGGCAGCCCTGTCTCACTCCTTTTTCTATCTTTATTGGGCGAGTACATTCCCCATTTACTATTATATTAGCTTGTTGTGTGTCGTATATGGTTGTTATAATATTTTCAAATTTGGTGCCCAGATTCAAATTATAAATTTTCTGAATTAAAAATTGCCAATTTAGATTATTAAGGCCTTCTCTGCGTCTAGGAACATAAGTGCTATTTGTTTCTCGGGGTGGCCTTCATAAAATTCTAGTACGTCTAATACTATTCTTAAATTGTTCTTTATTTGCCTAGTTGGGAGAAATCCGTTTTGATCTTCATGTATATACAAATTTAACATTCTTTTTAGTCTGTTTGCTATTATAGAAGTGAATATTTTATAATCAGTATTTAAGAGTGAAATCAGCCTGTAGCTATTTATATATCTGGGATCCGTATCCTTCTTTGGGATCAGTGAAATCAACGCCCCCCTCCATGAGTCCGGCATCCTGGCTGCCAGTAAAACATCATTGAAGACTTCCACCATAAGTGGTCCAATTTGTTCTGCTATTGCCTTGTACAGCTCCCCTGGAATCCCGTCTGGGCCCGGGGTTTTATTATTTTTCTGGTTCTCTATTGCTGATTTCAATTCCGATTCAGTAATGTCTTTATTTAGTAGTTCTACCATTTCTTCCCCAATTGCCTTATCTGTCACTTCATCTAAATAATTCCTTATTCTATCTTCACTGACATCTTCTTTTTTATATAGATCTTCAAAGTATTTGTGGGTGATTTCTTTTTTCTGTTCTATTTCCTGGTATGTCTCTCCCTTACTATCTATTAATTGATATATCAATCTCTTTTCTTTCTTTTTTTTAATTTGTAAGATAGCCATCTTCCTGGCTTGTTGGTATGTTCAAAATAGGTTTGTCTAGTCAAATTCAAATTCATGGTCATTTTCTCTTGTTCAATTAAATTCAGTTTGTGTTTAGCTATTCTTATCTGATTTTGCAGTTTGGATTCTTTTGGGGTATTTTGTAGAAGGGTTTCTAGCTCCTTAATTCTTTGTTGTAATTTGTTTTGTTGGGAATATTTTTTCTTGTTTCTCTTGGCGTTATAAGAGATTGTTATACCTCTTATTACCGCCTTCATCGTATCCCAAATATTTTGTTTCGTGGTTTCTCCGTTATCATTTTCTTTTATAAAAAAATTTAATTCCTCCTTTAATTTATTAATGTATTCTTTCTCTCTAATTAATTGAGTATTTAATGTCCATCTCAAAGATGGCATTTAAATGCAGTTGTTTGATCCACAAATACAAAGACACTTCATCTTGGAAGTATTCTGTTTGAGTTTGTTCTTCCCCACCCATCTGTTTCACATAGATGTTAAAAAGAAGTGATGTGGATAGAAAGATACTCCATAAAGTAAAGAATTTCTTGTTACCAGCACTGATGGCAAATCAGGATCCTCCCATTTCAACCAGAGGCAACATAAAATAATACTATGGTTTTTGACAGCACTGAAAGCTGTTGAGACATCAAGAAGAATCAGGAATTCTCCCAGACTTTGTCATATTCAAGCATACCCAGTGCACTTTCCAAACTTACCTGAAACGTGACTACCAAGTGTCCAAATATACAATCTGGAATTGTATGTCTACCAGTCATTGTACAATATTTCCTATCAAGGGGAAATTAGAGACAGGTCAAAAGTTGTCCAAAACAGGGAAATCAACTGAGAGTTTATTCAGTAGAGGGTGCAATGCAGCTTCCTTCAGAGGTAATGGGGGATACACACTAACTCAAAGAAGCATTGTTTACTGAGTTTAGAAGATGCAGTCATAACTATCTCTTCATTTATAAAGAAGATCCCGGCCAGACGCTGAGGATTCAAGATCAGTTGAAATATACTCACCCTCCTTTGAGGCTTCAACTCTGGCTTCCTGAAGAAGGTGGTCAGACAGACAGACAAACGGACAATTTTACTAGTGGTATCCTTTAAGGATTTTTTGTATCAATTACCAACATTCCCAGCCAGCATGCTAAGGAATTTTTATATTTTAATATCCATTATATTTGAAAGATGCCAGATCATGGAAGCTGCTTTAAAGTGTGAAGCATGGAAAACTATAATATCATGTTCATTGTATCGTATGTAGTGTAGGTGGACATCTTATTCAGTTGTGATGGCCACCAAGCCAAGCAGCCTTGAAATAGCAATAATTTTCTTGGGTTACATATCAAGAAGTAGTTTGGAAGTGCATAGTTCAAGACTTCTGATTGTGACCTTCACCATTCATTGTGGCTCATCAGGGCAAAAGCAGCATAATTACACTACAAGCAGCAGCAAAATCACTGAAGAACTTCATTGGACAGGAATGTAATTATAGCCGGCCTCTAATCCTTTAATTGCCACCAGCATTGGTTGTAAGTCAAGGATTACCTACTTTGTGGTTGTAAGTTGAGGACTACCATCATATCTATAGGACTACCTATAGTCCCAGAAAGTTGAGGTTATTTGGAGAAATCCTACTGACAGAGGACCTGGTTATCTATGGGACCATCTGTCTAATGTTACTTCTGCTGGCCTTGCCAATTTGGCAGAACAAGCATGCTCCAAGTCTCTTCCATTAGATAATGGCATTTGAAGAGCTTAGGAAGAAGGCCTCACAGAGCGCCTGCCTTCTGGAGCAGTTTTCTCTCCAAGATCCATCAGGCCCTTAACCAGCATCAGAATCTGGACCTGTTTTCGCTGTTGGTTCCTATGTACAATAATTTTTAGATTGGATGTTTTGCTTCTACTGGACATCTATGGACATTTGTTGTGTTTTTATTTGCATTGTTTTTACCACTGATTTTATTATACATCACCCAAAACTGTTAAGGAGTTGGATGATCTTACACATTTATTTTTTTAAATCCTTGATGGAGGTATGTTTGGACTTTGGACAAAGGATGCAAACCACCATTTTGCTTCATCTAAACTAAAATACATTTTTCTTCCTTCTCTTCCCCTTCCTCCTTCTTCTTCATCATGTTTATTTAGAGACTTAGTCACAGTCATTTTATTTTGCTTAATGCATTATTAGCCTCCTAGAGTCACTGGGCTGAGGTCAATGGCCTTAAAATTATTTAAATACTATAATAAGGAAGAGTTATGTTTGATAATACATGTAATCATTGCGGCAAGAATGATATTTGCCCAGAATTGGAAGGAGAAGGAAATCCCTAGTGAGGATGAAGTAATAAATAAAATTTTGATGTGCGCTAAAATGGATATGCTAACCCTAGAGATGAAAAATATATATATATATATATATATATATATATATATATATATATATATATATATATATATATATGTGTGTGTGTGTGTGTGTGTTTTCTTAAGTTTTCGCGGGTACTTACATGTCTGGCATTCAGCTTTGTTCGGGTATTTTCCCACGTGGTGCTTTTAAAGTTGTAGCAACGTTTCAGCAGAATCTCATCTGCCATCATCAGGCTTCTGTATATAAACACCATACAGAAGCCTGATGATGGCAGATAAGATTCTGCTGAAACGTTGCTACAACTTTAAAAGCACCACCAGAGATATATATATATATATATATATATATATATATATATATATATATATATATATATATATATATATGTGGATCTTTGGTTATTCGGGTTTTCTCCCGCATAAGATTGGAAGTATCTAGGCAACGTTTCGATGAAGTCTCATTCATCATCTTCAGGCTTGGTCTTCAGCTCTGTGCTTCTCAGGGTGATGTGAGCTTGCAGCTGCTTCTTCCTTTTAACTGCTAGTGGGAGTGTGACTTGATTGGGTGGGGGCTTGGCTGTGTTCTGATTGGTTGGGGGGTTGGCTGTGTTCTGATTGGCTGGAGGCATGTTCTGTTCAGGTGGGGGCTTGATTGTGCTCAGGTTAGTCTTAGTTGCTGGAGGGTTTGAGCTGGTGAGCTGTGATCTTGCTGTTTGGCTTCGAGTTCGTGGTCGTGCTGCATCTTCATGGCCCACACAGCATGAATAAACAAGATGATACCTCCCGCCTACCAGCCATTTGGAAACCCGCCCTCATGAACAGACGAGTACCTAACATGAAGAATGACACCAGACCCACACCCCTGAGAGCCACACAAGATGCCACCACCACACTTCCACGTAGAAAGCAGACTCACACCCACACAGAAGATGAGGCACGACCACAGACCAGAAGCCGCACTGCAGCTGCATCACTACCCACTTCAAACCCCTCTGAGCCATACATGAAGCGAACTGACCCCCACCATGAAGATGCAGCACGACCACGAACTCGAAGCCAAACAGCAAGATCACAGCTCACCAGCTCAAACCCTCCAGCAACTAAGAATAACCTGAGCACAATCAAGCCCCCACCTGAACAGAACACGCCTCCAGCCAATCAGAACACAGCCAACCCCCCAACCAATCAGAACACAGCCAAGCCCCCACCCAATCAAGTCACACCCCCACTAGCAGTTAAAAGGAAGAAGCAGCTGCAAGCTCACATCACTCTGAGAAGCACAGAGCTGAAGACCAAGCCTGAAGATGATGAATGAGACTTCATCGAAACGTTGCCTAGATACTTCCAATCTTACGCGGGAGAAAACCCGAATAACCAAAGATCCACATACAAATACCCGCGAGAACCTCAGAAAACATATATATATAAATATACACACACAAATGTATATAAGAATATATATATACTTATTACTACAAAAAGTACCAAAAGTTATGTCAAAATGACTTCACCATGTTCAATGCTTTTAAAGGTTATGTTTAATAAAAAAATAATTTAAATACATTCCTTTCATTTAAAAGCATAAAAATGATACTGGTTCCACTAATGGTGTTATTATTATTACTGTTACACATTGTAATAACTAACAGGGAAGGGAGCAGACATTCATCACAAATGCGTGTCAGATTGGAGAGCAAATAACTGCAGGAATTTGCCATTAATGTGATGACATTGTCACACAAATGGCACAAATTCTGTAATTTACATTCTTTTCTTAATTCTTTTACAGAAATGACTTCTTTACATATGTATAATGCCAACTGCTCACAAATACAGGTTGTTCCTTGCAAACTGCTATGTCCCTACGTCCACTAAATGGAGATTTCATTGTGTGATTAATTATTTCATTGAATTGCAATCCTATGCTGAAGAAGGATAGTTATCAAAGTTACATGGTGTTAGTACTGCTTTATACTGCTTTGGTAAGTTCCCACTTAGAATAATGTGCCCAGTTTGGGTTACCACAATGCACAAAAAGATATTGAGGCTTTAAAAAGGGCACAGGAAAGAGTAATGAAGATGATTTAGAGGATTGGAGGCTAAAACAAGAAGTAGCAAGTAAAACTTGCTACAAGAAGTAGCAAGTAAAACAAGTAGCAAGAATTGGATAGGTTTCATCTAATGAAGAGAAGGACAAGCAGTCTTCCAATCTTTGAGAGATGTCACATCGAGGACGGGGTCAACCTACTCTCCAGAGCACCCAAAGGCAGGACAAGTAGTAACCAATGGAAACTTATCAAAGAGAGATCCAACTTAGAACTAATGAGAAATTTCCTGATATGAGAACAACTAATCTAAAAGTTGTAGGTGTACCATCACTGGAGGTTTTTAACTTTGTAACTTGTATCCTTACTATTTATATTGACGTTTCCTATTGTGATTTGATTGTTTATTGTACAGGGGTGTGAGAACTGGTTAAAAAAAAAGTCTGAAAAAATCTGAAGTGAATAAGGTGCGCGAAGCGCATGTGCGCAAAGCGCACATCACGAGTGCGAAGCGCGAAGTCCCTTAGGCCGGGGTCCAGCGCGCGCACGATCGAGCGCGCGCACGTGCACAGACTCTATGTACAGCCGTATGAATTGTCTTTGCAGTCAGTTACGCGGTACTACTTGCTTGGCTACGATGAGCGGTGGTTTGTCGGCATGTGCGAATGTAAAGCTACTGAAAAAAGGTTTATTTCCGTGGTTTTCCGTCGTAAGAATACTAGCTAACTTCAGTTAACGTTAGCACGGCTCACGTGCGAAGTTTATGTGCTTTTCTAGGGACAATTATGCCTGAGCTGAGAACTGAAGTGTTCCGCTTTTCTGAAGAGCGAATTTCCGACTCTCGGATCTCGATCCGATGGGGGGAAAAAAACGCGGAAAATGTAGATTGGTGTTTGAGGGGAAAAATCGGAATTCTGCGTAAAATCGGAGATTTCACAGACCTGATTGTACCCTATGACTATCATTAAGTGTTGCACCTGATGATTCTTGATGAATGTATCTTTTCTTTCATGTATACTGAGAGTATTTGCACCAAGACAAATTCCTTGTGGGTCCAATCACACTTGGCCAATAAAGAATTCTATTCTGTTCTTCTATTCTTAAGAAGAGATTGGATAGCCATTTGTCCAGCATGGCATAGGATCTCCTGCTTCAGTAGGGTGTTGGACTAGAAGACCTCCAAAGTCCCTTCCAACTCTGTTATTCTCTATTCTGATTGATTGATTGGAGCAGATTGCTCAACTCAAATATGTGACCTTAAACAAAACAGGCCTTTGTCAGCCATATTACAGAGCAAGAGTTTGTAGCTTTGTTTCACATTCTCTGGTGTTATGTAATGTTTTCCAGTTGACAATTAAATTGCAGATTATTTATTACTGTTTCCACTGCTCTCCAGGGTGAATCTGAGCCAGCTTTTCGCTTTAGTGCCTTCAGACACTCATTTGGCACCCCTGTGCTCTTTTTCCAGACAAGAGAGAACAGCGTGATCATAAAGAATGAATTATTTACAGAAGGATCAGCACTTCCCATCACGTCAAAGCTCTGCTAATTGAGTCTAATTGAAACTTTGATGCTGAGACATATGCACCACATTTTTCAAATTTATCACAAAGAATCCCAAGGGTCATTAAACATTTACCACTGAGGCAGCCTAGGGGATAGGCTATAGAAAGCCAACCAGATATTTCTTAAAAATGTCAGATCAGGATGGTTGAACAAAAGTTATTATATGCACATTTTTGGCTGACTCATCCAGTCCTTCCCCATTGCTGATTATTGCACATCCTTCAGACTAAAACTGGATAAGATCAAAATCCTCCTCTTCCTGCTTCTTTGACTCCAAATAATACATAGCTTATCTTCATTGCTCTCCCTCAGTTCTGTTCATCCAGTGATGGGATCTCACAGTAATAAATAATTGTAATTGCTTTTCAATGCTATACTAAGCTTTAATTGTACAATTCAAGCAACCTTATATTTATTAACATTTCAGAAATTATATCCAATACTGACACAATCTATTTTTTTAAATCTTTAAATGTTTAACTTACCTAAACTATGACAGTGTTAGCAATTTTTAGATTTTTATGCTGCTAAAATCCTTGTGCCTGTGACAGTCAGTTGAGGAAAACAGCATGTTATGCAGCAGGGTTGTCAAACTTGATATCATTGAGGGATACATCAGGGTTGTGTTTGACCTTGGCAGGCTGGGGTGGGCGTGGCCAGAGTGGGTGTGGCCAGGGTGGGTGTGGCCAGTTCGATGTCACTCGTGTTGGGGGTGCCTATGTTGCCCCAAGTGCTCCGGCAGTGAAAATGGGCTCCTGAGCTCTGTTTTCAGCTGGGACGGCCTCCTGCAACCCTCTGCCAACAAAAATGGAGCTCAGGAGGTTTTCATTGGCAGGGGCACATTGTCTCAGGGTGGCCCCACGGACCAGATCTAAACCTCCCATGGACCGGAATTTGCCTCCAGGGCCTTGAGTTTGACGCCCCTTTTATAGAGCAACAATTTTTGAACTAGGTTTTCAATAGGAGATGACCAGGCTGAGCCAGAAGAAAAGGACACCCAGCATGCCCAGTTTTTGATGAAGGCTGATGATTGACTTGGCGAGTTCTTTGGTGCTTGTTCTTGACCGTTCTGAGCTCGGGACTAACTATCTGAGGGTGGGATTTGGATTCTCCTCCGGTACAACTAGAAGATGGTAAGCCCAACGCTCTTTCTCCATTGTACAGGTCGGAGAATCCAAAGTGTGGGATGTACCCAAGCTAATTGTCCTGAGAGTGGGCCAACTCCTTGTCCCGAGCCCCCATCTCTGTGTGAACTCTTTGTAGCACCCTTCTTCCAAAGGATGTTTCCGCCGATGCAAATGTATCCAGTTTATAATTTCTGATGAATGGAAATGGCGGATGACCACGTTGCTACCCTACAGATCTCTTCAATCGAGGCCTGTGTGTTCCATGCCGCTGATGTGGCTGCACTCCTGGTTGAATGTGCCGTTATGCTACCCGGCAATTGCAATGATTGGCTTTCATAAGCTTTTGTGATACATGTTTTGATCCATCTGCCTATGGTGGACGGTGAAACCCTTTGTCCCGATGAACTTGGTCTAAATGAAACGAACAATGCTTCCATTTTTCTTATGGGCCTTGTTCTCTTAATATAAATGCGTATAGCTCTCCTAACATCCAAGGAGTGCCACTTCCTTTCTAGGCTATGGACCGGTTCTGGGCAGACGTTTGGTAGTACTAACTCTTGTCCTTTATGGAATTCTCTACGTAGAATTGATCTTTGGGATAAAGGTCAGGTCTAATCTTAATACTATCCTATTCAGGTGAACTATACAGAGGTCCTTCCTCATGGATAATGCTGCCAACTCTGAAATTCTTCTGGCTGATGTAACAGCTATTAAGAAGGCCACCTTAAGGGTGAGTGAAGGTAGTCCTACTGACCTCAGGGGTTCAAAGGGCTCAATCCTGAGCGCCCTTAGCACCCTTGTCAAGTCCCAAGTAGGGTACCTGTGTACCACTGGTGGCATTAGATTGATGAACGTGCAGATTAGGGGGTGTCATGAGAGGCACTCCGAGATCCCGCAACCCAACACTGAAGCTATTGCTGCTACCTGCTTCCTTAAGGTGTTAGAGGTTAAACCCTTCTCCAGGCCTTTCTGGAGAAAATCCAGCACTTGAGTAACTAACACTGTGGTTGGATCTATTTGTTTCTTGGAGCACCAGGTTCCAAATGCTCTTTAATTAGCATCGTACATTCTGTTGGTTGATGATCTCCTGGATGCCTGGAGTGTCTGTATTACCTTGTCTGAGCACTCTAAATCCTTTAGCATGATCCTCTCAAGTGCCATACAGTTAGTTGCAGCCATTGTGGCTCTGGGTGTCATATGGCTTCCTGACTCAGTTCTTTCTTGTCTGGGAGAATTCTCCATGGTCTGGATACCAACAAATCTACCAGATCCGTGCACCAAGACCTCCTGGGCCAGTGAGGTGCTACCATTAAAACTCCACCTCCTCTTCTATCACTTTCTTGGTTACCTTTGGTATCAAGGGGAGTGGGGGGAATGCGTAGAGCAAACCCCTTGGCCATGCTCCTCGGAGCACATTGATTCCTTCCACCCCGTGTTGAGAATCTCGGGAATTGTGCATTTGCTGGCATAGCAAACAGGTCCAGGACTGTTCTCCCGAAATCTGTGCGACAGTTCCCTGAACAGGTCCGGGTGTAGGCACCACTCTGAGTTGTTGACCATTGTTCTGCTGAGCCAATCTACCTGAACGTTTTCCACTCTGAATGTGTTCCGCCCAGATCGATAGAAGGTGCGTCTCCACCCAGCGGCCCAATCGCTCTGCTTCTTGCATGAGAGTTAGGGAGTAAGTACCCCCCTGCCTGTTGATATGAGCCTTGGTGGTCACATTGTCTGTCAGGATCAACACAAGCTGTCCCACTATCACTGACCTGAAGGCCCTTAGAGCCAGATGAGATGCCCTGAGCTCCAACCAGTTGATGTTGTTTTTGAGGTCTGACTGAGACCACTGGCCCTGTGTAATCTGGCTCTGACAGTGGGCTCCCCAGCCAATTAAACTTGCATCTGTTGTGATAGTCAGTTGGGTGGGTTCCTTGAACCCACATCCCTTTGTCACTGTGGGTGATCTCCACCACTGGAGTGACTGCTTCACTCTGGGGGGGACTCTTACCTTGGTTCCTGTATTGCCCTTGCCTGCTCTCTGGTAAAGTAATAGGAACCACTGCAATGTCCTTGCTTGCAGCCTTGCCCAAGGTACTATTGAGATGCACGATATCATCTTCCCTAGTATTTGTGACAGCAAGTCCAGGGACAGCCCAGAGCTATGCTCACTTGATTTATTGATGACCTTATCCTGTCCTACCTTTCCTGTGACAGGTAAACCTCACAGGAGTTGGTGTCTATTACAGCTCCTAAGTGTTGTAACCGCCTGGTCAGTTCTAAGTGGCTCTTTTCGAAATTCACCGAAAAGCCATACTCTTGTAATGTCTGTATCATGGTTTCTAGATCGCTCTGACGTTGACTGTATTAATATGTCATCTAAGTAGCATTGGACCAGTATGGACTTTGTCCTGAGGAAGGCTGCTACTGCTGCCAGGACCTTGGTGAAAGTTCTCGGTGCTGAGAACAGGCCGAATGGTAGAGCCTTGTACTGGTAGTGTCTCCTTGCATAACAAAATCGCAGGAACTTCTGATGCATCCTGATAAAAGGTATGTGTAGGTAAGCACCTGTGAGGTCTACTGATGTCAGGACATCGCCCTCCTGTATGCTCCCTAGTATAGCTTGCAGGGACTGCATCTTGAATCTCCTGTATACTATGTGCCTGTTTAGTAATTTGAGATCCAAAATTGGTCTCCACCCACCTCCCCCCCGATGCCTTCTGCACAACAAACAGGTTTGAATAGAGCCCTTGTCCCTGTTCATTCTCTGGTACCATTTGTACTGCCAGAATGTCCAGCAGATGTTGAACTGCTGTTTCCATAATTACCCTTTTGGTTCTGTCCCTTGGCGTCAGGCACCTTCTGAATGAGCTTGGGGGTATGGAGATGAATTCCAGAACTAGGCCTTTTCTTAATGTGTCTAGGACCCACTTGTCCGTTGCAATCGATACCCATTGGTCAGTGAATAGGCCCAGCCTCCCGCCAATGGGCGCATTGTTCCAGCCATCACTTTGTATGCCAGAAGGCCCTGCCGATCGAACTCCGGAAGGTGCACCTTCCCATTGTCCACCCCATCTCTAAATCCTGACCTTTCTAGATGTCTAGTAGGGGTCTGTGTGTACTGTCTCTGTGTGTATGGGGAGTGGCTAAAGCCACCCCCCGAGATAGGAAAGGGCTGTTGCTGTGTATATGGAGAAGGTCACCTATCTGCCTGACCAAATTTCCTGGGTAAGACCTTCCTCTTATCCTTGGTTTTAATCAGTAATGGCCCAATAGCCTCCCCGAAAAATTTGTCCCCTTTAAATGGAGCTGATGCCAGTTTTCATTTATGTTTCATATCTGCCTGTCAGTGGCAGAGCCAAACAAGTCACCTTGCAGCCACTGAAGATGTGATGACCTTAGTTGCATACTTGACCCCTTTAAGTGTGGCGTCTGCTATGAACTCTGTTGCAGGAGTTATTTTGTTCAAATCCTGTTGCACTCGAAGATCACCAGGTGGCATCCTTTCCTGCATCTGTTCAATCCATATCAGGACTTCTCTGCTGAAAAATGATGCCATGGATGTTGCCTTTACTGCCCATGCTGCAGCCTGGTGAACTTTTTGTAGGGTCTATTCTGTTTTCTTACCCTCCCCTTTTAGACCATCCTCCGCTTTGTTAGCCAACATTGTAGCAGACATGGAGGCTGCCACAGGGCTATCTATCGTGGGAACTGGAAATAGGTCTGCTAGTTCCGCATTATAAAATTTCCTCTCATTCCCCCATAGCATTGGGAAAATAACTGGTCTGTCCAACTAACCTTCCACCACTTCCCTGAACAATTCAGGTGAAGGTATGGGTTCACTTTCAACCTTGGTTCTAGCAAAAAATCTATCTTTGGGATCAGATGGTTCTAACTCAGACCCTTCTGTCCCTGTGATTCTCCCCTTGCCTGTTGCTATCTTAGCCTTCCCCAGCAGCATCTTAAACGAAAGATGGTGACGAAGTAGACCTGTGAACATTGGAGTTTCTGGTTCATTAGTTTCCTCATCTGAGAAAGCTGACTCCCTATATTCTTCCTCTCCTGAAACAGAGGTCTCACTGTGAGTGTCTGATCTACTGGAACTGTCTCCGTGGAAGCCCAGTTCCTCCCTTACTCCTCCTGCTCAAGTAGAATGATGATGAGCATCCCGTCTCCTCTCATTATGTATCAGGCTGGGTCTGTTACTGTGACTGTCCTTGAATTCTGCCATCATTTCTTTCATCATAGCCCTCATTTCCTCTTTAAAGGGCTGTTCCCTGATTTCCGATGTTGTTGAGGAAGAGCTAGACTCTGTTGAAAATCTCTTTCTCTTGGGGGAGGGCTCTTCATTGCATGCCTGAGAGCATTGTTTCTTATTCACTCAATCCTTCGTTCATACAAAGAGCAGGCTGAAAAGGCTGATCTTCATCGCCCTCTAGTGTTGCGCTCCTTTCCTGATACTTCGCTTTCATTGGTTTGCCTGTTGGAGCGCAGGAATTTCCATTCTTCTCTGCCTCCTTTTCTGTCCTTGGGAAGCATTTCTCAATGGCCCTTTGTCTCCTTAATGCCTCTCTCTCATCTGCCTTGGACACCCTGCTGAGAGGCCTTTCTGAAGCTCTCTCAGCTTCTCTGGGTTCCTTTGTGCTTTGCTCTCTGTTCAAACTGGGGGCAGGGGATTCCTGCTCCTCCACAGGCTTGCCTCTGTTTCAGAAAATTCAGCCACAGTCTTTTCCTTTGGCTTTTGCCAATATACTCAGACCAGCCTGAGCATGGACTCTAGTCTCCCTTTCTCCTGGATAGGCTTGTGTGGCTGTGTTGGAAGCTTGCTCAACCTAAGACTGAGTTTGCTCCCAATTAAGGAGAGCGCTGGAGGCTTGTGCGGCTTCTGGTTTGTTTAACGAAGACTCTGGGAAAATTGAGTTAATTTGCCCTCCTTCTTTGCTAGCCGATCGAGAGCCCGCCCGCTCTTACTGAGGCTGCTGTTGCTTATTCTCTTAACACCAAACAGCTATGTGGGCTTTCCTGTCTTGGGATGAGGTTCCGGCTCTTTCGCTGACTTTCATTTTTTCTTTTTTCTCTCATTTTTTCTCGAAGAATCCAAAGCATTGATCCTATATTTTCTATCTTTCTTTCTTTTTTTATAAAAATTTTTATTGATTTTTTAAAAAAACATAAACAAACAAAACATAAAGCATAAAAACATAAAACATCTTTTTTGAAAGCAGCTTGATCCCAGGTTACATCTCTTCGTACAGACACAAATTCAAATTCATGCTCATTTTACATACCATTCCATATCTTATTACCATTCTACATTTTCTATATAGCTTCTCCCCTCTTTTAACTTTCTTAATTTTATTTTATTTATTTCATCTCAATTCAAATCATTATACTTATATTCTTTGTCTGTCCTGTTCCCAGCTGTCTATTATCTTTTCTCATTAAACAAAATTTCTCCTGTAATCACTGATTGGAGTATGACACCTTTATCTCTTTCCCCTAAATTTATAACACTTAGTATAATACATAACTTCCATTCGGATTCTGCTTAGTACATTCTAAAGTTACACACTATATTTTAAAAAGAGAAAAAATTATAAATATATAATGTAATTAAAACAACAATCCATACAAATTCAAATCTATCGTTAATATTAATATTCATTTAAATCTTAAACATTTTACACATTACTTTTCAGACAAGTATCATACTTCTATGGGAACACTTATAAACTTCCCATAGTTATTTTCCCCCCACTTCACTTATATTTTAAAACATTGTGTCATTTAAATGTTCCCATTCCTTCCTAATTCAATCATTTATTTCATTTCATTTATTTTATTCACAAAAGTTTCACTGAATTACACTGAGTATTTTATCCCATTTTAATCATAAGTTGTTTCCAATTTTCTAACATTATTTCTAATACTAATATAACAATACAATCTTATGTAACTTTGCAGAATCACTTTTTCAGTTAAGTTTTTACCCATTATCTCTAAATAAGTCCTGTTTCTTTACATCTTGCTCCACATCTTTGTAGCTTCTCTTCCCTTCCTTCCTCCCTTGCTTCTTCTCTCTGCCCTTTTTACCCCCTTGTCTCTCCACCTCCATTTCCCTCTTCTGTGTTCCCCTTTTCTGTTGCTTTCTAAGATTATATCCACTTTTCACCTTATTTTTCCCCCTTTTGGTTGTTTTTTAGGGTCTTAAAGTCTCCATTTTCTTTCCCTCCTTTCCCCTTTCTTCCCCAAGTAAAGTTACTTGTTCGTTAAAGATGGCTTCTTCTTTGTCCCAATCTTCTTGTTGCGCAGTCTTTTCTTGTAGTTTCTTGTAGGTACAGATCACCATTTCTAAGAATTGAAAAACAGAGCCAAGAGAGCCCTTCCCTTCTTGTTCCTCTTCTTTGTATTTTTTAAATTCCATTTTCAGTTCATCCACAAGTGAGGCCATTGTAAAAACATTTTTTTCAAAAAACCACCCAAGTGTTTTTAGTCATTCAAATATAGTTTCCAAAAGTCCCAAAGTCACCAAGCAATCCACATACACACAAGCTGTTTCTTTTGACACTTTCTTCTTTTTTCACTTTCTCTTCCTGGGGAGAAACTTTGTTTAGTTACAAAGTTCCAGTTAAAATGTATCTTTTAGAAGTCTTGTTAGAATTTAATCAGATTCTTTTAAATTCCAGGCAGTCTCCTCCTTCCGGATCCTATTCTTATTCTTTTCTTCTCCCTTCCCACTTACAGCAAAAAAAAAAGTGTTTTTTTAATGTTCAGAAATCCTTATTATCCCCTTGACATTTAGTTATCCAGTTTAATTACCTATTGATGCCAAAGCGGGTTTTCCGATTTCTCGTTCATCTCTGTTCACTGTCAACGTTAGGAAGGAGAGTGAAAAAAAAAAAAACTTTCCCTTTTCGCTTTCCTTTGCTGCTTCTGAATCTTCCTTGGGAGCGATGTATCTTTTTTTTAAATTTAAATTCCAGGATACCTTAGTTGTTGCTTCTTTATCCCGGTCAGCCAAAACTTTCACTTCTTAACTTCCTCCTGCACTTTCTTTTCCGGCTGAGTTCTTCTTTGAGGCGGCCATTTCTGGCCGCCACTCTTATTGCCTTCCGGAAAGGGAGTTTAGCCAGCTGGGGAGGAAAGATGCGGCTTTCCTTGACCCTGCTGGAATCTCCCCCCTCTTTGTCACTCTACAGGGTGGCTTAGCCCCGAAGCCAACTGGCTCGGGACACTCTAGTGGCGAGCTCAGGCAGAAACTGCGCACAATCGCAGATTCCTGCCTGCCGCTGAAGCCCTGCAAACCGGAAGCATTCAATATATTTTCTATCTTTCTTTCTGAGCACTCTCTCCTCGTGTTCTCTTTGTATGAAGACAGAGTCAAAAACTGGGCATGCATAGTGGAAAGGGGGCTGGACTAAACTTTGATTGACTCTGTCTTTAAGCAAGGAAGCAGGAGACAGGCCACACTTTGGATTCTCCAACCCGTACAACTGAGAAGAGTACTTCAGTGGTTATGCTTGAAATAAATCTTTATACTTATTTGAACTGCGTGGATCTTCTGATTTCCCTGGTGCATAATCTTATCTCAAATGAACTAACTGACAGAATGCATCCCAAATCCAGGACCTATCACTCTTATAGGACTGAAATTTGGAAAAACTGTGATTGTTTCAAGTCAAGGACTGTTGTGGTTAGCCAGCAGCAGGTGCGGACGGTGGAGGAGAGTTAGGATTTGGATGAAGGGCCAGGACCATCAGGGAGTGGACTGCTGCCTTCAGGGATTTTGGGAGCTGGCAGCAGTGATGAGGAGGTTCCCGAGAAGCCTGTGCCAAGTGGGTATGAGCGCAGGATGATTCGTAGAAGAGAACAGCTGGAGCAGCACAGGCGATTCGGGAGTAAGGATGCAATGTAATGGCCCCTCCCTTCAGGGAATATAAGCCTGGTTTCAAAAGTTTTTGCCTTTGCAAAAGGCAAAAACGCTCTAAGGACCCAGCATTGTGTGTAGAGACTCCGACTTATCTAAAGAATTCTGTCAAGGCTTTTCTGTCTAGTTGGACTAATTGGCTGCAAGCCATTTTTTATCTACAAAGAAATTATTTGTAGATTAAAGCTTTGAAGGTTTGAGTTGCTGCGTTTGTTTGAGATTTTCTTGCTGGTAGCAGGGTTGGGTCAGAACAAGGACAGGTGTGTGGGGATATAGGGTGAGCACCTGGCAGGACAGGAAAATTCTGCGGGGGGCACTGAATAAGGTGGGGAAGATGTGCAAAGGAGCAACAGGGCACACAAGAGATGGGTGCAGATATGGGAGGATATGAGGGTACCCAAGAGACACCAAGTAGGTTGGGGAGGATACAAGGGAGTGAGTGACAGGCACCATAATTTGGAGTGGATGCACAAGGGTGTGAATGCATTATAGGTGCCAAGCAGGTTTGAGAGGTTAAGCCCAGAGATACAAGGGAGGCATCATGTGGGATAGGCAAGGTATACAAGGGTGCGAGTGTGCATGTGTTTGAGAAATTGACAGCTTAGGGAGGATGCACAAGGGGGCAAATACAGGTAGTATTTGACTTGACTTACAACAGTTGATTTAGTGACTGTTCAAAGTTACAACAGCATTGAAAAAAGTGACATGACCACTTTTCACACTTACAACCATGTTCCTGTGATTTACATTTGGATGCTTGGCAATTAACTCACACTTATGATTGTTTCAGTGTCCCAGAGTCATGTGAACCTCTTTGGTGACCTTCTGACACAGTTGTTAATTTAAAAACTGCCGTGATTCACTTCAATGTGGCGAGAAGAGTTGTAAAATGGGGCAAAACTCACTTAACAAATTTCCAAACAAATTAGCAACACAAATTTCGGGCTCGATTGTAATTATAAGTTGAGGACTACCTGTATGTACATGAGAGGCATTGCACAGGTCAAGTGGGATGCGTGGGAGTGCATGAGAGGTGCTATGTGGCTCAGGAAAGGTGCCCAAAGGTCACAGGTGGTATTCAGCGGGTTCTGACCAGTTCTGGAGAACTGGTAGCGCAAATCTTGAGCAGTTAGTAAAACTGGTAAATCCCACCTCTGACTGGCCCTGCCCCCATCTATTCCCTGCCTCTCATTGAGTCCCAGCTGATTGGCTGGGTCTTCTTTGGTTGCCCTGCACAGGAGAACAGAGCTGCAAAGCAGGTTACTGGGTGGAGAGGGAATGGGGATTTTACAGTAACCTCCTCCTGCCATGCCCACCAAGCCCACAGAACCGGTAGTAAAAAAAAATATTCAATCCCATCATTGCCAAAGGGGGATAAGAAACACATCATGGGTCAGAGGTGGTGCACAAGAAGAGTTGCACAGTTTGGCAAGGTTGCATAGCACAGCACAGGTTGGGAAAGGTGAACAGGGTGCCCAAGTCTGCGAGAGAGGCATCGCTAGGGTAGAGGAGTGTGGGGTTGGCCAATCCCACCACTGGTTATGTCAGGAAACATCCCTGAAACCATGATCCAATGAGGTTTACATAAATATCACTGTATCCAGTTCATGTCTGTATTTTATAATGAAATAATTATGGGGACAGGAGGAAAGTCCCGTAATTGACTACAGGGTTGGGAAATTACTACAGGCAACGAGCCAAATAGTCAGTGGATTTTAGTATAATCCAACATTTTATTTGTTCAGCATCCAGTTACTTTGTCCACCCAGATTCAATGAAAGCATGAATATGTCAAAATAGCCTGATGGCAAGAAATTGCAAATATATGTTATGATTGTCCTCTTACAGCCTGATTTTTTAAAAAATTGATTCCACTGCAGAATCCAGGAACAAAAAATTCTGTCTGCTTTGAACTACCCAAAACCAGAAAATGGCATAATCTTTAAGCAGAATTTGCTAGGATGAATTTGAAAGAACTGGGTCACTGAACCTGCTGTTTGTACAAATGTAGTGAACGAATGCTAGCAAACTCACAGCACGTGTGGGCAGGCAACGCACAATCTCCTTTTGCAAAACCCAGACTATCTCTGTAATATACTGTCAAAATTCATTGGCAAAATGACTGCTTTCCAGGAAAAATTTAGTTGCTAATTTTTTTTTAAAAAAAAGTCAACACCGGGTTGACTCTTAACTGCATTAGGTCCTTCCTGACATAAATAAAAAATTCAGAGAACTGGCAAATACCGCCTCTGACTGGCCCCGCCCCCATCTATTCTCTGCCTCCCATTGAGTCCCAGCTGATTGGCTGGGTCTTCTTTGGTTGCCCTGCACAGAAGAATGGAGCTGGAAAACAAATTAGTGGGGTAGGAAGGGAATGGGGATTTTGCAATAATCTTCCCCGCCACGCCCACCAAGCTATGCCCACGTAACCTGTAGTTAAAAAAATGTGAATCCCACCACTGGTTATGATTGGCATTAAATCTACTGTATCTTCTTCAGAAATATACTGAGAAATTAGCCCCATTCCATAGCAAAATGGGGATTATTTTAAACAGAAAAAAGGGCCTCAACAAGACAGAATATAACAAGTGTAGCTCTTTGTGAACACATTAATAGTTTTATTGCACCAAAAGGAATCAATTCCCATTTTTAAAACAATAACCCCCCATAATCAAATAAATAGCAATAATAAATCTTACAAATTAAATCCAGAAGCAGAACATGTTCAGCCCAATATAAACACTGCCATTTTAAAAACACATATGACATCCTTAAAGAATGTCCTTAGGTTGTGTATTAGTGGCAAGGAAGAATTATTTCATTGTTTATTATATTTATATGCTGCTCATCTCGATCTCAAATAACACTGGGTGGCTTGAAACATGTTATTAAGGGCCTTACCTGGACACTCAGATCACTTCCACAAATTATGTGTGTATAACACCTGTACTTTTATGCAGAAAAACCAACCACAACCACAAACCACATAATCGTGAGAGTAAAACTTTCAAAACCTTCATATGGCAAATGTAGGGTAGTTTTTTAAATGAAACAAGACCCCAATTTTATAATGGCTGAGTTTTCTCATGGCCAAATTCACTATAAGTGTTTCTCGACCGTGGCAACTTTAAGCTGGGTGGATTTCAACAGAATTCTGGGAGTTGAAGTCCACCTAGCTTAAGGTTGCCAAAGTTTAGAAACACTGCACTGTAAGGTTAGAACCAATGTTGGATTTTGAAGGAACAATACCACATTTTGGCTTCTTATCTGGACCTCTGTTCATCTAGGCCATGGGAGTCAAACTCGTAGCATCACGTTGCCATCAGGTGACATTTCGCCATGTTTTTCCCTATTTGTGGAGCTGGAATAGGCGTGACTTGTGCATGACCCATCAGGCCCGCTCCTGATCTAGGCTAGTGTTTCTCAACCTTGGCAACTTTTAAAAAGCCTGGACTACAACTCCCAGAACTCTCCAGCCAGCATGGGACTTTGTAGTCCACACGTCTTAAAATTACTAAGGTTGAGAAAAAATGATCTGAACAGTTCATGCTTTCACTCTTTTTAGCAAAGCGAATGTTATGTACTAGAAGCTAACTTGCAGAAAAGAGTTAATTTAACAGTCAAGTCATTTCTCACCACTGAGTTATAGCCGGTCCAATTGCTTTGAACTCCCTGATTCTAATGCACACTCTAGGCAAGGTAGCATCCATACCACACTGAGTTTTGCTCTTTGCACCAAGTCTCTCTCCTCCTCGTCAGCAGAAGGTTCACCATCAGACCCCATGGCAGATGCTGCTGCACCATGAACCTTATGACATAATTCCAAAAACAGGATTGTGACGGCAAATGCCAGGACCGTATTCCTCATAGGCTTTCTTGGTGTGACACACTTCAAAGAACTCTGGCTGAGGAAAAAAAAAAAAAAACATATTAAGGGTAAATCAGAAGCTTTTGCGTGCAAAAAAAATGCGATCAAGAAAATGAGCCAGTCCAGAAGAAAAATTGGTGGTACAGGATCACCTTCCCAGCGTATTTCTCTCCCTTGAAATAGCAGGAATTCACTACACAGGGCAAAGATAGATTGGCAGTTTATTTTGAAAGAAAGAGACACATATCCTCAAGATATTTTTTGCCACAAGATAAGGAACAGAAATTTTAAGAAAGCAATACAGAAAGAATTTGTTCCATTTCTCACTCACGTTATGCTACTATACAAAGTGGTTGCATAGGTGAAAACTTGCTGAAGTCTGCTCTTACACCATTTGTCAAAACAGAATAACATAGAATAGTTTTCTTCCCCATGCTCTCACTCTGCTGAACAACTAATTCCCAGAACACCATCTTATGCCCTAGATTATCAACCACCTAGCAGAGCTCGATTCCTATTATCCTTCTCATCTTTCCTATTACCTATTTCTTCAGCATTTTAGGACTATAACTTTTTTGTTTTGTATCTTATTGTTGATTGCTTTTATTAGTATCCTGTTATGATTTATGTTGATTATTTAGTAGCCTATGACTATAACTGGGTGTTGTAATGTATGATTTATGATGATTGTATTTTGATTATGATCATGATTTATCACATGTTACTTGCAGGGGTGGGCTTCAAAAATTGTAGCAAAGCTTTCTCTGCCCGGTGGGTGGGTGGCCATGGTGAGTGTGGCCTAGTCGGCCTCCTGCACCACGGCAGAGGAGCATTTTTGCCCTCCCTGGGCTCCAGAGGCTTTCCTTGAGCCTCCGGGAGGGTGAAAACAGCCTTCCCGGGCTCCGAAGGCTCTCCAGAAGCCAGAAACGGGGGCATTTCCAGCCTTCCTGAACTTCCAGGGGGCCCATTTTTTGCCCTCCCCGAGCTTCTGTGCGTACCCTGCACTTAACTGCATCCAAAACGGGTTGTGTGGGGACTCCTAGGAGGGAGGGGCGGAATGGGCGGAGCCAGCCAGGAGTGGGATTTGGGGGTTCTCCGAACTGCACAGAATCTTAGCTAGGGGCTCTCTTGAACCCCTGCAAACCCCCAGCAGCCCACCCCTGGTTGCTTGTATGTACATTGTACACTGAAGAGCTTATCCTTGCATGTCCAATCATACTGGGCCAATAAAGAATTCTATTATATTTGTCAAAAATCCTATCCAATTGACTATTTTTGCTTCCTTACATTATCACCAGAAAGAGCTGGTTCTGAACCCAGAGGGCTCAGAGTTGGCTCGGGGCTGTTCCAAATTAGAGACTAAAAAAAGCACCTTTTTTGAATTTTCATGAACTGACCACAGAATTGTACAAAGAGAGCAATCCAGTACACTGAGTGGTGGCTAGTCAAGTCTCAAGGCTGGAGAAGGAAGCAGAGATGCTGGGCAAATGAAAGTGAATATATGTGTCCCAGGATAACATTGCAGGATGCAGTCTGGGCCGGTCACTGGAACCAGAGATTTACTCTTCCAAGCTTTCAGACTCGTGCTGAAGTTCATCCTCAGAGAATTTCTCTCTACCAGAATGTGGGCTTTGGGCTATTCTGTGCTTCGTATTTATGTGGTGCTGGGCTGCCAAGTGCAAAAATCTTCAGGTGTTTCGGACTACTTCTTAAATGCAGATCATCTCAGTTTGTATCCTGCAGAAAGTCCTCAACGTATGACCAGAACTGAGCACGGAATTATGATTAGAAGTTATGCGGTTGTAAATGTTGTGGTTCGCTGGCAGTCGGTGCAGACAGCAGAGGTATAGGTCAGTGGGGAAGAACGGGGACCAGTCAGGAAGTCTGGAGAGGACTTGGACAAGGGTCCTGCGTCCGATGCAGGGATGGGACCAGGACCATCTGGCAGTGGGGTTGCCTTCGGAGACTTCGGAGTCTTGCAGCAATAAGGTACAGGATCCAGGGGAGCCTGTTCCCAGTGCACATGTGCACAGAACTGCTAGAAGGCAAGAACAGCTGAAGCAGAAGGGGTGACTTGGGAGTAAGGCTGGGAGATGATTGCCCCTCCCATAAGGGATAAAAGTCAGACCTCAATGACAAAACTTTTGCAGGAAGCAAAGCAGTTCAGTATATACTGAGTCCTTCTTGAAGCTCTGCATATTCTGGTAGATTTTTTTTCCGGTACCGTTACTATTAATTTGGATATTTCTGTTTTTGGCAGCATTCCACAGCACTGACAGGCATGTGCTTATCTGTTTAAGTTAGTTTTGGCTGTGACTGGAAATAATTCCCAGCGGTGCATTAAAATAGGTTTCGCTTTTAAAACAAGTTTGTGTTTAATTACATTTGACGAAGCCTGGGTCAGAAGAGTAAGTCAAGGCATCACATGACCAGATTCAGAGTTATAACCTTTCTTTTAAGTTAAAGCTGCAGTCATTAAGTAAATGATCGTTAAGCAAATCTCTTTTCCCCAACAGGCATTTTTTTTTTTTTTTGCTGAAAATTGAAAGTAAACCCTAGAAACTGGCCAAAAGAAATCACAAATCAGAGTTATATGACTATGAGACACTGCAAAAGGCTGCAAAGGTGAGCAGGTTGCCAAGTGCCCCAAATGTGATAATCTGATCATTGTAACTCTGAAAATGAGTCTGGGGAGGTCCACCAAACGATCATTAAGCAGCCCTTTGTAAGTTGAGGGTTATCTGTAGGTTCTCTGGATTAAACAAATTTAATCAGATATCCTTAGAAGACACTGGGGTTTTTTAAACATTTGAGAAATGTTAAGTGGGATTTGGGGGGGGGGGGGGATTTTGCCTAACAAAATTTGTTCTCTCCATGTTGATCTTATTAACACAAGACGTAAGCCTGACCAGCAATGGAAAAAACAATGAGTTCATTTGCTGGTGGGAACAATAAAAGAGAAGTTTCTGTGCCTAGGAATCGAACAAATGATGTGCAGCTTTTCTAGGACCAGCTGATTTAATAAAAGACATACCGTTGACGCAAGCATAGACCCGCCAAACCAGACGGCATAACGCTGCATATGATGACTGATAACTTGAACTTCCACAGGTTTGGGCTGCAAAACACAAACAAAAGCAGAATATTATCAGAACAATACGACACAGGCTGAGTTAACCAGGCCTACCAGTTGGAACGGCATGCTGTGTTTAATGAATTACTATGGGAGAAGAAATTCTGAATAACCATCTGCGTGGAATTAATGAAGCTGGCTCAGATTCCAGCAATGTGGGTTGGAAATCTCCATGGCTCACTACCCAAGATTTGAGCTCTCCATTCCTAATGCAAGAGACCGTTCTACTAGAAGGAATGTAATTACACTTGCCAGATTCAAGTACCTGCCCAAAATATTGTGAGTTCCGCTATTTTTTTTCCAAACTGTTGCTAGAATCATAGCTTGGACATCTATGTTCCAGCAAAAAAGAAAATATTGATATCTTTCTTTCTTTCTTTCTTTCTTTCTTTCTTTCTTTCTTTCTTTCTTTCTTTCTTTCTTTCTTTCTTTCTTTCTTTCTTTTCCTTTCCTTTCCTTTCCTTTCCTTTCTTTTCCTTTCCTTCCTTCCTTCCTTCCTTCCTTCATCTGTCTGTCTTGACTCCTGGCAATTAGCTGGATAAAGTCCCTCCGGTATTCTTGACAAGTGATTTGCCATTGCCTTGTTCCTAGGGCTGAGAAAGAGTGTCTGGCCCTAAGAGACCAGCTGACTTTGTGTCTAAGGCAGAACTAGAATTCACAGTCTCCCAGTTTTTAGCCTGATGCCTTAACTGCTACACCAAACTAACTCTCATTCATCCTGTACTCCACTCATATTAACCAGAATGAAATCCTATGAGCTAAATCTTTTGCAATCAGACCTCTGATTTCCAAAAATCTGAGTTTTGTTACAAAGGAGTATAACTCTGGGCTGAAAATGTTCTAACATTTTCAGGATGTTGGGCAGTTCTTTAAACCTGGAGAATTCAACTGACTGTCATCATATACATCAGTGGTCCCCAACCTTTTTTGTACCATGGCCCGGTACAAAATGATCCACAGACTGGTACCGGCATCACCACGCATGACCAAGGCAAGGCGAGCCGAGCGACCGGCCAGCCAGCCGTCCCCCGCTTCTTCCCGCCACCTTCAACTCCTCCTTTGTACCTTCTCGCGGTCGATGGGTTTTTCGGGCTCTTTCTTAATCTCCTCCTGAGTAACGCGAGACTCCACCACCATCAGGACAGCTCTTTGTTCGAAGCCGCCCGCCCCCTTCGATGAAACTAAGGCGCGAGGATTCTTTCAGCATTCAAATGCTGCTTTCCAACCAACGACCGACAAGCTCACCCGGAAGCACTTTCTCAAGCGCCGTCGAAACAAGATGGCGGCGGCCAAGCAAAATAGGTGGCCCGGTACAAAATGATCCACGGACTGGTACCAGTCCAGGGCCTGGTGGTTGGGGACCTCTGATATAAATAATATAATGTTGTTCTTTGCAAATCATCTCAGGGCAGGATATTGGCTTGAATAAATGCAATTAACATGCTTTTTAAAGGTGTCATCTGATTTACAAGCCTTGCTAATCAGTTCAGGGCCCTCCCTTTGTTTGTTCAGCCATTTAATGAAAAATCAAAATTTACCTTTAATCGACCACCACTGAGTTCTTCGCTGATTTTCAGTCGAGCATCTACTACTCTTTTCAAATCTCTCTGTAAGCGACGACCAAAATCTCTGAACATCGTAGATCCTCCTGAAAGCACCACATTCTACATGACAAAGAAATATTTTGGGGGCTTTTTAGACAATGCAGTCAAACCTTTTGATAAAACAGACAGATCTATGGATCTTTTCTCCAGGATGAGGAATAGCAGGACAAAAATGTGATCGGTCAGGTACATCCATATAGAGAGTTTTCAAACTCTCTTATTAACCATTATTGAGCCCGAAATTATATTCGCTAGTGGTTGCAGCCATTAAATGGGTCACCATATGATCAGGCCTGATTTCGTGGTTGTTAAGCAAATGACATGGTCTTTAAGTGAATCCATTTTTCCTCAAGGGCAGTTTTTGCTGAAAACCAGGAAAAAACATTGAAAATCACAGTCGTGTGACCACAGACAGTAGCAAACAGTTGTAAAAATGAGCTGGTTTCCAAGCCTCCAAAATGTGATCACATGACCATGTGAGGGGGATGTATATTCAGTCATTGTAATTTCAAAATCAAGTCATAAGTATCTCTTGGGGGAGGGGGTCTGTGGTAGCTACTAAGTGATCAGCAGTAAGTGAAAGACTTTCTATATCACATGACAAACCCACTGATGTCATTCTGCAGGAAAATTGAATAAATCAAGTTGATGGCCATCACCGCACAATCAAAGTGCAATCAAATCTTTACAAACTTTGCACTGAATATGAGCTTCTATTGCAAAGGTGCCATATATTTTTTTGACACACATATCCCATGGATACATCTATTTTCACACCAAGTGTCCAGTCTTTTGGCTTGCCTGGGCCTCATTGAGTGAACTCTCTTAGTATTCAAGATTTTGCTTTAGAATAAGCATCTCCATTACAAAATGAATTGAAGCAAAACTGAAAGAAAGCAGCAGCTAGGCTGGAGAAGGAATGAATTAATTTATGCATGGAACAGTGTTTCTCAACCATGGCTACTTTAAGGTGGGTGGACTTCAATTCCCAGAATTCCCCAGCCAGCTTGTGGGAGTTGAAGCCCACACATCTTAAACTTATCAAGTTAAGAAACAATGGTGTAAACCGGTTTCCGGTTCCGCGTGGCTTCGGTGGCAGCAGGAATTCGCGACCGTTCGCGATTCCTGCTGCGCTTGCCGCCGAGGTACCCCCGATCCAAATGGGTCAGGGGGATATGGCTGCCCTGTAGGGACAGCTGAAGAGAGAGGGGAGCTGGACAGGGGGTTGGGGGTGTCACAGACCCCCTCTTCATCCGGAAAAACCCCTTTTTCCCAAGGTGGTGGAGCGGCGGTCAGCAATGGCCGCCACAAAGAAGCCTGCAACCAGGTAAGATTGTGCTGGAGGAAGCAAGAAAAGTGAAAGTGCTGGCTGAGCCGGGTCAATCAACATCTTTTAAATTCGCTGGAACTGAGCTGTCTGAATTGCTGGAGGATACATTGTATCCCTAAGAAGATCAAAAGCAGCGGAGAAGCTGTTAAAGGGAACTTTTTTTTTTCTTCACTCTCCCACCCCATGGAAACAGCAAATAAAGATTTGAAATTTGTTTGGGCATTGAAGGTGAACTATTCTGAAAGTTGAAGTTAAGGGACAAAAGAATTCTTGGACATTGAACTTAAAAATTTAAGAAATTGGAAAACCCTTATTAGAGGTATGGATTTCTGATCATTTAAAAATTGATGTTGCAAGTGGGAAGGAAGAGGAAAAAATTTGGAGCAGAAGTGGAAAAAGGAGGAGCTTGCCTAGAATCTCAAACAAAAATATATGGTAATTGGACCTCTTTGATGAAACAGTAACCCCAGAAAGAGAAATAGAAGAAGAAAGAAAAGTATTAACTTTTGGAACTTTTTTTGAATTATTTTTGATTAAAAATACTTGGTTGGTTGTTTTGGGGAAAGTTTCTCTTTTCAGGATGGCATCGCTTGTGGATGAACTAAAGACTGAATATCAAAAATATAAAAAGGAAGAACAAGATGGAAAAGATACTTTGGGCACTTTATTTCAATTTTTAGAAATGGCGTTATGTACTTATGAAAAGTTGATTACGCAGCAGAATGACTGGGACAAAGAAGAAGAGGAACAAGAAGCCATCTTTGATGAACAATGGGTTTTTTCCGGGGAGGAGGAGAAAGAGGATAAGAAAAAGGGGATTTTAAGGTTTGAAAAAACAACCAAAAAAGAGAAAAATGAGAGGAAAGGTGGATGCAAGGTTAGAAAGCAGAGGAAAGGGAGTAAGAAAAGGGAAGAGGAGAGACAAAGGGGTAAAAAGGGCAAGGAGAAGAATAAGCAAGAGAGAAAGGGGGGGAGGAGAAGCCTTAATGGTGGGAAGCAAGATCTAAAGAAAAAAAGTTTATTTAGAGACAATGGGTGAATCTAATTAAGGATAAAAGGGGGATTCTGGAAGGTACATAAGATTGTGTTTTTATACATGTATTTAGAGTATAAAATTTATTGTGTAATTTTAGAATCTACTAAACAGAATCCCAAGATAAATTAAGTGTTATATGAAGTACTTTTAAGTTAGGGTAATGAGTTAAAGGCGTCACTCCAATTAGTGCATAGGAGAAGTATAGTAAAAGAAAAAAGATGAATGGGTAGTTGGAAATAGAACAGACATGTTCTAAGAATGTTATTGAAAATGGTAATAAGATATGGAAGGATATATAAAGGTTTTGTTATGTTTTTTTGGGTTTTGTATGTTGATAAAAGGCAATAAAATATTAATTAACAAATAATTTGGATGAAAAGGAGAAGTTGGGATAAGATACGAAGTTAAATAGACAAAGTAAATATTGATATTATAATTGGGAATCATCATGTTCTATTGGTTTTCTTCTTTAATTATCACTATTTTTTTTTTTAGAAAAGAATTTATAAGCTGTTATGCCTTGATTGTTTATGCACTGTTTTTGTAAAATTAATAAAATTGGTTTATAAAAAAAAAAAGAAAATGATAATAAGATATGGAAGGATATATAAAGTGAATATGATGTTTGAATTTGTGTCTGTGAGAAGAGTTTTAACCCGGGATCAGGCAGCCTTCAGAAAAGATGTTTTAGGTTTTTTTTTTTCTATGTTCTGTGTTTGGTATGTTTATGAAAGGCAATAAAATTTTAATAAGCAAGAAATATAATTTGGATAAAAGGAGAAGTCTGGATAAGATATGAAGTTAAATAGATAATGTAAATATTGATATTACAATTTGGAATTATTTTGTATGTTCTATTGGCTCTCTTTAATTATTATTTTTTTTAGAAAATATTTTTCAAGTTGTTATGCCTGGATTGTGTATTGTTTTTGTAAAATTAATAAAATTTGTTATAAAAAAAAAAAGAAAGAAACAATGGTGTAAACCAACACACTAACAGAGGTCTCCAAACTTGGCAACTTTAAGACTTGTGGACTTCAACTCCCAGAATTCTCCAGCCGGCATAGTTGGCTGGAGAATTCTGGGAGTTGAAGTCCACAAGTCTTAAAGTTACCAAGTTTGGGGACCCCTGCACTATAAGATCTTAAATGAAAATTAATGAGATATTTCAGAACAAAGAATTCCAAATTTCCATAACTGAGAAGGTCATTGTCATCTTACGTCACCTGATAATTTACTTTAGTCTATAGGAGGGTACACAGTTTATTCTATTTATTATGTTTAATAGACTTTAGTCTATAGGAGTACACAGTTATATTCTATTTATTACATTTAATAGACTTAAGGCCAAAACTTTTTCCCTCACACGGCACATTACAATAATGAGTGCTAATTAAACTGATATGGTTTTTGAGAAAATTGTTGGTTTACTTGTTTCAAATGGCTAGAAAGGCTAATGAGAATTAGCCATTATTAATTCCTTCATCTCAGCCACAGCAATCCTTATGAATCTAAGACAGGGGTCTTCAAACTTGACAGTTTTAAGACTTGTGGACTTCAACTCCCAGAATTCCTCAGCCAGTCATGTTAGCTCAGGAATTCTGGGAGTTCAAGTCCACAAGTCTTAAAGCTGTCAAGTTTGAAGACCCTTGATCTAAGACCATGACTGAAAACACGTTACTTACAACCAGACCTTACATTCAGATGTTTATTAACTGGCATGTACTGTATGTATGAAGGTTGCAGCATCCCAGGGTTGGGTGATCGCCATTTGTGACTTTCCCAGTGGCTTCTGACAAGCAAAGTCAATGGGAGAAGCCATGCTCTCTTAATAACTGGGTGATTCATTTAACCTTAGGATGATTCACTTAGCAACCATGACAAAAAGATCACAAAATTGGGATGACTCACTCAATAACAGATATTCTGATTCCAATTGTACTCCTAAGTCAAGGAATGTAGAAAATGCCTGCTGTCTAAGAGCAAATAAATCTGGAAAGGTTAATAAGATCTACCTAAACCAGGGATCTTCAAACTTGACAGCTTTAAGACTTGTGGACTCCAACTCCCAGAATTCCTCATCCAGTCATGTTAGCTCAGGAATTCTGGGAGTTGAAGTCCACAAGTCTTAAACTTGCCTAGTTTGAAGACCCTTGACCTAAACATTGGAGAAAAGAGCACATATGAATCCAGTTGACAATGGATTATAGGAGACTGTTGAATTTTGATGCAGAAGATGATCTCCATAACTTCAACATTGAACCGTAGCATCCAGGGTAAAAATGATTTGAATAATAATGTAGCATAAAACAGAAGACCAAGTGAAACTTTTGAATGATCCATCCATTCATTATTCATGGAGAAAAGTTTGCTCAGCAGTTAATAATAACAAAAGGATAATAAAGTAGGTGTAAACATTAACTAGAAATGCTTATATTGTGTATGGTACAACAGAACTAATTAAGCCACACTATTGCTATGAATAGAAAGCAGTAGTAAATACCAATTTAAGATATACAAAAAGGATTTTCGTTTAGAATTCCTTTTATGAAGGTATTTTAGACAACCTCTGCTGTGAAACAGTATTGCTTCATTCATGAAATCAAGAAAGAGCCTTCTTTAGTAGACAAATTGTTTTCCGTTTCCCCTTTTCATTCTTAATGATGATTAAATGTCAAGATACCCAACAGAAGAACTGGGGACTATTTCAAAGAGGATGACCCCAGATCACTATAACCAAGGTCCTCTGAGCTTGGTTGTTTTCTGGAAGATGTTTCATTACCCAAATAGGTAACCTAATCAGTGCAAGTACAGCAGCAAATCCCACACTCACTAACACTGATGAGGTTAGTAAATTAAGTAATAACAATAGATTTATAATGAAATTCTGCAAGAAAACAATCAAATTCAGAGAGCACCAAGGAGCCAAAGTGAACTATAAATATTATCTTCTATTGGTAACGCTATAAAGTCTTCAGAGTGATTTATAGCCTGTTACAAATGTTGCCTGTGGATTTTCAGCAGATGGTGATTAGTGGAGCTGATCTCACTTTAGTTAAAGATTACTTCATTCAATAATCTACAACTTTGGGTTTTTTTCATAAGCTACCTAATAAAATTTTACAATTTTACAAATAATGATTTTACTAATCTGAGAACATTTTATTTTTTTTGTGATTTTATTTATCTCATTTTTATTTATTTTCCTACAAACAAGGTTATATTCCTAATACAAACAGCTTTGTTTCATCTGCAATTATCTGGTCAAACTTTTAAACTTTCTTCTTTTTACGAACTTTATGAGGATTTTTTTATAGCCACAAGAGGGGGCTCCAAGATAAGGAATAACTACATGATGGTTTTCCATTATGAAATTAAATTTAAATTAAGATAGGCAGACAGGGTTTTAGTATAAAAAATAGTATTTTGAAAAACTTTTAAGAACTGAATGCTTAGAATTAGGCTGTAGCGTTCTTTTAATGGCTTTCATTATCTTTTTTTTCTTACACGATTATCTGGAGGCTAAAACATATGAAGAATGGTTACAGGAACTGGGCTTGGCTAGTCTAGTGAAGAGAAGGACCAAGGGAGACAGGATAGCAGTCTTCCAATATTTGAGGGGCTGCCACAGAGAGGAGCGGGGTCAAGCTATTTTCCAAAGCACCTGTAGGCCAGACAAAGAATAATGGGTGGAAATTGATCAAGGAAAGATTTAACCTGGGAATAAGGCAAAACTTTCTGACAGTGAGAACAATCAACCAATGGAACAGAAGTTGCCCTTCGAAGTTGTGGGAGCACCATCACTTGAGACTTTTAAGAAGAGATTGAGCTCCCATCTATCAGAAATGGTATAGGGTCTCCCGCTTGGGCAGGGGATTGGACTAGATGACCTACAAGGTCCCTTCCAACTCTGTTAATCTGTAAATCTGGAATTTATATATTAGGTCTATATCATTTTTAAACCTTATTATATTACTTAACTGGAGGCCAAAACAGAAAAGGCTCTTCTTGCCAGCCAAAATTCTGTGATCAACGGGATCCAAAATAGGCCCTTTCTGCTGGAATTAATGGAGTGGTTAACACTGAGGTAAATTCCTTAGATACTCTGAACCCATGCCATAAAAGCCTTCTCATCATCTCTTCCTCCATTTCCCCAAGATTATCTATATATTCCATTAGAAAAGGTTTTCTCTTCCCAGGTCAGGAAAGAGACATCACAAAAAACGTATTAGAACTCTGTTGACACAGGATATAATACTTGAATCTTGAAGCCTGCCTAGAATTCTTTCTTTCTCTTCTTTATACTAAAGAGAATCAACACAGGGCAATCTTGAGTGTTTTCCTCACCCTCCCCTGTCTACCTGTGCTAAGTAGATATTTACATAGTAGTCAAGGGCTGCCTTCTTCAAGACTGTCTTTGTCCTGGACAGCTTTTGTACACCCCACCGATGATGCCAATAAAAGCCATTAGAAGAAAAGAATGAAGACATACAGAGAGGACAGAGAAGAACTACTATCTTTTCATAAATGGAATTGATAATTAACATCATGCCTCAAATTAAAAAGTTCCCAGCTAATAATCCTAATTGTTCAGGAAAAAATGAATAAAGCTAAAAAAAAATAAAGCTATTATATGTCTTTAAGAGACAGATATGAAAATAGAGAATGTTAACTTGTTGGGATGTACAGGAGCCAGCAAAAAATAAACACAATTCAATATAAGTAAATATACAATGATCCACAATGGAGCTAATTATCCTAATAACATAAAAAATTAGGAAAGCCTTCAATGCACTTTCTTGTAATTCTAGGACTGTCATGGTTTTTGATTGGCAGCATCCATCCAGGCACAACCAAAATGAAATATATACCTCTGTCCTTGTATGAAAATGCCAACTAATGTTTAATCATAGCAAGTAGCTGAAGGGTACAAGGATAGTTAATAAACAATAAACAGAATGCATAAAAATAACAGACAAGAAAATTTAAATGAATCTTTTCCTGCCAAATTACATTGCCATTTTAAAAAGGGCGTTTTTTTTTAAAGTAAGACAAATTGCTTGTGTGTCTAATCACACTACACCAAATAAAGTACTTCTATTCTATTCCTCTACTCTATAGACATATGCATGAATTTTATTATTATTAGTTAATTTTAATAGCTGAAATTTCATGAGATCAGTAAATCTCATAAGATTCTCAGAATTAGGAGGCTGCCATTAGTTTGTGGTGATAGGCAATATCTAGCAACTAGATGGTATTTCACTTAAATGTGGTATTTCATTTCATTTTTTGCCTACATCAATGATCACCTGCAGTACTTTATGGGTCATCAGTACCCCTTGGAGCCAAAAACAGAAATCATCAAGGTAAAGTTACCTTGTCAGTGAGGTGGGCAGGCTCCAAATTTAATAAGTATAATAAACAAATTAAAAAGCAAATGTGTGATTTTTGTCTACTTCTCTAAAAACAGATGAGCTTTAATGCATGAGAAAAGCTGAATCTATAGCTAGACACCTAATAATGTTCAGAAATGTTCAGTATTGGACTAATACTGAAAATAAAAGAAGTTTTACCAAAATTATGTTTTCAAGATCATAATCTATTTGTTTATTCCTCTACCTGCAAGCTACTAATCAAACCAGCAGGAAGACACACAAGGTGTGAGACTTCAAATTTCACCTGAATGTCATTTCATAACTCTGCCTCTCTATGTACCTTATACAAAGGACGCCGAACATCAATGGGACAGTTCTGTATAACTTCATCCACAACATTCGAAATAGAGTCCATAAAATCTGGATTGGCAAACTAAAAACAAATAGGAGAGGCAGATAATCAATTAATGCAGATATAGGAAGTCTTGGAATTAGACAATTGGTTTAAACTTATAACAGCTGAAGTTATAATAGCTGTAAAAAGCGTACAGATAATTTTTGAGTTACAGCCATTGGTTTAATGACTGTTTAAAGTTATGCCACAGCTGAAAAAAGTGACATATGATTGGTCCTTGCACTCAAAATTCTTCCTCTTGGCAATGGGCAGATATGTACAATAGTTGCAGCATTCCAGTGTCATATGATTGGCATTTGTGAGGCTTGGCAGGGATCCTCTGACAAGCAATGTCAATGGGAAAAACGGATTTGCTTTATAACCATGTGATTCATTTAAGAACCATAGCAAAAACGTTGTAAAAGCAGACACAACTCATTTAACAACCACATGACACAGCGGCAAATATTCTGGTCCCAATTTTGGTCATAAGTCTGTTCTTAAATCCTTCCTTGGGAGCTGACAAGATCTGTTGTAAATGAGCAAGGGAAAGAGGTGACATATAACCAAAAATAACAATAAGGAACTGTTAAAAAGTGTGGGGAGGAACCTTTCCTGGATTCCACATAGCAATTATGCAGGGAAGCATAATTTATTTCTCCCCCTGCTGGGTTGAAAAATGGACAAATTAATCCAATTTCTGGTCTGATTTATAAACACATCATCAGAGCTGAAAAATAAAACCAGCTGAGTTTGTCAATAACAGCTCTTACATTTTAAATTTAACAGAATAATTAAGCTGGAAGGGACTTTAGAGCAGGGGTGGGATTCAAAATTTTTAACAACTGGTTCTGTGGGCGTGGCTTAGGTGGTGTAGCTTGGTGGTCATGTGACTGGGTGGGCATGGCTTGGTGGTCATGTTATTGGCTGGGTGTGGCCAATTCAATATCACTCACATCGAGCCATGCATCTCCTTACCTGGCCTCTCATGACTGTGGGGATGCTGCAATAGTCATAAGTGTGAAAAATGGTCATAAGTCACTTTTTTCAATGCCATTGTAACTTTGAATGGTCATTCCACACAAGCAAACTATCAGCAAAGGAGGGAAAAAAACTCCAGGGACGTTCCTGAGACAGGAAGTCTAGTCCTGCCAAGAATGTAATAAGGGTTAACGGAAAGGCAGTTTCTGTAAGCAACACCAGAATGTTTCCTTCCTGCCTTCCTTACAGGATTAGGCCAGTAATTTCTTCTAACAATCAGTTCTCTGAACTGCTTAGAATGTTAACAACTGGTTCTAGCGAATAGGTGCGAACTGGTAGAATCCCACCCCTGCCTTAGAGGTCTTCTAGTCCAACCCTCTGCTCCAGCAGGAAACCCTATACCATTTCAGACAGATGATTGCCCAATCTCTTTTTAAAAAGAGTTTCTCTCAGACCAGCCATTTTGGTTTTCTTGGATCCTCTAAGTTTATGCTTGCTATCCTAGCATTCCATCTACTTTACACTTTGTCCTGGATTTTTCATTTCTTAATGAAGTAGCATTGTTAATACAGTTCTTTGCTGGCAAAGCAAGGCCAGCATTTTGTGAATGCAAAATCAGACACTGTTCTCTTTCCCCTTGCAAGATTGCTGGGCAGATGCCCCCTTCTTCCCGCACAGCAGCTGGACACATGTGCTACTGCTTCCCTTGAGCTTTCATTCCCAGCTGGTTTTCCACTTTTCCCAGCACAAGAGGCCTGGTTTGGACGATAAATGATATAGTCATATTACTCATGGATCTTAACTGTAGCTATTAATTCTGCTTTTCAAAGAAGAGGTAGCCAAAAGGTACTAACGGCCTTCTGTCAAGAATGAACATCATGCCAGAAAATAAAAGAATTAATTTGATGCAGTTCTTCAGTACCTAAAGCAGTGTTTTTTTTCCCCCATTTTGGAAACTTTAGAATGGGTGGACTTCAACTCCCAGAATTCTCCAGCCAGCCTCCCTTCAATTCTGGGAATTGAAGTTCACACATCTTAAAATTTATTAAATTAATTTATTAAATTTATTAAATTAATTTATTAAAGTTGAGAATGACTGACTTATATCAAAGGGAAGGTGTGCATTTTCTAACACTAACACTAACACATCCAGCATTTCCGGATCCCTTTATAAGTAGATTACTGCATTCCTGTCAAACAGGCAAACAAATAGTAAAAATAGGGAGCGCTATATCAAACCCTGCTCCAGTTAACAGCGGTGTCCCCCAAGGCAGTGTTCTAGGACCCACACTCTTTATACTCTATATAAATGACCTTTGCGATCACCTTATAAGCAACTGTGTCCTCTTTGAGGATGACGTAAAACTATTGAACACCACCGACAATGCTACTATCCTTCAAAGCTACCTTGATTATGTGTCTGAATGGTCAAATATCTGGCAACTCCAAATCTCGACTAACAAATGCTCTGTCCTACACATTGGTAAAAAAAAAAAAATCAGTACACTAAATACAAACTAGGTGCATATGACCTCATTGATGATCCTCACTCTGTCAAGGACCTCGGAATTCTCATATCAAATGACCTAAGCGCCAGAGCTCACTGTAACAGCATTGCCAAAAAGGCATTAAGAGTTGTAAATCTTATCTTACGAAGCTTCTCCTCTGGAAATATCAAATTGCTAACTGGAGCATACAAAACTTTTGCTAGACCAATACTCGAATACAGCTCATCAGTCTGGAATCCGCACTGCATATCAGACATTAATACAATCGAGCAAGTCCAGAAGTATTTCAGGAGAAGAGTACTACACTCCTCCGCTCGCAAAAGAATACCCTATATCATCAGGCTTGAGATTTTGGGCTTGGACCACCTTGAATTATGTCACCTATGGTTAGATAAACATAGCACACAAAATTATCTGCTACAATGTCCTACCAGTCAATGACTACTTCAGCTTCAACTGCAACAATACTGCAACAAAAGAGCACACAACAGATACAAACTCAATGTAAACCACTTCAAACTCGATTGCAGAAAGTACAACTTCAGCAACAGAGTGGTCAGTGCCTGGAATGCACCTGACTGTCGTTACATCCTCTAGCCCCCACTCCTTTAACCTCAAACTAACCACTATTGACCTCACCCCACTCCTAAGAGGTCTGTAAGGGGTGTGCATAATGCCCCATCGTGCCTACTGTCCCTGTCCTATTGTCCCTGTTAAGCCTGGTTTCCCCAACCAGGGTTAGGGAGACAAGCTAAACAGAATGTGCAGCTTAGTCAGATAGGCACACAGATAAATGAGTGAGCTAAGCTTGTTTGTTTATTAACATACAGTAAAAATAACAGATACGCTTGTGCTATCAAAAATATAGTTTATTCCATTATGAGTTCATAGCATAGTCAAAATAACAGTCCAATAGTCATGTATCATTTAGTCAGTCCATTCAGGGATATTCAGTTAGCAAAGTCCGTGTAGAAATATCCTATGTCAATTCACTTACAAGTCAGTCCTTTGTTTTCTCTCCCGTTCGAGCAATGCAGTCTTGTGTCCTTGCAGTAATCAGGTATCATCAAAGCCAGAGAGTGAGCAAGCTGCAGCCTTGCTTCTTTTAAAGTGCTTTCACAACCACTCCCTTAATTACTATCCCACAGTTAAAGTTGCAGACACTTTAACATACAAACTATGATTACATATTATTATTTACCTAAACCAGTTAGGGTAAAACAATGTTATCCCTAACATTCTCCCCTTTTAGGAAATAATAATATAACTATTTATATCTTTAAATCATATTTGTTACAACTCTCTTTAAACTTAATTACTCCTTGAGCTTTTGTAAATTGGTCTGCAATGTTTTCTTCCGTCATGCAGTATTCCAATTTAATTAGCCCATTCTTTACAGATTCTCTAACATTTAAGTATCTAAAGTCAGTATGCTTTGATCTAGTTTTTATAGCAATACTAGTAGCTAACTTTATAGCTGCTTGATTATCCTCGTACACAATAATGGAATCTTTTACAGTTATACCCATGTCTAATAATAACTGTTTGTACAAAATCAAGTCAGTGCATAATAATGACAGACATGAAAATTCCGCTTCCATCGTGGACAAGCTGATATGCTGTTGTCTGATTGACCTCCACCCTATTAGTGTTTTACCAAATAATATAGCCATCCCAGATGTTGATTTTTTAGTGTTTATATCAGTTGCAAAACTTGCATCTGCATATGCACTAAGACTCAAATCACCCTTTGGTTCTATATACAATGCATGGTTCATGTTCCTTTAAGATATCTTAAAATTCTTTTCAATGATTGCCAATGACATTGATGTGGATCTGAATTAAAACGTGCCAGCTGATTTACACTATAAGCTATATCTGGCCTAGACCAATTGCTTATATATGATAAGCTGCCAATCAAAGATTGATATGTGGACTTATTAAATTTGGGACTTTGATCATCAGTTTGGCAAACTTCCTGACTCATTGGAGTCTTTGCCAGTTTACAAAGTTCCATTTTAAACGTTTTAATTAATTGGCAAATTTTATCTTCTTGAGATATCTTAAAACCATTTTTTGTTTTGTTAATTGTCAATCCTAGATACTTTTTAATTTCACCTAAATGCTTTAATTTTATCTTTTTGGCTAATAATGATATAATCTCATTAGCTTCATTATTAGTCTTAGTTATCAAAGCAATATCATCTGTAAATAATAACAATAATGACACCGTTCCATTATTTTCTCTTTTAAACACACATGGTTCTGCTAAACCAGATTTAAAACCTATATTGTTTAACTCTTTCACAATATATTGGTTCCACTCAAACCCAGATTGTTTCAACCCGTAAAGACTCTTTTTGAGTTTCCAACAATTATTACTATTTACTTTATTGTCTTTTATACCTACTGGTTTTCTTAAATATATAGTGTGCTGCAATGGTGCATGTAGATAAGCAGTTTCTACATCTAAATGGTTAATGACATAGTTTTTCTTAGCTGCCCACACTAATGCTGCTCTTAAAGATGTTGCTTTAAGGCTTGGTGCAAAAACTTCATCATAATCAGATGCAGTTTGATTAAATCCTTGAGCTACTAACCTAGCTTTATGGGTAACAGTCCCATCATTTCCAGTTTTTACTTTAAATATCCATTTGCACCCAATGGATTTTTCTCCTGGAGGTAATTTAGTATCTTCATAAACTTTCATTACCTTTAATGAATTTAGTTCCTTTTCCATTGCCTTTTGCCAATTCTCCTGATCCTTAGCAGGATACATCCTAAGTTCATCTACACTAGTTGGAACTTTAGTTACTTGGCAAACTATACTTGCTTGATATCTATCAGGTGGTCTAGTTACACGTGTAGTACGTCTAGGTATTACAGGACTTACAGGTGGACTTTCATTTATTAACTCTTCTTGATAATCTAACTCTTCCTGATCAACTGTTTCCTCTTGTTCTGGTCCTATTTGCTCTTCGTGGACTTCTTCTTTAATTGGACTCTTCTTATAACTAATCTGATCTTTCTGCCTTTTGTAGGGTTCAATAATTACTTTATTATTTAAATCTTGCTCTAATCTATTCCATCCTACATGTTCTAGGAATTTAGCACTAGCACTGGTGTAAACTTTAGATGTACCTTGTTCCCAGAATCTATAAGATCTATGATTAGATGTATATCCTACAAAATATAATCTTTTAGCTCTATGCTGTCCTTTGTGTCTAAGTTGTGTAGGGATATGCACCCATGCTGGTGCTTCAAATGTGTGCATGTAACTTAAATCAGGTTTTGTACCATGCCACAATGTGAATGGTAATTCACCTGTTGTTGAATTAACAACATTATTTAATATATGATTACCATACATTATTGCTTCTCCCCACAAATTGTCAGGTAATCCTGAATCAGACATCATAGATCGTGTCATTGATTATAATGTTTGGCCTCTTCTCTCTATAAAGGCATTATGTTGTGGCCTATATGGTGCAGACATTTTATGTTGAATACCTAACATTCTTAGTCTGTTCTGGAATTTATTATTTGTAAATTCCGTACCATTATCTGTAATAAGAGTAACTAATTTCTTTTTAGTTTTCCTTTCTGCAAATTTTATCCAATTAAAGAGATTTTGATACGTTTCAGTTTTGCTCTTCATTAAATAGCAAAACCCATATCTAGAATAGTGGTCCATTATACTTAGTATGTAACGAGCTCCTCCTACACTTGGTTTTTTCGGACCTATTAAATCTGCAAATACTACCTCTAAAGGTTCTTTGGTAGTAAATCCATCAACTCTATTAGCCGGTGTAATCCTGGCTTTGCTATGATTACAGGCATTACATTGCAAATACTTATTACAAGGTTTTAAACTTATTCCCTTAGATAATTCAACAGTTTTCTTAAGTATTTTAAAATTTAAGTGCCCTAACCTTCGATGTAACAAGTGAATACATTCATCATGAGGTTTCTTATTTTCATAAACCATGTTAGCCACCTTTAAACCATCATTTAACACATATAATTCACCTCTTAAAGATGCAGTAATTTTCTTATCTTCTTTCTCAATTATGCAGTTATCTCCTTTAAAAGTAACTACATATCCTAGTTTAACCAAAATTCTAACTGAAATTAAATTAAACTTAAGTTGTGGTACATATAACATTTTTACATTCTCTTTTATAAAAGAACAATATGCTATACCTTGACCTTTAGCTTTCAGTTTCCAGCCATTGGCTAACGATATCTGCTGTGTACACTTGGACATTTTAATAAAATTTTTCTTATCATTAGTTATACAATGTGATGCTCCACTATCAACCACCCATAAATTATTTTTTACAGCTCCGTTACTATACATGGCTAACTCTAAATTTTTATTTATCTTTTGATGACTTTTAGTATTCTGGCCAGCGTTCCGGTACTTTGCTTTTTTACAAAATCTTGCCAAATGTCCTCTTCCTCCACAATTAAAACACTTTTTAATTGCGTATGCAGTAGGAGTTTCATTATCTTCTTTTTGAGGTTGCTGCCTCCTTAATTCGTCTCTTTCAAACCTTCTTCTGGCCTCTTCAATCAATCTGCCAGTTATATCAGTTAAAGTTAGGCTTTCCTTTGGCAAAATTTCAAGGGAAGTTACGTAGTTATCATAACTTTCGTCAAGGGAAGATAGAATTATGTAGACTTGGTGTAGTTCAGAGAAAATAAGCTCTTTCTCATGCAGTTCTTGAAAAATGCTTTGCATAGTTTTTAAATGACTCAGCATATCACCATTCTTATGGAGATGTGTACTGAAAAGTTTCCGTGTTAGATTTATGTGAGCACCAACATTATCTCGAACATAAATCCTCTTCAGCTTCTGCCAACACCCAACAGCTGTTTTTTCTCCATGGATATAAACAAGTTGCTGATCAGTTAAGGTGAAAGCAATAATGCAAATAGCTTGTTGATTTTTATGCATAAATTCTTCTATCTTTAATTTATCTTCATCATCCTCTGGATCCCATTCTTCTACGTTTGGTGGATTTTCAATTATATTCCACAAACCTTCTCTTCGTAGAAGCAGACTACATTTCATAGACCATGATACATAGTTTGTTCCATCCAACTTGGATATAAGGGACAAACTTTGTAAATTGACTTGTGCCATTTTTTTTTATATGGATATAAAACTATAATTAATAAAACACAGCTGTCTGTTTACTGTAATGTATAACAACACAAACTCTCACTTTTAACATAAATCTGTTTTATCCTAGTTAAACTGACTTTGCAGCCTCTGGGCCCATAACCAGTGTTAAGCCTGGTTTCCCCAACCAGGGTTAGGGAGACAAGCTAAACAGAATGTGCAGCTTAGTCAGATAGGCACACAGATAAATGAGTGAGCTAAGCTTGTATGTTTATTAACATACAGTAAAAATAACAGATACGCTTGTGCTATCAAAAATATAGTTTATTCCATTATGAGTTCATAGCATAGTCAAAATAACAGTCCAATAGTCATGTATCATTTAGTCAGTCCATTCAGGGATATTCAGTTAGCAAAGTCCGTGTAGAAATATCCTATGCCAATTCACTTACAAGTCAGTCCTTTGTTTTCTCTCCCGTTCGAGCAATGCAGTCTTGTGTCCTTGCAGTAATCAGGTATCATCAAAGCCAGAGAGTGAGCAAGCTGCAGCCTTGCTTCTTTTAAAGTGCTTTCACAACCACTCCCTTAATTACTATCCCACAGTTAAAGTTGCAGACACTTTAACATACAAACTATGATTACATATTATAATTTACCTAAACCAGTTAGGGTAAAACAATGTTATCCCTAACAGTCCCCATTTATTCATACCTATTTCCTGTATTCTTACTCATGTTTATACTTATACCTATTATCTTGTAAGCAATTGACAAATCAAATAAATGAAATAAAAATAAAATAATTTAGCCACAAGATGGTGCCTTATGAGTACCATTGCCCTCTTTCCTACCTGCCTGCCTCCTGCTTTCTTACTACCATCCTTGCAACTACTATGATTACTACTACTACTTCTACTTCTACTACTATGACTACTACTAGTACTACTGCGGTGGTGATGACTTTTATTACAGCAATCTTGTCTCGTACCTCTGGATGAAAGAAGACCTCTGGCCCAAGGAATCGTTCATAACCAACATCTATCGTAAATGTGTTTCTGTTGATGGTATTGATTCCTGTGTATTGCTTAATCCATTTGTGGGGATCAACATCATACTTTGCAAATTCTTTTACTATGTCAGGACAAATATAACAGTACTTTTCCTGTCAATAATACAAAAAAGAAGGAAAATGTTTGTTTTATTGGGTGAAAGAAGCTGAGATTAAAAGTTAACATCTTTAGAAGTTATTCTACATTACAGCTGCTCCAGTGGCTCATTTGGAGATCCTGCATTTTACAATTGCTGAGGAAAAAAATGTTTATTATCAGAATCTGAAAGCCATGAGCAAAAAAACAAACAAACCCAAAAAGTAAACTGATCAAAGAACCGGTGAGTAAAGTTGACTTAATGGAGTTGGGCAATATTTTGCATTTCAAGGAAGCCCCTTCTCATTGCTGTTCTTCTTTTCTTAAAATCACACAGCTATTGTGTCACGCAGGATCCGCTGAATAGGCAAAAGAAGAAAATAAGTCCAGAACTTCCACAAAACATTCGGAAGCGGATCAGGCAAATTCCTCACTCACTCACAGAATTTTAGAGAGGGCTTACAACTTAATCAGACTTGCAAAATTCTGTTATTATATCCAATCTCAACAAAAGTAATTTTATTCCCTGTGGAACTGATTTCCCAGTCAAGTCCATCTAATGAGGCTGACAGTTATGTTCATTCCCCAATGTTCTGGGAGTTGAACTCCAACCATTTATTATTATTATTAATAATAATATCCAACTTTAATATTTTTATAAATAATTCAAGGCCCCACAGATACCTAATACTCCCTCCTCTTCTTATATTCTCCACAACAACCCTGTGAGGCAGGTTGGGCTGAGTGAGACTGGCTGGATCAAAGTTACCCAGCCAGCTTTTCATGGCTATGGCAGGAAAGTCTTATGATGATTGGCCCAAAGATACCCAACCAGTTTTCATGCCTAAGATGGGACTAGATTTCACAGTCTTCTGGTGATTGGCCCAAAGACATCCAGCCAGTTTTCATGTCTAGGCCGGCACTAAGAGTCTCCAGGTTTCTAGCCTTAACTACTAGAAACACCAAGCCAGGGGTGTCAACTAGCAGCCCACCGGCTGGATGCATCACACGCAGGCCACACCCACCCTGGCTCCGCAAAGGTAAAAACCATCGTGATACGTCACGTGACGCGATCGAGTTTGACACCCATGCACTAAGTACTTCCTTGTCTCTAAAGATGATCTTCACAAAAGATCCCAGTTCTTAAACAAGCTACTCCAAGGATTTTGGAAGTGTTGTAACTAATTATTGCAGTACTTCCTATGAAAAACAATCTGTACTGAGGCTGGAGCAACCTATTCTGGGATTAAGGTATTCTGTGACAGAACATTTTACAACTCCCTTCTAAAGATAAAGGTTCCCCTCGTACATACGTGCTAATAGTTTCCGGCTCTGTCATGCCCCTTTTGGAGTCTGAATCTGAAGAGGAAGCTGAACAGTTGACAGGAAGTAGGAATATGGCTCCGCTGGCTGTGGACGAAACTGGGGAAGGGCAAAGGCTGGCTGGGCAGAGCAGGGAAGAGATAGAACAAGGGAGAGGGAATTCAGAGGAAGACCCAGGCCCACCCCCTCTTCATCCTAGGACACGCAGGGAGGAACGAAGAGTGGTTTACAGGGGAGGAAAGGGCCCTGATTGCCTCCATTAGCTGTAGCTGGGAACACAGTGTATAAAAAAGGCAAGCTGTGGGCAGCAGGCTGTTGGGAGCAAACGTGACTTTATCTTGTATCATCATGGCTTATCTGTGTTCTTGGCATCTTCTCAACCATGTGAGTTTTGCCATGCTTTCAAGTCTGAAATTCTTGCTTTGCCCTGCCAAATTAATTACTTCAGTTTGGCTTGCTTGGACTTTAAGTTACAGTTTGTGTTTACCCTGTTTTGGACTGAATTTTCTACAGTCAAAGGCTGTTCCTGGGAAAGTTCTTCTCCAGCCAGAAGGTAATCGGGACAATGGGGGCAAAGTTGGAGATAATAAAGGGACTCTTATTCCTTATCTAACTGTGTTGCCTTTGTGTCACGCCCTGGGTCATCACAGGCTCTAGGGGGCAGTGTTCATCTCTGTTACAAAGCCAAAGAACCAGTGCTGTTAGAAGACATCCCTGTGGTCATGGGGACGGCATGACTAAACTGCCAAAGGTGCACAGAACGCTGTTACTTCCCACCAAAGGGGTCCCTATTTTTCTACTTGCATTTTTACATGCTTTTGAACTGCTAGGTTGGCAGAGGCTGGGACAAGTAAGGGGAGCTCACCCTACATGGCACTAGGGATTCGAACTGCTGAACTGCCAACCTTTCGATCAACAAGATCAGCGTCTTAGCCATTGAGCCACGTCCCTTCTACTATCAACTTAAAATGAATGGGATATCCAGAAATCAGGGGGGAGCACATTTCACTGATTCCCCCAACTCTGTTCATTATTTCTAGAGAATTAGTGAAATAAAAAGTATTTACCTTTATAGCTTTTGCTGTTTCCAGGGATTGCTCCGGAGGAATTCCTATCTCCCTTTCCCTTAGGAGTTGTTGAATAAAATATGTGATGTCTCTTCCTGCAATGGGGATGTGCTTGATGCAGCTACCAATCACGTAACCTTCTGCCTTCCAAAGAGGGGGAAAAAGTTACTTAGCTTTAGACTTCTAACAGTAACCAGTTCAGAATTTGGGGGCTAGTACTTTCTGCTTTTCAAGCAATTATGGTAATCCTTGACTTACAACCACAATTGCGACTAGAATTTCCACTGTTAAGCAAGCATTGCCTAATCCAGTGGTGGCTAACCATTCTGGGCTCCTGTGCCAAAAATTGTGCATGCACTTGCATGCTCGCACTCACATACCAGCACCCAGAAGGCAATGCGTGCCCCCCTCATGTCTCCTACGCATGCGCGGGCAATCCCCACCTCCGCTGCCCCCTTACCTGCACTGTACCTCACAGTTGTTTTTTGGCTGGTTTGAGGCTTGAGGAAGGCTTGTGTAGGCTTGTGCAGGGCGAAAATTAGCCCCGTTTCATCACTTCCGGTATTTTTGGAAAATCAGGAAGTGTCGAAACAGGGCTAGTTTTCGGCCTAGAAAGCCTGAAGAAGCCTGCAGAACCTTTCTCAAGCCTTTGGGAGGCCAAAAAAGGACTCAAACTGGCCGAAAATCAGCTGTGAGGCGCACGCATGCGCAGTGAGGTAAGTTTGCCTGCAGCTCGCATGCCAACACAAATGGCTCTGCGTGTCACCTGTGGCACGCTTGCCATAGGTTCGCCATCACAGGCCTAATCCTTTGTTGTTAAGTGAATTGTACCTCATTTTATGATGCTGTTGCCATGGCTAAGTGAATCACTGCAGTTGTTAAGTGAATCTAGCTTACCCCATTCACTTTGCTTGCTGGAAGTAGCTGGGAAGATTGCTAATGGTGATCATGTGATCTCAGGACACGGCAACCATAGAAAATACAGGCCTGCTGCAAAGTGCCCAAATTTTGATCAGTTGACCATGGAGATGCTACTACAGTTGTAAGTATGAGCACTGGTTATAAGTCACTTTTTCAGCACTCTTGTAGCTTCAAATGGTCACTAAATGAATTATATGTCAAGAATTATATGTATTATTTAATAAGAGTTTCAGATTTTAGCTTTTCAAAATGTACCCTCTCCCCTGCGAAATTAGCTAGCTGTGGAAACACAATAATTGAACTTATGACATAATCAACCTACATTGGATCTAAAAAAATCCTACGGTAGTTAGTCCTAAATATATGACCATATGGGAACCTACCCATTAAGGTCATATCTTATGATAGCGTAAATCAGATTGGTTGTGTGACCAACCCGATTTTACAACCTTTTTTGCAGCAGTTTTGGATATCTGACTGATGTTGAAAAATAAAGTTTTGTCTGTTTTTAAAGAACAAGCAAAATCTTCCAGGCTGGGCAAATTGAACAGAAGAACAGACAGGACAGTCCTCAACTTACAACAAGTGATTGTGTGATTATAGGACACTGTAATCATTCATAAATGAGAGCTGGTTGCCACGTACCCAAATTGAGTTCCCATAAACAATCCTGAAGGGGTGGGATTCTACCAGTTCACGCCTATTCGCTAGAACCGGTTGTTAACATTCTAAGCAGTTTGGAGAACCGGTTGTTAGAAGAAATTACTGGCCTAATCCTGTAAGGAAGGCAGGAAGGAAACATTCTGGTGTTGCTTACAGAAACTGCCTCTCCGTTAACCCTTATTACATTATTGGCAGGATTAGACTTCCGGTCTCAGGAATGTCTCTGGAGTTTTTTTCCCCTTCTTTGCGGGTACTTTGCTTGTGTAGAGTGACCATTCAAAGTTACAATGGCACTGAAAAAAGTGACTTATGACATTTTTCACACTTACGACTGTTGCAACATCCCCACAGTCATGAGAGGCCAGGCAAGGAGAAGTGTGCCTCGATGTGAGTGATATTGAATTGGCCACACCCAGCCAATAACATGACCACCAAGCCATGTCCACCCAGTCACATGACCACCAAGCCACACCTATCATCTAAGCCACGCCGACAGAACGAGTTGTTAAAAATTTGAATCCCACCCCTGAAATCATGTTACTGTTGAAGTGGTGCCCAGTTATAAATGAGTACAGTACAATCATTTTTTCAAGGCCATTTTATTTGAGCCATTGTTACATGAATGATCATAAGTCAAGGATTACCTGTGTATCGTACTTACCACTGGAATGACATGAGTCACCCCATCACCACTGTCAACCACTGTGCCAGTTAAGGTACGGTTCCCAACTTGTCGTGAAGTCCAGGATGCAGCTAAGGCGAGCACGGCCTGTGAAAGTTAATTTGAAAAATAAAATAGTAAATTAAAATTTCTCATCAATTTCCCAAATAGTTGGTAGATTTTCAGGCCAAGTAAGACTCTCTCTATATATATAAAAAAATAAAAGACTAAATATCATGTTCCCTCTTTTTAAAAAATACCAAAGGAAAGAAAACCTAAAAGACATTTTAATAAAAATAAAAGCACTTGCTACATCTTCTGTACCCAAAGGGCAGAATAGTCTTCCTCAACTAACATTTCCTAGACTAGCACGCTGGCTGGGAACTTGGAATTGAAATCCACAGGTCTTGCTAAGGTTGAGAAACACTGCCCTAGAATAATGCCTTCAACTTGTACAGATGTTCTCTCTGGTCCCCATGCTAGTTAGCCTACAAATCAACATAATCATGAGATTATGTTAGATTCCTGGAGCAGTGTCTGGACAGGAAAGCAACAGAGCTGTCTTGATCCAATAAGGCACTGTTTGTGGTAGAAGAAGAACCATACCTTTCCAAAGAAATGGTCCCAAATATGTTAGTGCTGTTAAAAGGAAACAAAGGTTTCTTCTAATTTTTGTGGAGCTATAGAAGGAAGGAAGGAAGGAAGGAAGGAAGGAAGGAAGGAAGGAAGGAAGGAAGGAAGGAAGGAAGGAAGGAAGGAAGGAAGGAAGGAAGGAAGGAAGGAAGGAAGGAAAACTAAAATTATGAAATGATGCAAAATGGAAAAAATTGGAAAATAGTTAAATAAAAATCTTAATTACAGAGATGAATTAGAGATGAGATCACAGCAAAAGCCTTCCTTCCTTTCATCCTTCCTTCCCTCGCTCTTTCCTTCCTTCCTTTTTAAAAAAAGTTTGTAATTTCGGACTTTGTAAGAATGACACCACTTCCTCTTTCTATTTACATAAAATATTATCTTTAGCAGCAACGCTCAACATTTTATATTAGCCAAATGAAAACACTTTCACTATATCAATCACACAGGCATTTGCTGAGAGAGTTTTTAAAAAAGTCAAGATGTGGACAGCAGCTGCATGATCCAAATTCTGTTCTTTATTAACAGGTGTTGCAACTGCCACCTTCATCTTTTGGATATCCTACTTAATCATATCAACTTCTCTTCCAGAACATATTCTGGAAAAAAAACAGAACTAAATGCCTAGAGAAGCCTGTTTCCAGTGCCAAAAGCATCATTCCAGGAAGAACTGATTTCATTTTACCTGCACGGCAATATAAAGTCCAGGTATGTTAAATGATTCAAACATGATCTCTGCAAGATATTCTCGGTTTTCAGGTGTGTTCAGTGGTGGTTCAGTCTATTTTCAAAAGACAGAGTTAAATAAAAAGGATACCAATCACACATTTTATCAAGGTTGATAGACAAAATTTTATGTTTATTGAAATTCTCTCAACTGACAGCTAAAGTTTTGACAGCAGCTATCAAATCAAGAATACGGCTAGTGACCTGATGGCTAAATTATTTTCAATATATTGGTAACAATTAAACTGGTGTTGAATATTTACTATCTCCTTGTTTTCTTTAGGACTTAACATAATACTCTGCCCTATTTTTTTCTCTCATTTTGGCTCTCCAGACTCTAATAAACATGTTATTTATAGAGATCCTTAGGATTATTTTTTTAACAGGGGACACTATATGTGCATCCCATGGATAAAATCAGAATTGTGCATCTATTTGTCAAATAAACCCTGCTCTAAGTTCCAGCCATTTGTGATGTGGACTTTCCCAGGTCACTTTTTTTCTTTTAAGCTTGTGTTTTGTGTGTACTTATATTATATTACTAATGTTAAAAATGTGATACCAATAATACTTAAACATGATATATGGTACCATTTGCCTGTTGGTCTTACCATTAAAAAATAATGATCTTCTGGTTCAGCTCGAAGGTACTTAAAAATAATGTGTTCCATGAACCTTTCCATCAGATCCCAGTCTTCCACCATGCCATGCCGGATAGGCCACTGAAGTGAAGGAGAAAGGAACCACAGCATCATTCCATGAATGAAAGTGTCATCTTTACCTTGAAGAAACAAAGGTCTGTTCTATCACTCCATTCAATCAACACCTTGCACAACTTGATAATTTGGTAACACTTCTGTCTCTGGCTTCGATACAAGAGATATACGATATACTATGGCCCTGAAAACCAGAGGTTCATTCCAGGGGTGGAATTCAAAAAATCCCAGCAACTGGTTCGCTGCCCGGTTGCTGGATGGGCAGGGCCATGGTGGGCAGGGCCTAACGGAACTTCCTGTTTCTAGCTTCTGGTGGGCCTTCAGAACCCAGGGGAGGCCGTTTTCGTCCTCCCGAGAGCCTGGGGGCCTCTGGGAGGGCAAAAACAGCCTCCCCCACTTCTGGAGGCCCACCGGAATCCAGAAACAGGCCCGTTTCTGGACTTCCAGAAGGCCCGGTTGTCCCCCTCCCAGAGTCTCTGTGTGGATCCTCCATTGAAAATGGGCCGCTTGGAGACTCCTGGGAGGGGAAGGGCAGGGGCAGTGGTCGGTTGAAATACCGGTTTGGCAAACTAGCTGTAACTTTAACATCTGGTTCACCCCACATCAGGAGGTCAATGGAGCTTTAAAAAAAAATACTAGCTTCACTTGGACATAAACATTCCAATTAAAGCTGAGTAGGGTTTAAGATGACAGATCCAGTCCTTTAGACCATTAGGAAGGACCAGCTATGCTGGAATGTGATCTGGAGTCTCAGGAGGAAGGGGTTCTTTCTCAGAGAGCAAAGGGGAGTTTGAAATATCTGGTCGGCAGGAAGAGAACATGGTCAGATCTAACATAGCATTTAGACTTATATACAATTATGGTGCTGGAGAAGACTCCTGCAAGTCCCTTGGACTGCAGGGCGATCAAACCGGTCAATTCTAGAAGAGATCAACCCTGACTGCTTTGGCCATCTAAAGAGAAGGAAGGACTTGCTGGAGAAGAGCCTAATGCTGGGAACGATTGAGGGCAAAAGAAGAAGGGGATGATGGAGAATGTGGTGGCTGGATGGAGCCACTGAAACAGTTGGTGTGAGCTTAAATGGACTCCGGGGGATGGTAGAGGACAGGAAGGCCTGAAGGAACATTGTCCATGGGGTCGCGATGGATCAGACACTACTTCACAACTAACAACAACAACCACCCCATGGCACTTTATAAAAATCTCTGAGTGGTCTACAATGTAGAAGCATTATTTGCATATTGCCCCCAACAATTACCAATCTCATAAGGATGGAAGGCTGATTCAACCTTGAGTCCCCATCACAACTGAACTCCAGGCTGTGGATAAAGAACCTCCCTAGAAATTCCCAGAATATATTTATAGTGATGGCAGATGATTGCTTTAGTCTGGCAAGATTCTGTTTACAGGCAAGCAACAATTAAGAACTATCAGAAGTAAGTCCATGTGTTCTCCTGAGTTCTTTGGAAATCATCTTCCTTCCAGTCTCTGCCTTGGAACTGAATGAGGAAAGAACATAATGGAGCAAGGCGTAATATTTTTTGCTCTTTTAATCTAGTCCCAACCTTAGGAAGATTGTCCTCTAAATTTCTTCCATAGCACAGCTCAAGGAACCGAAGGTCAGTTTCTGTGCATCACTCCCTCATACATCTTACCAGTTTCTTCCTTCCAATGAATTTGTAACAAACGATATAGCTAGTCCTCGACTTATGACCACAATTGAGGCCAAAAATTCCATTATTAAGCAAGGCAGTTGATAAATGAGTTTCTGTCTCGTTTTACAGCCTTTTTGCTGTAAAAGTTGAATGAATCACCACAGTTGTTAATGAATCATGTGATCATTAAGAGACTCCTGTTTTCCCTATTGGCTTTGCTTATCAGAAGCCATCTGAGAAAGGTTATAAATGGTGGTCATGTGACCCTGGAACAGGGCAACTATCATAAATAAATGCCAGTTGCTAAGCGCTTGAATTTTGATCACATGACCATGAGGATCCTGCAGCGTTCATAAGCATCAAAAAAATATCATTAGTCAATTTTTTCAGCACTGTTGTCTTGTACACAAATTATTATTATTTTTAAACAAATTTTATTAATTTTACAGAAAACATAATACACAAACATAAACAAAACTAAAAGATCTTTTCTGAAGGTTGTCTGATCCCGGGTTGAAACTCTTCACACAGACACAAATTCAAACATCATATTCACTTTATATATCCTTCCATATCTTATTATCATTTTCTTTTTATATATATATATATAAACCATTTTTATCAATTTTATAAAAACAATGCACAAAGAATCAAGGCATAATAGCTTATAAATTCTTTTCTAAGAAAAAATTATAAAAGAAGAAAACCAATAGAACATAACAATTCCAAATTATAGTATCTATACTTTATCTATTTAACTTCATATCTTATCCCAGCTTCTCCTTTTCATTCAAATTATTTCTTGTTAATTAAAATTTTATTGCCTTTTATCAATATACAAAATCCAAAAAAAAACCATAACAAAACCTTTATATATCCTTTCATATCTTATTACCATTTTCAATAACATTCTTTGTCTGTTCTATTTCCAACTATCCATTCATCTTTTTTCTTTTACTATACTTCTCCTATACACCAATTGGAGTAACGTCTTTAACTCATTACCCTAACTTAAAAGTACTTCATATAACAATTTTTCTTGGGATTCTGTTTAATAGGTTCTAAAATTACACAATGAATTTTATACTCTAAATACACATATAAAAACACAATCTTATGTACCCTCCAGAATCCCTCTTTTATCCTAAATTAAATTCACCCACTGTCTCTGAATAAAACTTTTTTTCTTTAGATCTTGCTTCCCCCCATTGAGGCTTCTCCTCCCCCCCTTTCTCTCTTGCTTATTCTTCTCCTTGCCCTTTTTACCCCTTTGTCTCTCCTCCTTCCTTTTCTTACTCCCTTTCCTTTGCTTTCTAACCTTGCCACCACCTTTCCTCTCATTTTTCTCTTTTTTGGTTGTTTTTATAATTCTTAAAATCCCCTTTTTCTTATCCTTTTTCTCCTCCTCCCCGGAAAGAACTCATTGTTCATCAAAGATGGCTTCTTCTTCCTCTTCTTCTTTGTCCCAGTCCTTCTGCTGCATAATCAACTTTTCATAAGTACATAACGCCATTTCTAAAAATTGAAACAAAGTGCCCAAAGTATCTTCCTTTTTATATTTTTGATATTCAGTCTTTAGTTCATCCACAAACGATGCCATCATGAAAAGAGAAACTTTTCCCAAAACAACCACAAGTATTTTTAATCAAAAAAAATTCAAAAAAAAAATTCCAAAAATTAATACTTTTCTTCCTTCTTCTCTATCTCTTTCTGGGGTTAATGTTTAATCAAAGAGGTCCAATTACCATATACCTTTCTTTGGGATTCTAGGCAATCTCCTCCTTTTTCAGCTTCTGCTCCAATTTTTTTTCCTCTCCCTTCCCACTTGCAACATCAATTTTAAATAATCAGAAATCCATACCTCTAATAAGGGTTTTCCAATTTCTTAAGTTTTTCAATGTCCAGGAACCGTTTTGTCCCTTAGCTTCAACTTTCAGAATAATTCACCTTCAATGTCCAATATGTCCAAACATATCTGCTGTTTCCATGGGGTGGGAGAGTGAAGAAAAAAAAAAAGTTCCCTTTAACAGCTTCTCCGCCGCTTTCGATCTTCTTAGGGATACAATGTATCCTCCAGCAATTTAAACAGCTCAGTTCCAACAAATTTGAAAGATGTTACTTAACCCGGCTCAGGCAGCACTTTCACTCTTCTTGCTTCCTCCAGCGCAATCTTACCCGGTTGCTGGCTTCTTCGTGGCGGCCATTGTTGACCGCCGCTCCACCGCCTTGGGAAAAAGGGGGTTTTCCAGGACGAGGAGGGAGTCTGCGACACCCCCAACCCCCTATCCGACTCCCCTCTCTCTTCGGCTGTCCCTACAGGGCAGCCATATCCCCCTGACCCATCTGGATCGGGGGTACCTCGGCGGCTAGCACAGCAGGAATCGCGAGCAGTCGTGAATTCCTGCTGCCCCGAAGCCACGCGAAACCGGAAACCCCCTTCTTGTACACAAATTTTTAAATTTCTAATTCAACTCTCTGGTTTCCTCAAAGATATCTTCTACTGGATCTTTCTTCCAATAAATGTATCTTTATGGAATACATGTAATGTAAGCTTTAAAGAAAACAAGAGGTAGAAAATGCACTAATCTCAAAGGTGCTTTTTCAAAAGGCAACTGGAATTTGTTTTTTTTTTCCCTTGAGGAAAAAGTTTTGCTTATTTATTTTGTCAAGCATGTTTTCGATAACAGATATAATTAGGAACATGATTATAAGTACATGAAATGAGTACAGATAAAAGGGGACATTAGGAAAGGGGTGGTAGGCATGTTGGTGCTTTTATGCACGCCCCCTATAAACCTCTTAGGAATAGGGTGAGGTCAATAGTAGACAGGGGAAGAGACCACAGAGTAGAGTATACTCAAGTAGAGTATTCCAAGCATCGACAACTCTGATGCTGAAGTCATATTATCATATTATTTCAATTGAGTTTGGAGTGGTTTACCTTAATTTTGTATCTATTGTATACTTGTGTATTGTTGTGGTTGAAACTGAAGTAGTCATTGACAGATAGGACATCATAGCAGATAATTTTATGTACTCATTTTGTATCCTTCTCACCGAAGAAGTTCTGTTCTGAAGAAGCTTCTTGGATGAGAAGCAAAATGGCTTCCTCAATGAAAAAAACAATGCAGTTGCTTTTTGAAAAAGCAACAAAGCACCTTTGAGACAATCATGACCTGGATGACTGAGAATCAGCATAGATACAAAAATGCATAGCAAAGTAGAAGCGCCTACATTAGCCTTTGGAAGAGGAGAATGAAGGAAAACTAAGGTTCAGGGAATTGGGATCAAATAGATGCAATAATTTGTAATCTTTAATTTGAACTGAGCTTCAAACAGCTTTGAAATTGGTTGGGACTACAACTCCCTATTGACTAGGCTGAGTGAGAATTCTAGGAGTTGTTTAGTTAGGTTTAAAGCAAGGGGTTTTCACCTGAGATTTTAGATAACTTTCTTTTCACTACCCTCTAATTTTCTGTCCAATAATGAAACTACATAACAAAGTCAACTGACAGCCTATGGACTCAAAAAAGGTTTGTTCACATCAATATCACTCTCTAAAATTATCTGGATTATTCTTTAATATTTGGGTAATTGTATTTGAGCATCAATGCTTTCCTCTGTAATGTAATCTATATCTATATATTTTATGGCAAGCCTTGAAATATACTTTTCTGGGAAGCAATACGTAGCTTTTAGTAGTCTCAAAGGCTCAGAAAGATTAAGAACCCAGAATGTGCCAAAGACTTTAGGGGTAAAAGGAATGTCTGCAGAGGAGGGCCAAAATAATCAAGATAGCGGGCACTTCAATCTGAGGTGGTAATCAGCAGGTTCTGGCCAGTTCTAGAGAATCGGTAGTGGAAATTTTGGCCCCACCCCATCTATTCTCTACCTCCTGAGTCCCAGCTGATTGGCTGGATCTTCTTTTGTTGCCCTGCACAGGAGAATGGAGCTGGAAAGCAGGTTAGTGGGGTGGGGAGGGAATGGGCATTTTATAGTATACTTCCCTTGCCACGCCCACCAAGCCGTGCCACCAAGCCACACCGTGCCACCAAGCCACGCCCTCAGAATCAGTAGTAAAAAATTTGAATCCCACCACTAACTTCAATATAATTTGGAGCTCTTGCACGTAGGTACAGGTAGTTCTTACAATTACCTTACAGCTGTAATTAAGCCTACGATTTCAGCCATAAGTTTGATAGTTGTTAAGCAGGTCATCGTGTATCCACATCCTATTTTATAATCTTTTTACAGAGGTTGTAAAGTAAATACCACAGTCATTAAGTGAACCCATTGTTTGCTGATTGTTTTTTACTGGAAACCAGAAATAAATACCAGTTTCCAGCAAAACTATCATAAATTACAGTTATGTGACCATGTAATTCTGCAAACAGCCATAAGTGCAGGCAGGCAACTGAGCAGCCGAAAATACAATTACATGATCCTGGGAAGCGGAATACATTGGCACTTCAAAATCCAGGTTGTAAATAGCCTTTTTCAGGCCTGTCAAATGGGCACTAAGTGACTGGTCATAAGTTGAGACCTTCCTGCAAAAAGGAGCAGGGCTTCATATCACGTGGGCACATCCGCCATCTTTATTTATTTGAATCCTTTCTGCGGATGTCTGAAATGCAAAAAACTCCCTGCAGGTCCAATCCTTTGAAAGCTCAATATATGAGAAGAGCAGGCAGAGCTGGGGGGAGGGAAGGGTGTGTGTGGAGCTAAGCACATCATTAGCTTAGAGTAATTGCGCTTCCACAGTCTAAGTTTGAAAGCTCAATATACGAGAAGAGTAGGCAGAGCTGGGTGGGTGGGTGGAGTTAAGCATGTCATTAGCTTAGAGTTATTACATTTCTACAAACTGTCTAAGTTCAACCCCTCTTGAATTCTGTTGACTCTTAACTGGTGCCAATTTAGTACTAAACTGACGAGATTATTGCGTATAGTTTTGAGCAATAAATCTTCTGAAGTGAAACTTAGTGCTTGGTCCTGATTCTCTGTGCCCGACACTCCCATTCTTCGCTCCAACTTTACCTTTGTAGCATAGGTGGGTTTAACAAGAGCTTCATCTCCAATGAAAAAATCTAGGTCATCCACGCCTTGGGCCAGTCTTCTCTGTGCCTGGTCACCCACTTTGGCCGATTCTCTTATTGCAATGCCTAAATGAAAGAGTTGCAAAACAAACAAACCGTTGGTACGCTCGCTTTGGGAGCAGTTAAATATTTGCCCTTAGAGAGGTACTTAGTCCCACAGCCAGATGGCATCTTTAATTCAGAATACCAGCTGCCCAAAGGGTACCCCAAGTGAAAAGTCTTTCAAACTGTATTCATGGTGTCAGGTAAAGAAGGAAGTCACTTGTTCATCAAGGCAGATCTGTGGCAGCCCACATAATAGAGATAGGAAGGAAAGAGGATTTGCCATAGCAACCGGAAAGTGGTTTAATGAAGGCCAGTCTTGGCAAGGAGATCTTTGTCTCTCCAGCTCCATACTAGCCTAGGACACTAATGTAGTAAATACTACTTCACAGTAAAAGGGGCCTACACATGCCACCGTAAACCCCCAAAGAAAATTCCCTAGACAGTAGAGAAGCCAAATGCTTGTCTCTCTCCACTGATGAGCACATATTCTGAAAATACCCTCTACTTACATGATGGGATAATAAATTGTGGTTCAGTATTTCCAGCGTAACCCAGCTTTGTGTACCTAGAAGAAGAAAGTGGATAATCAGAGACTCAGTGTGGTTTAGTCAAGCCAGGTTTATCCAAAAACAAGAGCGCACAACAGATATAAACTTAATGTAAACAGATGTAAACTTAATTGCAGGAAATACGATTTCAGCAACAAAGTGATCAATGTCTGGAACTCACTACCTGATTCTGTTGTCATATGCTCAAACCCCCACTCCTTTATCCTCAAACTAACCTCTATTGACCTCACCCCATTCCTAAGAAGTCTGTAAAGGGGCATGCATAAGCACACAATCGTGCCTACCGTCCCTGTCCTATTGTCCCCAATTATTTGTACCTATTTCATGTATTTCTACTTATGTTTATTCTTATTTCTATTATATTGTAAATGTTTGACAAATCAAATAAATAAAGTAAAATACATAAATTGGCTTGTAAATAAATGCATCGTGTTGGCCCAGCTTTTTCTGAATCAAATAAAGGCTTGTTATGATCAAGGATTTAATGCAGGTAAATACATAATGTTTCATAAAGCATAAATATTCCTCTTCATCCAAATTGCTGGATTTCTACACCTGCCCTGGAGAAAGGCAACATAAACAGTAGAAGACTTAAAACGAATGCAAATGTATACAAGAATCCATTTTCAAAATTGCTCTGCAACAAGGATGGCCATAAAGAAATACTGTATTATTTCACCATCATCACTGCTGAACCTTTGAAAGCAGGGGTGTCCAAGCTGGGCAACTTTTAAGACTTGTGGATTTCAACTCCCATAATTCCCAGCCCGCATGGAAGTTGAAGTCCACAAGTCTTAAAGTCTGCCAAGTCTGCTTTGAAGTGTATTTGTAAGGTATTTTGGTAATGATATATTGAAAGTTATCATTCCAAAGTGTCTGGAAGGATGGCACCAGAATCAGAAGATGTTGATCTGAGAAGGATGGATTTCATTTCAGTTCACAGGTCTTCAACCTCTTGCCTTGCACTCCATAGAAATTTGAAGACTCCTTTATTCTAAGACTCCTTCCATAGAAATTATTGAAGTCTCCTGGCCATCTGTAGTTCTTTGAGAGAATGATTATTAATGTGGTGGTTAAGGTGTTGGCCTAGAAATCAGGAGATTTAAGAAGTTCTAGTCCTATCTTGGACATGAAAGCCGACTGGGAGACTTTGGGCCAATCACCAGGAGTTTGTGAATATTCACAATATTCACAAATTCCAGTCCTGCCTTAAGCATTAATGCCAATTGGGTGAATTTGCACAGTCCCTCTCTCCGTGTCCAGCCCACCTCACCTCACAGGCTGATCATTGTGGAGAACAAAGGAGAAGGTGTGCTGGATATGTTGGATGGCCGACAACAACTCTCCACCCGCACCGTTCAACCCAGCCAAAGAAGACTGGGAATCATATATCGACAGGTTCCTGATGTTCCTGGAAAGTAACGAGCTACAAGGAATCACTGACCAGAGGAAGAGAGCCTTATTCCTGACGCATTGTGGACCGACCATTTTTAAAATGGCAAAAGCATTGGTGAAACCACATGATGTCAAACAGATAGCATGGCCGGACCTGAACCGGATGCTGAGAGCCCATTACGCACCTGTTGTTTCCAACCTCATTCGAAGACACACATTTTATAAATGGGATCAACGAGAAGGCGAGAGTATTGGGGACTTCATAGCAGCACTAAGGGACATTGGAGGAGCATGCAAATTCCTCAACATGGACAAAGCCATGAGAGATCGCGTGGTCCTCGGATTGAGAGACACTACCCTACAGAGCAAACTACTAAATCGACCCAACATCACCGTAAATGAAGCCATCTCTGAAGCAACCGCAGCTGAGGCGGCAAAGAAATCAGTGGCTACAATGCAACAAATGAATACAGCCAACAGCCCAAGCCAGAGCAGAGAAAAGAAAACGGAAGGTAACCAGAAACACACTACCGCAATCACCCACCATGAAGACATCGATTCCTCAACCGATACTGAGGACGAAGACAAAGAAGTAAATAGGCTCCAGTTAGAACAGAACCGGTGCAAAAAAAGAGGAAGAAAACCCGAGTTTCAGTGTGCCGGATGCAGAAGAAATCACCCGCATTCGGAGTGCCGTTTCTTGGATGCCATCTGCAGGCACTGTGAAAAACGGGGGCATATTGCAAGGGTCTGCTGAAACAAAAAGAGCTATAGTCCTAAAAGACAAAGCAGCATACACACACACACACCAGGACTAAGGAGAGACAAACTGGAAGTCGCTGGAGCCAAGAAAATAGAAGTCAACGACTCAACGAGAAGGAAGAAACACACCAAACAATTATCATTGGAAATGCGAGAGCAACAGACGCAAAGAAGGTTTGCATAACCGTAAAAATAGAAGGGGAGCCATGTGAAATGGAAGTGGACTCAGGCTCATACCTGTCAATGGTATCATGGAATACAATAAAAAACTTGATACCAGGCACATGAAGAAAAGAACTCGAAGAGCAAAGCCTGATGTTAAAAGATTACCAAGGCAATAAAATTCCGGTAGTTGGACTGGGACATTTTAAAATAAAATTCAAGAAATATACCCAGGTCCTCCCATTGACAATCGTTGACTGAGACTGCCCTAGCCTGCTTGGTTTAGAATGGTTCGCGCCTTTGGGGATTGAAGTGACAGGAATCAACAGCGTCACCGAAACAGACTGGGAAGAAAGCCTGATGAAGGAGTTCCAGGACGTATTCAACGGTACGCTAGGCAAGTACCGTGGGACCCCTATCTCATTTAGCCTAAACCTGAACATAGTTCCCATTCAGTTAAAGGCCAGACACGTTCCCTTTGCTTTAAAGCCAAAAATCGATGAGCAACTGAACAAACTCATCGCTCAAGGGGTGCTAGAGCCAATCCACCATGCCAAATGGGAAACCCCGATCGTGACTCCCGTGAAACCAAATGGGTTCGTGCGCATCTGTGGTGACTATAAGGCCACCCTGAACCACGCATTGCAGCAGAGCGCATATCCCATTCCAGTAGTCCAGCACCTTTTGCATTCGTTGGAATAAGGAAAAGTTTTTGCAAAGCTCGATCTCACGCAGGCATATCAACAATTGCTGATTGACCACAAGACAGCAGAGGCACAGACTATTGTAACACATAGGGGGGCATTTAAATGCAACAGATTGCAATTTGGTGTCAAATTGCATGGAAAATTGCATGGAAAATGCATGGCGTTTTCCAAAGCCTGATGGAACGCCTCCTACAAGGACTAAAAGGGGTGGTCCCCTATTTTGATGATGTGTTAGTATCCGCCGGAAATAAAAAACAACTAAAGGACTGGCTGAGGGCAGTATTGCAAAAATTTAGAGAAGCAGGATTAAAAGTCAAAAAAGAAAAATGCCAACTTCTCACAAATCAGGTCGAGTACCTCGGATATCTTATTGATGAAGCAGGGATCCACCCCACCGAAAAAAAAAATAAGAGTGATAAAAGAAGCACCCAGACCAAAAAACAAAACGGACTTACAGGCATTCTTGGGATTCATTAATTTTTATAATGTTTTATGCCACAGAAGGCAACTATAGTGGAACCACCGCATAGACTACTCGATAAAAAAGCCACCTGGGACTGGGGCCAACGAGAAGAAGCCACATTCCAAAGAATTAAAGACTTAATAACATCCAAATCAGTATTAATCCAATACAGTGACATGTTGCCACTGACTGTCACCTGCGACGCATCACCTTTTGGCATAGGCGCAATACTTAGCCACACACTACCTGATGGCAGAAAAGCACCGATCACATTTTATTCAAGACGCTGTCAAAAGCTGAAAGAAACTACAGCCAACTGGACAGAGAAGCTTTGGCCGCTCTCTCGGGTGTAAAACATTTTCACGAATACCTTTATGGTAGGACATTTTCCTTAATTACCGACCACAAGCTACTGCTAGGAATCCTGGCAGGAGACAGAGCCATCCCCAACATCCTATCCCCAAGAATGACACGATGGTCGGAATTTCTGGCAGCCTGCAACTACAAGCTCATCTATCGACCAGGAAAAGCCATACCCCACACCGACGCACTGAGCTGCTCACCTCTACCAGACCACGATGACGACCCAGCTCCCACCACACGCACCCTGCAAATTGAAACAATATCGAACCTGCACATCACTGCATCGGACGTCACAAGGAAAACCACCAAAGACGCACTAATGGCCCGAATCCTGAACTGGGTGGGGAGAGGCTGGCTGGGAAACGACAAAAACTAGACTTTTAAACCGTTCAGAACCTGGCAAACTGAGCTGTCAATTGAAAAAGGATGTATATTGTGGGAGGATAGGGTTGTTGTTCCAAGAAAATTACAGGAAGACGTGCTGGACATGTTACATCAGGGACACCGGGAATGGTAAAAATGAAGTCCTTGGCCAGAAGCTACATGTGGTGGCCAGGAATAGACAAAGACATTAAAACATGGTTTAAAACAAGTAATAAATGCCAGACGTCCAGACCTACCCCCCCCCTTTAGCACCGGTCCTTGACTGGGAGGCACCCAGAGGCCCCTGGTCAAGGATCCACATAGACTTCACCAGACCCACAAAGGGATATACATTCTTAATCATCGTTGATGCCTACTCGAATTGGTTGGAGGTCAGCATCATGAGTTCAACAATGACTGAAGCTGTCACTAAACAACTAAAGAAACTCTTCGCCACTCACGGATTACCAGACGTGTTAGTCTCGGACAATGACCCACAGTTCACAGCTTTAGCTTTTGAACAATTCCTCGCAGAACAAGGCATATGACATGCCCTGACAGCACCAGCTCACCCGGCGTCAAATGGACGGGCAGAACGCATGGTTCGATACACAAAAGAAGCATTAGAAAAAATTGAAGGGGGTGACATGCAAGACAAAATAAACACAATGCTCACAATTCAACATATAATGCCATACACATCAACAAACAAGAGTCCAGCTGAACTTTTAATGGGCAGAAAATTGCAAACATATTTGGACAGACTACATCCCACCTACAACCCCGAGAAGCCACCAGACTCCTCCAGTAAGTACCACACATTTATACCAGGCGACCTGGTATACGCGAAAAATCTTATTGGCGACCCATTGTGGTTACCGGCCACGATAACGCAAATAACAGGCCCCCGGACGTACCGATTGGAAACAATAGACGGCAGAACCTGGAAAAGGCACATAGACCAACTACAGTCTCGAAACCTCGAACGCAACACCAATACACCCCAAAACATAGAGCAAACCCATACACAACAGCCAATAAGTAATAATAAAACCAGAGGGGGGAACCCTTAAATAATAAAGAAAGGGAAGACCCTCCTTTAACACGATTAAAAACAGGCCACCAACCAGCAGCAGAAAGCCCAAGAACAAATAAAAACTACTTACCAACAGGCGAGTTCGAAAGAAGGAAGCAGGAGGAGAACCAGGGAAGACGCAGCCGAACCGACTCTACCTGCCCAAGTAAAGCCCGCTCAAACAACCTAACAAGGCCCGGCGGGAGTGGCATGGCTGACTCACCCTTCCAGGAGGTTCTGGAGAGAAGGACAGGAGAAACATCGATCCCGTCCAAACCGATTGAAGGCAACACAGAGACTGAGCTGCGCAGGTCAAGTAGGATCCACAAAAGCCCCGCCTATTTGCATGACTACATCAAGTAGAGTTGGACCATACCAAGAGGGGAGGGGTGTTGTATATAGACATTTGCATACTCGTAATACTATGTTCCGATTGGACAATCACTACTGCCTAGCAATTGGTGGTTAATAATGTATTATGATTGGCCGCCTAAACGGCGGGAGGTTTAAAATGATGCCATTGGTTGTGAGCCACGAGCAGCCACTATAAAAGAGGCTGCCGCAGCTCGAGTTTAGTTGAATTTTCTGACTGTAAATAAAGAGCTGATTTCAACTCCAGTCTCCAGTCTACTTTGTTCTGGCGATAGAACAGGAATAGCTTGCCTCCAGAAGTTTGTGGGTGCTCCATCACTGGAGGTTTTCAAAAAGAGAGGGTACAGCTGTTACGGATAACATTGTTTTACCCTAACTGGTTTAAGTAAATAATAATATGTAATCATAGTTTGTATGTTAAAGTGTCTGCAAGTTTAACTGTGGGATAGTAATTAAGGGAGTGGTTGTGAAAGCACTTTAAAAGAAGCAAGACTGCAGCTTGCTCTCTCTCTGGCTTTGATGATCCCTGATTACTGCAAGGACTCAAGACTGCATTGCTCGAACGGGAGAGAAAACAAAGAACTGATTTGTAAGTGAATTGACATAGGATATTCTACACGGACTTTGCTAACTGAATATCCCTGAATGGACTGACTAAATGATACATGACTATTGGACTGTTATTTTGACTACGCTATGAACTCATAATGGAATAAACTATATTTTTGATAGCACAAGCGTATCTGTTATTTTTACTGTATGTTAATAAACATACAAGCTTAGCTCACTCATTTATCTGTGTGCCTATCTGACAAACGCTGCACATTCTGTTTAGCTTGTCTCCCTAACCCTGGTTGGGGAAACCAGGCTTAACACTAGTTATGGGCCCAGAGGCTGCAAAGTCAGTTTAACTAGGATAAAACAGATTTATGTAAAAGTGAGAGTTTGTGTTGTTATACATTACAGTAAACAGACATCTGTGTTTTATTAATTATAGTTTTATATCCATATAAAGAAAACATGGCACAAGTCAATCTACAAAGTTTGTCCCTTATATCCAAGTTGGATGGAACAAACTATGTATCATGGTCTATGAAATGTAGTCTGCTTCTACGAAGAGAAGGTTTGTGGAACATAATTGAAAATCCACCAAACGTAGAAGAATGGGATCCAGAGGATGAGGAAGATAAATTAAAGATAGAAGAATTTATGCATAAAAATGAACAAGCTATTTGCATTATTGCGTTAACCTTAACTGATCAACAACTTGTTTATATCCACGGAGAGAAAACGGCTGTTGGGTGTTGGCAGAAGCTGAAGAGGATTTATGTTCGAGATAATGTTGGTGCTCACATAAATCTAACACGGAAACTTTTCAGTACATATCTCCAAACAAATGGTGATATGCTGAATCATTTGAAAACTATGCAAAGCATTTTTCAAGAACTGCACGAAAAAGAGCTTATTTTCTCTGAACTACACCAAGTCTACATAATTCTATCTTCCCTTAACGAAAGTTATGATAACTACGTAACTTCCCTTGAAATATTGCCAAAGGAAAATCTAACTTTAACTGATATAACTGGCAGATTGATTGAAGAGGCCAGAAGAAGGCTTGAAAGAGATGAGTTAAGGAGGCAGCAACCTCAAAAAGAAGAAAATGAATCTCCTACTGCATATGCAATTAAAAATTGCTTTAATTGTGGAGGAAGAGGACATTTGGCAAGATTTTGTAAAAAGGCAAAGTGCCAATATGCTGGCCAGAATACTAAAAGTCATCAAAAGATAAAGAAAAATTTAGAGTTAGCCATGTATACTAACGGAGCTGTAAAAAATAATTTATGGGTGGTTGACAGTGGAGCATCCCAGTGTATAACAAATGATAACAAAATTTTTATTAAAATGTCCAAGAGTACACAGCAGATATCGTTAGCCAATGGCTGGAAACTGAAAGCTAAAGGTCAAGGTATAGCATATTGTTCTTTTATAAAAGAGAATGTAAAAATGTTATATGTACCACAACTTAAGTTTAATTTAATTTCAGTAAGAATTTTGGTTAAACTAGGATATGTAGTTACATTTAGGGGAGATAACTGCATAATTGAAAAAGAAGATAAGAAAATTACTGAATCTTTAAGAGGTGAATTATATGTGTTAAATGATGATGGTTTAAAGGTGGCTAACACAGTTTATGAAAATAAGAAACCCCATGATGAATGTATTCACTTGTTACATCGAAGGCTAGGGCATTTAAATTTTAAAATGCTTAAGAAAACTGTTGAATTATCTAAGGGAATAAGTTTGAAACCTTGTAATAAGTATTTGCAATGTAATATTTGTAATCAAAGTAAGAGCAGGGTCACACCGGATAATAGAGTTGATGGATTTACTGCTAAAGAGCCTTTAGAAGTAGTATTTGCTGATTTAATAGGTCCTAAAAAACCAAGTGTAGGAGGAGCTCGTTACATACTTAGTATAATGGACCACTATTCTAGATATGGTTTTTGCTATTTAATGAAAAGCAAAACTGAAACGTATCAAAATCTCTTTAATTGGATTAAATTTGCTGAAAGAAAAACTAAAAAGAAATTAGTAACTCTTATAACAGATAATGGTACGGAATTTACAAATAATAAATTCCAGAACAGACTAAGAATGTTAGGTATTCAACATAAAATGTCTGCACCATATAGGCCACAACATAATGCCTTTATAGAGAGAAGAGGCCAAACATTACAATCAATGACACGAACTATGATGTCTGATTCAGGATTACCTGACAATTTATGGGGAGAAGCAATAATGTGTGGTAATCATATATTAAATAATGTTGTTAATTCAACAACAGGTGAATTACCATTCACATTGTGGCATGGTACAAAACCTGATTTAAGTTACATGCACACATTTGGAGCACCAGCATGGGTGCATATCCCTACACAACTTAGACACAAAGGACAGCATAGAGCTAAAAGATTATATTTTGTAGGATATACATCTAATCAAAGATCTTATAGATTCTGGGAACCAGGTACATCTAGAGTTTACACCAGTGCCAGTGCTAAATTCCTAGAACATGTAGGATGGAATAGATTAGAGCAAGATTTAAATAATGAAGTAATTATTGAACCCTACAAAAGGCAGAAAGAACAGAATAGTTATAAGAAGATTCCAATTAAAGAAGTCCACGAAGAGCAAATAGGACCAGAACAAGAGGAAACAGTTGATCAGGAAGAGTTAGATAATCAAGAAGAGTTAATTAATGAAAGTCCACCTGTAAGTCCTGTAATACCTAGACGTACTACACGTGTAACTAGACCACCTGATAGGTATCAAGCAAGTATAGTTTGCCAAGTAACTAAAGTTCCAACTAGTGTAGATGAACTTAGGATGTATCCTGCTAAGGATCAGGAAAATTGGCAAAAGGCAATGGAAAAGGAACTAAATTCATTAAAGGTAATGAAAGTTTATGAAGATGCTAAATTACCTCCAGGAGAAAAATCCATTGGGTGCAAATGGATATTTAAAGTAAAAACTGGAAATGATGGGACTGTTACCCATAAGGCTAGGTTAGTAGCTCAAGGATTTAATCAAACTGCATCTGATTACGATGAAGTTTTTGCACCAAGTCTTAAAGCAACATCTTTAAGAGCAGCATTAGTGTGGGCAGCTAAGAAAAACTATATCATTAACCATTTAGATGTAGAAACTGCCTATCTGCATGCACCATTGCAGCACACTATATATTTAAGAAAACCAGTAGGTATAAAAGACAATAAAGTAAACAGTAATGATTGTTGAAAACTCAAAAAGAGTCTTTACAGGTTGAAACAATCTGGGTTTGAGTGGAACCAATATATTGTGAAAGAGTTAAACAATATAGGTTTTAAATCTGGTTTAGCAGATCCGTGTGTGTTTAAAAGAGAAAATAATGGAACGGTGTCATTATTATTATTATTTACAGATGATATTGCTTTGATAACTAAGACTAATAATGAAGCTAATGAGATTATATCATTATTAGCCAACAAGATAAAATTAAAGCATTTAGGTGAAATTAAAAAGTATCTAGGATTGACAATTAACAAAACAAAAAATGGTTTTAAGATATCTCAAGAAGATAAAATTTGCCAATTAATTAAAACGTTTAAAATGGAACTTTGTAAACCGGCAAAGACTCCAATGAGTCAGGAAGTTTGCCAAACTGATGATCAAAGTCCCAAATTTGATAAGTCTATATATCAATCTTTGATTGGTAGCTTATCATATATAAGCAATTGGTCTAGGCCAGATATAGCTTATAGTGTAAATCAGCTGGCACGTTTTAATTCGGATCCACAACAATGTCATTGGCAATCATTAAAGAGAATTTTAAGATATCTTAAAGGAACAATGAACCATGCATTGTATATAGAACCAAAGGGTGATTTGAGTCTTAGTGCTTATGCAGATTCAAGTTTTGCAACTGATATAAACACAAGAAAATCAACATCTGGGATGGCTATATTATTTGGTAAGACACTAATAGGGTGGAGGTCAATCAGACAACAGCATATTAGCTTGTCCACGATGGAAGCGGAATTTTCATGTCTGTCATTACTATGCACTGATTTGATTTTGTACAAACAGCTATTATTAGACATGGGTATAACTGTAAAAGATTCCATTATTATGTATGAGGATAACCAAGCAGCTATAAAGTTAGCTACTAGTATTGCTGTAAAAACTAGATCAAAGCATACTGATTTAAGATACTTAAATGTTAGAGAATCTGTAAAGAATGGGCTAATTAAATTGGAATTCTGCATGACGGAAGAAAACATTGCAGACCAATTTACAAAAGCTCAAGGAGTAATCAAGTTTAAAGAAAGTTGTAACTACTATGATTTAAAGATGTAAATAGTTATAATTATTATTTAACCTAAAAGGGGAGAATGTTAGGGAAAACATTGTTTTACCCTAACTGGTTTAGGTAAATAATAATATGTAATCATAGTTTGTATGTTAAAGTGTCTGCAACTTTAACTGTGGGATAGTAATTAAGGGAGTGGTTGTGAAAGCACTTTAAAAGAAGCAAGACTGCAGCTTGCTCTCTCTCTGGCTTTGATGATCCCTGATTACTGCAAGGACTCAAGACTGCATTGCTCGAACGGGAGAGAAAACAAAGGACTGACTTGTAAGTGAACTGATATAGGATATTCTACACGGACTTTGCTAACTGAATATCCCTGAATAGACTGACTAAATGATACATGACTATTGGACTGTTATTTTGACTATGCTATGAACTCATAATGGAATAAACTATATTTTTGATAGCACAAGCGTATCTGTTATTTTTACTGTATGTTAATAAACATACAAGCTTAGCTCACTCATTTATCTGTGTGCCTATCTGACTAACGCTGCACATTCTGTTTAGCTTGTCTCCCTAACCCTGGTTGGGGAAACCAGGCTTAACAACAGCCATTTGCCCAAAATGATAAAAGATCTCCTGCTTTAGCAGGGGATTGGACCAGAAGACCTCTTCTTATTCTGCAATTCTATCTTTCCTTATAATTTTTAGTCCTAGAAAGGGCAAAGCACAATTTTAAGGATCATTCCTTTTGCTTGTTCTTCACTTAGTAAATAGATCAGGTGGGAAAGGATATTTAAAAGGCATTTACTAGAATTTTTGCAACCCTTAAAATTTCCTTTATAATTATTTTTTCTATGTAAATAAGCATACTTTAGCAGACTAAAAAAAAACCAACCGTGGATATTGTTTTCAATCTACAGAGAGGCCTTTCTGACATGCCCTGATCAAGATATGCACATGATCAAGAATTATGTTATAACTTTCTATGCAAACCATGTTCTCAATTGCTGAACTGTAGTTCTTTTCTCAAAAATAATCAACACTATTTATTTATGCTTCAATTTATTAATACTCTGCTTTTTCAGTCCGAGTCCTTACAGAGAATTTTCCCTTGCAACTGAACAGTGTATACTGTATAGGATTCAGTCTTCCCCAGGAGGTATTATTAATTCAGGCTGGCAAAAGCCAGCCATCAATTCCTAAGCTTTCATGCAAATACTTCTTCTTCAATAGTCATCATAAGAGATAGCAGGTGTCTGGGTGAGGAAAGCAAACAGAATTAGAAATCTCTAGGGTATCTCTTCTGTTGACTAGACTATGAATTAAAAAACAAGCAACAGCAAAAATATTTTCATATTTTTGTTAGGAAATCTGCATGAATGGTTGCAATTGTAAGAGGAAAACATGAATAAAATCCATTGTGTATTGTGTAATTGTGACTCAAACTTCAAAACTGCGATTTTGATACTTTTCTACTGCAAGAGGGAGAAGTGAAACACTGAACAATCACACCTTGTGCTCTGGGAAAATCTGGGAAAATATGTACGTTTCTGCAGAAATGCTATAAAGCTGTTTTCCTTGGATTAATATCGAATCTTTGGTGGTTTTTCAAGCCCCCATCCCACAATTTGGCGAGCCAAGCCAGGGGCCTCAACAGTGGTCTTCCGGAAGCCGGGGACTAGGTGAATAGTGGCCACGACCTCCCATTGAGAGGTGCCTCCTCCCCGAATTCTGGTCTGCTCCAGAGGCGACTGGAAATCCAGACGATCCTTGGAAACAGCGTTTTGCCAGCTGATAGTCTGGGACTATCGAAAAGAGAATAGAGGAAAGCCTGAGTTGGGGACGCCCACACATCCACTACCTCGGAGGTCTGGAGTGATCAGGTAAAACTTTGTTCGTTTCATTTGCAGTCAGAAAAAGAAAAGGGGGGGGAAGAGGTCCTTAAACTCCCTGGGGGAATCCAGCGTCTGCTGGAGGACTAGGACTAGGAGTCTGAAAGAGAGGGGTCCTTAAGCTCTCTGGGAGAATCCAGCGTCTGCTGGAGGACTGGACTGGTGAGTCAAGACTCTGGGAGTCTGGAAGAGTAGAGATGGGAAAGGGACAAAGCAAGGGTCTTGGAGACCAGGAAGAAGCCTGTCTGGGACAGGGAAAAACTGACAATGGCAGGAAATCAATTCCGGTAGATTCGCCCCTGGGACAGCTACTCCAGCAATAGGTTCTCCCCGAATCTAAAGGAATTCACCAGACATCTCGAAAAGAAAAACATGATTTATATTTGTCGAGACCGATGGCCAAAATATCCTCTGATTGATCCTAAATTTCCATATCACTTGAGTCCTGAGGGGGAAACCAGTACCTATTGGATAACCAAATTGAGAGACTATATTCTTCAACACAAAATGACCACTCAAATTGCATACATAGATGTATGGTTTCATGTGAAATTTGAAGGTCCCGTCCCTCCAATCGAGGGTCAATACATGTCTCAACAAAAAGACTGTTGTGTCCGCGAAATGATGCCAGGAGTCAGTGACTTTAGTGCAAAGCTCTTTATTAGGAAGTTGGAACCGAACTGGCAAAAGGAAAAAAGCCCGCGGCTTTTATTCCTTTCGCCGCGGCGGCCGCGGCCAATGGCACCGCTTTGAATCTCCCACGATCCGAATGGACCAATCGCAGGAGATTCTTAGCGAGCCAATCGGCGCGGCTCGCCTGACCAATCGGAGAGCCCCGCGCTTTGGCCAATCAAAGCGCGGGGATTTCGAGTATGTTAATTAAGGACAGAACACCCCTCCCCTCTTGGTTCAGTCCTTACGTTGCGTAGTCACGTAGGTAGGCGGGGCTCCGTCTGGGCCTACTTGACCTGCGCAACTCAGTTGTAGGCTGGATCCCAGCCGGTTCAGTCGGGATCTCTGTTGCTCCTGCTGCCGTCGTGGGAACCGGCTGGTTGATCGGGCCGGTCCTTTCTCCGTAGCTCCCTCCTGGGCCTCCCGGGTTGGTTGAGCTGCGGGTTTCGCCGCTCCCGCTCGGTCTTTCTGGGTCAGTCGAGCTGGCCTGGCTGTTCCTTCCTGGCGAGGGGTCGTGATGGCTGCTTTCCGGTGAGTACTGCTGGTTTATTCTTCTTTGGTTTTGGTCCCTGGGTATTCCCTCCCCCCTTGGTTTGTGTTGTGGGGGTTGGTTTCGCTTGTTTGTGCGTCGGCGGCTTGTTGGTTGGTGGTTCTCGACCTTAGTTGGTCGATGTGGCGTTTCCACGCTCGTCCGTCTGCTGTTTGTAGCCGGTATGAGTGTGGGCTTGTTGCTTGTGTGATGACGGCTGGAATCCATAGTGGGTCTCCCGTCAGGTTCTTTGCGTATACGGGGTCGCCGGGTGCGAAGGTTCGGTGTTTGGTGTTTGAGTCTGGGGGCCTCTCCGGGTTACACGTGGGGTGTAACCTGTCGAGTGGGGACCTTAGCTTTCTGCCCATTAATAGTTCGGCTGGGCTTTTATTGGTTGTTGTATTTGGGGTTATGTGTTGGGTGAATAGTAGTTTGTTTATTTTCTCCTGGATCTCCCCGTGGTCTATCTTCCGGATGGTCTTTTTAGTGAATTGGACCATCCGTTCTGCCCTACCGTTCGCCGCTGGGTGCGCCGGTGCTGTCAGCGCGTGGCGGATGCCCCTTTCCGCTAGGAATTTTTCGAATTCCAGCGAGATGAACTGGGGCCCGTTGTCGGAGACGACGACGTCTGGGAGGCCGTGTGTTGCAAAGAGTTTGCAGAGTTCCTTGATCACGGCCTCCGTGGTTGTCGTTTTCATGTTGCTTACCTCCAGCCAGTTGGAGTAAGCGTCAACTGTTATCAGGAAGGTGTGTCCTTTTGTGGGCCCGGCAAAGTCTATATGGATCCTAGACCAAGGTCCCCTTGGGATTTCCCACTCTAGGACGGGTGCTGTGGGTGGGCTTGGCCTAGTTTCCTGGCATCGTTGGCACCTAGCTACCAAGGCCTCTATTTGTTTATCCATCCCTGGCCACCAAGCGTAACTTCTGGCCAGGGCTTTAGTCCTAACTATGCCAGGGTGCCCCTCGTGTAGCAGTTCCAAAACCTTCCCCTGTAGCTTTTCCGGAATGACCACCCTATCCCCTCATAGTATGCACCCTTTTAATAAAGAGAGTTCCGTTTGTCGGTTTCGGAACGTTTTGACGGACTCGTCGTTGTCCTTTTCCGGCCACCCTTTCTCCACCCAATGCAGCACCCGCGCCAGACGTTTGTCTTTATTAGTCTCTCGGGCAATATCTGACGCGGTTATGGGCAGGTTGGGTAGAGTCTCTATACTGAGGGTGGTCGTCGTGGGTGCTGGGTCGGTGTCGGGTTCCGGTAGCGGCGAGCGGCTTAAGGCGTCTGCATGGGAGATCGTCTTACCCGGTCTGTGTATGAGTTCGTAGTTGTAGGCTGCCAGGAACTCGGACCACCTTGTCATTCGGGGAGACAGAATGTTCGGGGTGGCCCGGTTTCCTGCAAGGATTCCCAGCAGCGGCTTGTGATCCGTTATGATGGTGAAAGTCCGGCCGTAGAGGTATTCGTGGAATCGTTTTACGGCGGCAACTATAGCCAGAGCCTCTTTGTCCAGTTGGCTATAGTTCCGCTCCGGTTTGGTGAGGGTCCTTGAAAAGAATGCGATGGGCGCTTCTTTTCTGTCGGGAAGGGTATGGCTGAGGACAGCGCCGACGCCGAAGGGTGATGCGTCGCATGTGACTGCCAGAGGTAGGGTCTCGTTGAATTGTATGAGGATGGTGTCGGAGGTGAGGAGGTCCTTCGTTCTTTGGAAGGCGGCTTGCTCGCGTTTCCCCCAAGTCCAGGTCGCCGCCTTGTCCAGGAGCCTATGCAAGGGCTCCGCCGCCTTCGCCTTTTGGGGTAGGAAAACATTGTAAAAGTTCAGTAACCCCAAGAATGCTTGTAGTTCAGTCTTTGATTTAGGGGTGGGGGCTTCTTTGATAGCCTTGATTTTTTTGCTTGTGGGGTGAATGCCGTGCCGGTCTAGGAGGTAGCCCAGGAATTCCACTCGTTCCGTGCAAAGCTGGCATTTTTCCCTCTTTACTTTTAGTCCCGTCTCTTTAAATTTAGTTAGGACCTCCCTTAGTCGACCTTCTAGTTCGGCTTGGTTGGCTGCCGACACTAGGACGTCGTCGAAATAAGGTACCACCCCCTTGATACCTTGCAATAGCCTCTCCATTAGGCTTTGGAATATGCCTGGTGCCACGCTGACTCCGAATTGGAGTCGGTTGCATTTGAATGCCCCCCGGTGGGTGACTATGGTCTGCGCTTTTGCCGTTTTCTCGTCGACCGGCAACTGTTGGCATGCCTGGGCGAGGTCGAGCTTGGCGAAAACCTTGCCCCCTCCCAGTGAGTGCAATAGGTGTTGTACCACTGGGACGGGGTAGGCGCTTTGTTGCAGCGCGCCATTTAGGGTGGCCTTATAGTCCCCACAGATCCTCACCGACCCATCGGGCTTGATCGGGGTGACTATGGGGGTCTCCCACCGGGCGTGGTCTATGGGCTGCAGAACCCCTTGTTTGACGAACTTGTCAATTTGCTCGTCTATCTTGGGTTTCAGTGCGAATGGCACCCGCCTGGGTTTCAGGCGTTTTGGGGGGACGTTAGGGTCTAGGTCAAAAGATATAAGGGGCCCTCGGTACTTGCCTAGGTTTCCGTTGAAGACCTCTTGGAACTCCCGGGCCAGTTGCTGCTCCCAGCTGTCGTCGGTGACGTGGTCGACTCCCGTGAGAGCGATGTCGAGCGGGGCGAACCATTGCAGTCCCAGTAGGCTTGGGCGGTCGCAGTCGACGATTGTTAGGGGAAGTCGTTCGGTGCACCCCTTATATGTGATTTGGAAGTGTTTGGTTCCGACTACCGGGATGCGGTTTCCCTGGTAGTCCTTTACAATGGCTGTCTACGTTCCTCCTTTGGAGGGTAGGCACCAAACGCTTTATTTCCTGCCATGCAATCATGGAGAGGTAGGACCCGGAGTCCACCTCCATTTTGCATGGCTGGCCCTCGATACCTACCTCCACGTGGACCTTCCGGGCGTCGTTGGTGATGGCGTGGCCGATGGTGACCGTCTGGTGGGTCTCCTCTCTCCGCCGGTTGTCGCCGCCTCGCGAGGATCACCCGTTCCGGTCCCATCGGCTGTCCGAGGGGCGATCTCTGGTCCGGGGTGGTGTGCTTTCTCTCCTTCGGTCGTTCTGGTCCCATCGTGCCGGGCTGCGAGTTTTCTTCAGGCGGCAGACACGGGCGATGTGTCCCTTCTTGTCGCAATGCCGGCAGATCGATTCGAAAAACCGGCATTCCGACCTGGGGTGGTCGCCGCCGCAGCCGGCACAGTTGGTCCTCGACTTACGACCTCGCCTGTTCCGTGGGTCGCGGCTTGTCTGGAGTCGATGGATGTCCTCCTCGTCATCGGAAGTGCCCGATGCCGAGTGGAAATCGCCCTGGTGGGTGGTCGTCTCGGATTTGGGCTCGGTCGACCTCGCCGGGTTGTTGTTTCCGCTGCGGTCCCTGGTGTTCGGTCTGCGCATGCGGTCGGCGGAAGTTCGGGTTGCTTCGGCGGCTGCGGCTGCGGTGAGGGTGTCTGCTAGGCTGATGTTGCCCTTGGCCATCAGCCGGCTCTGGAGGACGGGGTCCCACAACCCGAGCACGATTCGGTCTCGCAGGGCGTTGTTTAGGTTATCGAACTCGCAGAGCTCCCCTAAACGCCGCAGCTCGGCGACGAAGTCGCTGAAGCTCTCACCCGACCTCTGGTCCCGCCGGTAGAACTCGTTGCGCCGGATCAGGATGGGTATCTCTGGAGCGTAGTGCCGCCGAAGTATGGGTTCGAGGACGTCCCAGTCCATCGCGGTCGCGTCGGCGGGCTTGGCCAGCGCCTTGGCCATCTGGAAGACCTCGGTCCCGCAGTGGGTCAGGAAGACGGCGTGTTTCATTGGGCCGGTGGCGTCCTTCAGGCCGCTGCACTCGAGGTATATGCGGAATCGGTCGGAGAACGATTCCCAGTCCTCGGTGGTGGGGTTGAAGGGTGCGGGTGGTGCGATCTTCGCCATCTCGGTGGTTCGTCTGGCTTCCGTCGGACACGTGGTTCGGTTCAGGGTCTGGATCCCACCTTCGTCGCCAGTGTTGTGTCCGCGAAATGATGCCAGGAGTCGGTGACTTTAGTGCAAAGCTCTTTATTAGGAAGTTGGAACTGAACTGGTGAAAGGAAAAAAGCCCGTGGCTTTTATTCCTTTCGCCGCCGCGGCCGCGGCCAATGACACCACTTTGAATCTCCCACGATCCGAATGGACCAATCGCAGGAGATTCTTAGCGAGCCAATCGGCGCGGCTCGCCTGACCAATCGGAGAGCCCCGCGCTTTGGCCAATCAAAGCGCGGGGATCTCGAGTATGTTAATTAAGGACAGAACAAAGACAATGAGAGTGAGATGGACGATTGGCTGCAGAGTTCGCCGCCTGCAAATCCTAATTTGAATAATGTGCCCGCCAACGTTTCTATGGCATCACCGCCATTGCCGGTGGCACAACCCCCTTCTCAGCCGCCTCCCTATCTGCGACTGAGAAAAGAAGTGGAACAGTTGAGAAGAGAAGTGTTCAAAATTTTCCCTTCAGAGAAAAACCTGAAATGGATGCATTTCCTCTTAGGGAAGTTCCCAATGGGAACAATGCTGCAGGCAACCCGGTGACAGTCTTTGTGGCTGCCCCCATAAAACCAGCTGAGTTGTGAGAATTGAAAAAGACTCTTCCAAAACTTCATGAGAATGCTCATGAGGTGGTCGAACAGTTAGAACTACAGAGACACTGTAAAAACCAGACAGAAGTCACAGATGATGGTTGCAGCTGTGCAGGCTGCAGCTAAGAATGAGGTGAAGAAAAGTGTGGATTGTGTAAAGGGGGCAATGGGTGGCGAGGGTGAGAGAAGGTGAGGTGGAATGCAAGTAAGTTTCAGAGGAAGAGGTTTCAGAGGGATGGGAATGAGACAGCCTGGAATGGATAGGAGTTGCTTCAGATATGGGAAGGAAGGACACTTTGCGCGCGAGTGTCCTACCAACCGGGAGGAGAGGAGTTATGCATTGTATGATTAGAGTTGTTCCAGCTCCTTTAAGAGGACCTGCGGGGAGCCATTGGTAAACATTTCAGTGGGTCCTGACCATCAGGAGCGGCTGTTTCTAATAGACACCTGCGCAAGCCGGACTTCTGTGTGTGACCCGATAAAGGGCGCACATAGATCAAGGAAAATGATAAAAGTAGTGGGGGTGAGTGGAAAATCACAGGATGTGAGGGTGTTTGAACAAATCAGGCTGGAAATGAATGAAGTGGTGACTGAGGCTGCTGGATTGAATTTGCTAAGGAGAGATCTGTTGCCTGTGTTTGGTATCCAGTTATGGGATACCAGGAAGGGAGTAAGGATGTGGAAGATGACTGTGGAAGATGAGAGAGCAATTTCAGATGAGGTCTGGGCAGGAGGAGAGAAGGCAGGGTGAATGAACATTCAGCCGATCAAGATTCAAGTGCAGCCTGGGGTGACAAAGCTTTGGACCCCACAATATTCAATGAGTAGAAGGGGGAGAGAGGGGTTGATCTGAAGGATGCCTTCTGGGCATGCCCCCTTGAGGAGGGAAGTAGAGACCTGTTTGCATTTGAATGGAATGATTCTGAGAGTGGAAGATTTGGACAGGCTTTGGAAAGTTAGTGTCTTTTATGTTGATTCAGTATGTGGATGATTTGTTGCTGACTGGAGAGAAAAAGGGAGAAGTTAGAGCAACATCTGTAGCTTTGCTAAATTGACTAAAGGAACAGGGATTGACAGTTTCAAGGGAAAAGATCCAGTTTGTGGAAAAGGAGGTGAAATAAAGCTCTTGGATTGCAGAGTTTGGGTGGACCAATACACTGTGTTAGCCCAATTCTTGCACAGGAAGCTAGTAGGAAAAGGAGAGAGTATAGAATGGTTAGAGGGAGATGATGAGAGATGGGAAGTTTTAAAGAAGGCATTGTCATCCGCACCGGTTTTGGCTTTGCCCAATTTGAAGCTCCCATTTCATCTGTATGTGTCAGCAGCTCAGGGAACGGGACTAGGAGTGTTGGTGCAGAAGGGGGGGGCAATACCAGCCCATCGCTTTTCTGAGCAAAACTCTGGAGCTGATGGTGAGAGGATGGCCGGTGTGTGTGCAAGCTGTAGCTGCTACAGCTATGTTGGTGGTAGAGAGCAGGAAGTTAACCGGGGGGGGGGGCTTGTAGGGCATTCACCCCACCAGGTTACTTCTGTGCTAAGTCAGTTGGCAACAACTTGGATGACAGAGGGGCGGATTCTCAAATATGAAACCATTTTGAGAACCAGCCCTGATGTAGTGATTGGGACAGACAGGAATTTGAATTCAGCAGAATTTTTAGAAGGAAGAAGACAGGAGTGGGAAGCTGAGGATCATGATTGTTTGTTGCAAGTAGATCTGATGACAAAAGTGAGGGAGGATCTGGAAGAAACTCCTTTGAAAGGAGGGGAGAGATGGTTTGTGGATGGATCAAGCAGGGTTAAGGAAAGAAAGAGGAAGTCAGGATTTGCAATCGTGACAGAAGGGGAGGTCATAGAAAAAGGCTCCCTTCCTTCATGGTCTGCACAAAAGTGCGAGTTGTTTGCTTTGAAGAGAGCCTTGGAATTGGCTGAAGGAATTGATGTGACAATTTGGACTGATTCCAAATACGCCTGGGGTGTGGTCCATACCTTTGGTAAGATCTGGCAGGAGAGGGGTTTTATCAGGGCTGATGGGAAACAAGTTACAGCTTGTGGAACAGGTTCTGGAGGCCCTGCAATTGCCAAATCAAGTGTCAATAGTACATGTGAATGCTCATCAGAAAGGGAATACCCCAGAGGTAGTTGGAAACAGGTGGGCAGACAAATGGACGAAAAAGCTGCAGGGGAAATAAAGCTGGTAATGGCATTAATTCCCTTGCTAGAAATGGAAGAGGATGAGGATTGGAAACCTGAGGGAAAAGAGAAAGATGATTTGGAAAAAGAAGGGTGCACATTAACTGAGGATGGGTGGAGAACTTCAGAGGGGGTGAGGGTGGTTCCCGTGAATGTAATGAGAGGAATTCTGGAGAAGGTACATGAGGAAAGACACTGGGGAATGGAAGCATTGGTGATGGCTATAAAACCACATTTTTAGAGCCCAAAGATGTGGACACTAGCCCAGAGTATCTGTTGGAAATACTTATTGGTGATTAAAGATCAATTGACAGGATGGGTAGAGGCCTATCTGACTAGAAGAGCCACAGCATCCACAGTAACCAAGATCCTATTAGAACAAATCATTCCACGATATGGGATGATGGAAGCTATTGATTCTGACAGGGGACACATTTTACACACAAAGTGTTGCAATCTGTGATGGGAGTTGTTGGGGTGAAATGGGATTTGCACACCCCTTGGCAGTGCGAAAGTGGAAAGGGTGAACAGGGAATTGAAGAGACATTTGACCAAATTACAATTAGAAAATGGGTTACCATGGACAAAGAACTTATCTTTGGCACTCCTTAGAATTAGAACATGCCCAAGGAAAGACACAGGGATCTCCCCTTTTGAAATGTTAATGGGGCAACCCTACCTGGCCAGACTGGGAAATCCTATACCTGAATTTAAAGATTTGTTTCTGAGAAAATATTTGCAGACACTGTCCAGGTCTTTGTTTTCTCTTCATAAACAGGGATTGTTGGCACAACGACCACCACTTGCGGGAAGCCAACACCCCTATGAAACTGGAGATTGGGTCCTGATAAAGACTTGGAGAAGTGAGAAGCTGCAACCTAGCTGGGAAGGCCCGTACCAGGTGCTGTTGACAACTGAATCTGCAGTTCGCACTCGAGAAGGAGGCTGGACGCATTACAGCAGAGTCAAGAAGGCACCAGATCCAAATTCTACGTGGAGGGCAGTTCCAGTGGACGGTCAGCTGCTGAAGCTCACCTTAAAAAGATGAAGAAGATTGGACCCTGGACTGAGCTAACCACCTTGATGATAGTACTCATGATTGCATCAGGAGGACAGATTCCACCAGCTGGAGACTTGGGGACAGATTTATGGGAAGACAATACATACATGAAGGATTTGAAGAAGGTATCACAAGCATAACTAACTGCTAGATGTGCATGCACATGCCAGGGAAGACAGGGGAGGGTTTAACATTACATGCAATCCCACTAAGTCAACAGGATTTGAGACCAAAGGGAAATACATTTGAACAGACTCCTATGAAAAGAAACCTATCCGGGAAGGTATTTGTCCATTTGAGAGAAAAAAGCGTATGTGTGTTTCAAGAGAAATGTATCCAAAGGAGTGGATTTGGGTGATTGGGAAAAATGCAACAAAACTTTTGATATGCCTTTATCTTGTAGTAACCACAGTTATTCTAACACTTATCATCAATTGAGTTATTTTAATCACGACCAATACCAGATGTGTATGTATTTTGAAGATATAATCAATTGGACTTGGACTTCGAATCAAACATACGCCATGAAAAATTTTAGGTGGGTGTTGTGTGGGAAACATGCGTATAGAGAAATGCCACCACACTGGAGTGGGATTTGTACCATGGGATACATGATACCAGTAATATATAAATTGAATACCTTACCCCAGGGACGGATTCGGAACAAAAGAGAAATCAGTTCAGGACTAACGCTGGGGGGAAGGTTGAAAACACAGATAGCACGGGGAATGCTGGCACTGTTGGGAATAGCCATGAATTATAGAGATTTACATATTCTGAATAACTTTACAGAAGCCATGTTTAATGATACTATCAAGACAATCAAAATGCTCAACACGGAACTTTCTGAAGTTAGAAAAGTGGCTTTGCAAAATAGATATGCATTAGACATTGTATTAGCTGCAAAAGGGTGTGTGTGTGCTTTGATTCATTCCCATTGCTGTGTATATATGATTTCCAACGCAATATTACAAAAACAGTGCAAATGATGGAGGAACGCATTCGTTCTAATCCATTATTACAAAGAGGTGATTCCTCATTTCCAGATTTGTGGGGGGCATTATAGTCTTGGCTTCCCAGCACTGCTTGGTTGAGATCTACAATCATGGGAATTATATTACCGTATATACTCGAGTATAAGTCGACCCGAATATAAGCCAAGGCACCTAATTTAACCACAAAAAACTGGGAAAACTTATTGACTCGAGTATAAGCCGAGGGTGGGAAATGCAGCAGATACTGGTAAATTTCAAAAATAAAAATAGATACCAATAAAAACTTTCACTAGGACAGTTGAGAATAAGTTTGATGTTCACAATTTCCTCTTTGAAAGAGACCAGTAAATAGGGAACAAGAAGATGAAGAAAAAGAAGTGTGTTTTTTCACACTTTTCACACTGCAGTGAACAAAAATGGCATCATAGGAACAGGCTTATTCTCAGCCCAAAGGTTTGTTTATGATTTCTTCCCTGATTTAAGGGAAATTTGGGAAACGATCTCACTATCATGAAAGGTTTGATTGATTCACTAACCAAAAAGATGATGATGATGACAGTGGGAGGCAGGAGTCACTCTCTCCCTTGCAAGAAAAAACCATTCTTATGATATCTCTGTCTCTCCCCCCCCCATAAAGTCAAGCCCTTTCCAGCACACGCGCACGATCCACCCCCACCCCTTTGCACCTTGCAAATGGAAAACCTCAGGGTTTTTGCATTTGCAAGGTGCAAAGCGATGGGGGCTGATCGCGCGCGCGTGCTGGAAAGGGCTTTACTGTATTACGGGGAGAAAGAGAGAGAGGGAGAGATCATAAGAACGGCTCTTGCTTTTTTCTTGCAAGGGAGAGAGTGACTCCTGCCTCCCACTGTCATCAACGTCTTCTTCTTTTGGGTTAGTGAATCAATTAATTTGGGAAATGATCTCACAATCAGAAAACAACGTGAGCTGCCACCACCTCCTCCTCCTCCCCCTCCTCCTGAGTGGACTGAAAGCAAATGAAGCTGAGTGGAGCGACCTCGGCTCGCGTTGCTTTCTCAGCCTAGAGCTCAGAAAAGCCTCCCCCTCCTCCTCCCCCTCCTCCCCCTCCCCCTCCCCCTCCTCCCCCTCCTCCTGAGTGGACTGAAAGCAGCTGGAGCTGAGGAAATGAAGCTGAGTGTTGCGACCTCGGCTCGCGTTGCTTTCTCAGCCTAGAGCTCAGAAAAGCCTCCCCCTCTTCCTCCCCCTCCTCCCGAGTGGACTGAAAGCAGCTGGAGCTGAGGAAATGAAACTGAGTGGAGCGACCTCGGCTCGCGTTGCTTTCTCAGCCTGGAGCTCAGAAAAGCCTCCCCCTCCTCCTCCCCCTCCTCCCGAGTGGACTGAAAGCAGCTGGAGCTGAGGAAATGAAGCTGAGTGGAGCCGAAGCAACCTCGGCTCACATTGTTTTCTCAGCCTAGAGAAAACGGAAGGGGGCTCATCTGGACCAAGGGTGAGTCTCCCCCTCAGTTTCCCCTGAAGGATCTTCTGTCGCTTTTGCCTTCTCCCTACATCTTCCCTCTGTTAAAATCCCCCCCCCCCCCCCACACACACACACACTTATTTTCGGTCGGATAGATTTCGTGTCTGAGCATTCTCACATGGCGGTGGATCTTCCCCCCCAAAAAAAAACAGTTAAAAAAAGAAAAAACAATATATCCTCAAGCAAGAACTTTTCTGCTTCCGATTACCCCCATGCTTAAAAGTTGCAAAGGAAACATGGAAGCAGGGAAGCGGCTGCCCAGCTTCGGAGCTCCACACCATTTTTTTTTCAGAGGGGAATCTGACTCGAGTATAAGCCGAGGGGGTTTTTTTCAGCACAAAAAATGTGCTGAAAAACTCGGCTTATACTGGAGTATATACGGTAATTATTATATGCTGTGTGATGTTGTGTTGTTGTGTTCAGTGTTTCCCTGGTGTAATAGCAATGTTTGGAAGATTAAGGAAAACTTTAGGTTCAAGATCCGGGAAGCAGGAGGAAGAACCTCTGATAATGTTTCAGAAGGAGATGGCTCTGAAAGAGGCTGGGGATCTGTTGCGTGAGTTTGAATCAAGAATGTAAGCAGAAAAGGGGGGAATTGTAAGAGGAAAACATGAATAAAATCCATTGTGTATTGTGTAATTGTGACTCAAACTTCAAAACTGCGATTTTGATACTTTTCTACTGCAAGAGGGAGAACTGAAACATTGAACAATCACACGTTGCGCTCTGGGAAAATCTGGGAAAATATGTACGTGTTAGGAAGCATCTAACTTCCTGATGTCCCATATTTGGTGATGAATTGTATACTGAAATTCAATAGGCAGATTGTAAACCAAGCCATCCTAGGATGGGGCGGTAGGTCAGGGTATAAAATAGAATGCAAACTTTGCTCTGGGTTCCTCCCACCTGCCAGGGCAGGATCCCGTTTCTGCAGAAATGCTACAATAAAGCTGTTTTCCTTGGATTAATATCGAATCTTTGGTGGTTTTTCAAGCCCCCACCCCACACAATCATAAGGTGATCAGAGTTAAAACTTAACTGAAAGAGGAGATTTTACTTTTAAGAAAATTGCCAGTTTTATTAGTGTGAAAATCCTAGCCTAGAAATCAACACTGTGAGTTCTGGTCTCTCTTTAGGAATGAGAGCTGACTGGGTGACTTTGGGCCAATCACCAGAAGACCGTGCGTTCTAGTCCCATCTTAGACATGAAAGCCAATTGGGTGACTTTGAGCCAATTACTAGGAGACTCTGAGTTCAAGTCCCACCTTGGATATGAAAACCAACTGGGTAACTTTGAGTTAGTCCCTCTCCCTGAGCCCAAACCACTTCACAGGGTTGTTGTTGTGGGGAAAATGGAAAGAGGAAAGAGTATTAAGTAAATTCACTGCCTACAGCAGGGATCCCCAAACTTGGCAACTTTAAGACTTGTGGACTTCAACTCCCAGAATTCTCCAGACAGCTGGAGACCTCTGGCCTAGAGTTATTTATTGAATTAAGAAATAAAATAAGTGAAAATATTACCTCAATATCTCCCCATCAAAATGGTAGGTCTTAAATCATTCCATTATTCAACCCCCCCACCAACCTGTTATCATCCAAACATTTACAATTTACAAATGCAGATTCACAGCCGCATCATTAATCTTAACCAATGGAAGCAGCCCAAAAATAGAAGAGAATGCCTAAAAATGGAATTTTCAAGTCTACTGCAAATCTTTAAATTTCCATCCTCAGGTTCTACTCTACACATTTGGGTTATGCCTGCTTTGCATGCAATGTTCAGAGTGTTTTGGCAGGTGAAATGAAATCAATCTAATGTGTCACTACCTCTCTAGAATTAATGTCATTATCTGATATGGTCTACAGGGCTTTGATCTTGAACTCCAAATGTTTTCTGAGAGGTTGTATCAATTTACAGGACAATCCTCGGCAGTTTCTCAGAAGTCCTATCGTTCACAGAGTCCTTCTTCTGAAATACAGGTGTATATTTAGCAGTATTGATTCAATTGCAAATTCTACACCGAAAATGAAAAAGTTTGGAAGTTGATCACATTGTTCATCTAACTGTAATTAAATATGGGATTACTAGATTAGTCCTTAATTAATATATGCAAGGTCACCTCAGTCAGACAGAATAACATCAGAAGCATGCCATCTAGGAAGTTTTAAATAGATCAGCGTGCCTCCTGACTTTAGGGTCAATGTGTAAGCTGATCTCTAGAATTGCAGGAGAGAAGTTTGATAGAAACTAACAGGAGAATTGAAAGAGGCCGATTGTGTCGTGTTATTTAGCTAGTAATGGATTTACCTAAAATGCAATAAGAAAAGATACAGTTTGGTCTAGTGGTTAAACCATCAAAACCAGGAGACTAAGAATTCTAGTTCTCCTGGGTGACTTTGGGCCAATCACCAGGTGGCTGTGAGTTTTACTCCCACCTTAGATATGAAATCCAGCTGCATGACTTAGACCCAATTATCAGGAAACTGTACGTTCTAGTACTACCGTAGGCATGAAAGCTGGCTGGGTGACTCTGAGCTCCAGGGGATGTGAGTTCTAGTTCCCACTTTAGGCATGAAAACTGGATGACTTTCAGCCAGCCCACCTTACAGAGTTGCTGTTGTGGGGAAAAATAGAAGGAATATTAAGTAGGTCAATGCCTTGAGTTATTTATAAAAATAAATAAATCTGAAATGAAAAAAATCCAGAACAAAATTATCCCAATCATGCTATGGAATTTAGAAGGAGAACAAGCACTTAATGAACAAAGAAGCTACCAATTACCTAAACAATCTTTGACTGCATAACACAAAGACTCAGATTTATTAGCATCTAACATCCCTGTAACACATCGGGGACACAGAGTGATGCAACCACTGTAATTTGGATAACTAATTATTAGAGTGGGAAACAAATATTTTCTATTTCACTTCCATATTAACAAAGAAAAGATTGTTCATACACAAGGTTATACATCTGACAGACTTTTAGATAGTCCTCCATTTTCAATCACATGTGAGCCGAAAATTTCCATTACTAAGCAAAGCAGTTGTGGCCCATTTTATGAAGTTTTGCCACAATTTTGAGCAAATCACTGCAGTTGTTAAGTGAATCATGCAGTCATTAAGTGAACCTGTCTTCTTCCATTGACATTGCTTTTCAGAAGTTGCAGAGGAGGGTTACAAGGGACCATCCCAGGATCCTGGGACTCTGCAACCATTATAACTTCATGTACATTGTGAAGCGCACAAATTTTGATCACGTGACTGTGGGACTGCTGCAACGGTCATAAGTATGAGAATTGGTCGTAAGAAATTTGTTTCAGCACCGTGACTCTGAATGGTCACTAAAGGAACGGTTGTAAGTCAAGGACTATCTGCACTTCTAAAACCAAGATGCGCAGCCATCCTTATGTTTATGAATTTTTATTTGGTTTTTATGGCTTCACTGTTATTGCTATTATTGGTGAACTCTGAGCTAACTTGTTTCTTACAGACCCTAACTAGGTAACATCATCAGTGCTAGTAAGGAATGCTGTTTGAAGTCAAGTAAAGTGATGTACCACTAGTCCCCACACTACTGACCATAGAAATATTCCTATGAGTCATATGATCAAAATTTGGGAGTTTGGCAACCGGCATATGTGCAGAACCCAGATCTCAAGTGATTGGCCATTTGCAACCTTCCCAGCCAGCTTCTAACTAGAAAGTCAATAGGGGAAGCCAGATTCGCTACACCAGTGGTGTCAAATTCAAGGCCAGGATCTTGGAAACAGAAAAGGACCAACCCACGATGCCTCTGCCGATGAAAACAAAGCTTAGGACAGCTGCACACAGCCCTCCCAGGCTCCGTTTTCAGCCGTGACCTGCAGCCCTCTGCCGGTGAAAACGGAGCTCGGGGGGGTGCTGCTGCAGGCCATCATGCCAAAAACGGAACTCGGGAGCCCGTTTTTGCTGGCAGACGTGAATCCCTTAACCACCACTTCACTTAGCAATGGAAATTCTGGTCCCGGTTATAGCCATTAAAGTTTAGGACAGCCACTTTGGTCTAGAGATTAAAGCACTAGAAACCATGAGACTCTGAGTTCAAGTCCTGCCTTAGGCATGAAAACCAGCTGGGTGACTTTGGGCCAGTCACGTTCTCTCCCAGTCCAGCCCACCTCACAGGGTTGTTGTGAGGAAAATAGGAGGAGGAAAATGTGTTGGATATATTAGCAACCTTGAATTATGTGTAAAAATAATAAAGGCAGTGTATAAATACATACATACATACATACATACACGCAGGTAATCCTCAACTTAAAACCATTCATTTAGTGACCATTTGAAGTTACAATGACATCAAGAAAAGCGGTTTATGACCTTTTGCACACTTACTGCAGCATTTCCATGGTCACCTGATCAAAATTTGCATGCTTGGAAACTGGCATGTATTTATGATGACTGCAGTGTCCCAGGTCACCATTTACGATGTTCTGATAAGCAGTCAGTGGGGAAGCCAGATTCACTTAAGAACCGCATTACTAAATAAGTATAGTGATTTACTTAACAACTTAACAAGAAAGGTCATAAAATGGGGCAAAACTCACTTAACAACTGTTTTACTCAGCAATAGAAATGCTGGGCCCAATAATGTTCTAAATCAAGGACTACCCATATGGAATGGTAAACTGAGCCAGTTGCCAGGACAAGTAAAATCTTTAGCAAACAAGTCTAGTTCTCAAGTTTTGTTCTCTGAATGGCTGCTTGGGGGGAGAAAGCTAAAAGGTAGAAGATTGGTAAAAAGATATCCAGACAAAAACCACGCAGGAGTTTCTGTTGGAGGTCCCATCAAGCCAAGAGAAGGAAAAGGACCCCTCTGGAAGATCTGCAACTAAGGAAAGCAGAAAGCCAAAAGAATGGGCCAGAGAATGAATGAAATCCTTAGGTTAACTCAGTAATCTACACTGAGTGGAAAATGGCAGGGCTGTCTTAAAGCAGGGGCCTAATGGGTACTTGCCCCTTAAGAGCACAGGAGCCCCGTACTAATCTGTGTATATTAACCCTTCAATGCACCTTGCATCAAATACAGCAACATATTTATGACATTTTCCTGCATTTTTTGTATTAATACTGACATACAAATATATGTTTAATTTTATTGACCATTTACATTTTTATTCTTGTGAGTGGTTGTCATAAGGGCCCTAGAACACTGCTTTGCCCACGACCCCTAATGCTGTTAAGATGGCCCTGGAAAATGGACCTATAAAACGAAAGATGACATGTTTTTCTTTTTGTGAGGGCTTGCAAGAAAATGTGGCAGAAAGCTGAAAGGAGAGAAAACTTCGTGTATTTTTAGAGACAATAACAAAACCAGCAAAAGGTTGAGAGAAACAGAGCAAGAAGTTAAGGTGCATGGCTGTTTTTTTTTTTTTCCCCTATAATTTCTATAATCCAGGACCCCAGGGTTGACTCCTGATAGTTTGAAATGTGTTTGCTTTTTTTTAGAAGAAGAAGGACCCCTCTTGGGGTCCTTGCAAAGAGGTAAAGAAGAGGCAATTATTAGGTCTCAGGCTGGAAGGCAGGGAGAAGTGACTCCAGAGGGGTATAATCCTAATCTCTGGGGGTCTCCAGCTAATTATTCCTAAAGTAAAACGCACACACACACATGAATGAGACTGCTGGGGAGGAAGCAGGTGTGGATCTGGCATTAGGGAGGGGGGTGGAAGCAAAGGTAAAAAAGTTGTTCTTCGGGGAGGCAGGAAAAGACAGGAACGCGAGGGCAGAGAAGAAGGACGGAGCCCAACTAGTTCAGGATTGCGGGGGTCTATTTGGCACAACGCCCACACCCGCCTCCGCTCCTCTTAGCACAGCCATAGGATGCGACGAGGAGGGGCAGAGTTTTGGTGCAGAGAAGGGCTGGGGGGAAGGCAAGAAGGGCATCCCTGCCTTGAGATCAAGGAGAAAGCCCGGCGCAGGTGGAGAAAGACTTTCCATCTACCAGGAGAACAGAGCCAAGGCGCTAGTGCTGGCGGAGGAAAAGGGGTGGTGAACGGGAAAGGGCCGAACTCGCCGCCTGCCCCGGCGATGAGATGGGAGGAGATACGAGCAGACAGCACCCTACCACTGCCTTACTGCTTGCCCAGCCCAGCCAAGCCGCCAGCGCTGCGTGAGGAGGAGAAGGAGGCGACCCCGTGAAGGAGACCTTAGGCGGCTTTGCCCTCGGATTTCGCAGGGCTCACTCACCCGGTGCCGGTGTCTACGACGCAGGGCGGCAAGCAGCTCGCCATTCTTGTCGCTGGGGAGCTGGCAAGGAGGGAAAAGCCGTTCCGAGTCCGATTCCCGGGGATCCCCGCCGCAGCTACCAGCAGCAGGGCAGTGGCGCGCGCTTGCGCCCAACCCCGGTGCCCCCGTGCGCGGCGTGCCAAGGCTGCCCTGGCGGCCATCTTGACAGAGGGGGCACCGCGGGCAGAGCTACCCACCCGTTTCCCAGGGTGACAGACCGGAGTGTGGGGGTTAAAAAAGCACCCGGGCGCTTCGAAAAGCAGAAAATGGCCTGGTCAAAGTCCTTGCGGCTTGCCAAAGAAAGCGCAACTCACGCTGATTTCAAGATTGTTGTGTTTATTATAACGCCCTAACCTTTGCAGATGTATTGTGTATCCTTAGTGCATTTTATTTTATTGGAAGAGGGGGGCAATGAAAGACTTCAGACAAACCAGGAGGCGCGCGAGTCACTTTCTCTAAGTCCTAGGAAGCGAAAACCATCCCCAAAAACTGGCCAAGGAAACCACAGGGTCTTATTTCTGAAGTTACCAAAAGATATGACTGACTTGAAGCTTTTAATTGCTTATGATTGTTGCATTGCTTTTATATATTGTTCAGCATTGCTAAACAATATATAAACTTAATAAAATGGAATCCCAATGCAAGCTGTTAAGTACAGATAGACCTCTACTTACAACCACAATAGAGCCCAAAATTTCTGTTCTTAAATGAGACATTTGTCAAATGAGTTTTGCCCCATTTTATGACCTTCCCACAGTTGTTAAGTGAACCACTGCAGTTGGTAAATTAGTAACACAGTTGTTAAGTGAATCTGGTTTTCCCATTGACCGCTTGTCAGAGGGTTGCAAAAGGTGATCACATGACATTGGGACACAGCAATGGTCATAAATATGAATCAGTTTTGTCAAGCAACTCAATTTTGATCACACGATCAGGGGTTCAAATTGCAAAGGTCATAACTGAAAAATAGTCATAAGTCACATTTTTCAGTGCCGTTGCAACTTTGAATGATCATTAAATGAACTGTTCTAAATTGAGGACTACCTATATTGTAGTTGATCTCCAGATTCCAAAATACTTTCATAACCACATCAGGAATTTACTGTCACAGGTGTTCTCTTTGGGAGTAGAAAATCAGCATAGAAATCTGGAGGCCTCTTAAGTTGGAAATGAATTACTTTGCTGAGAGGTGGGAGTTTCCCACACAGAGGAGATGAATATGTAATAGAAATGGAATTTCATGGGATCTAGTGTTCCCATATTGCAAAAGACGGGGAATCCCAAGGAGTGGTTATATAAGATGATTTGTGGAGAAAATGCAATATAGATGAAGAAATATGATGAAATACTGATACGAAACCCAGTTTTTCTTTTGAAACAACCCTTACTGGTAAAACAAAGGCCAGCTAATGCACTACCCCAACCTTGCTTTGATCTGCTTCATACTTTGAAGGCTGAGTTTTTTAAGATACAGAAAATAGCTGGATGGGACTGTACATATCATTGAAATTGGAAAACATCTGGATGGGACTGTGCATATCATTGAAATTACAGCTTGGAGATGACAAATGGCCAGATTATTGTGGAGGAGGCAGTGACCTCTTCCGAGGGATGAAGAAAGTCAAGATCCCATCACACACTTCATGACTTCAATCATGCGATCATTTGTGGTCATTTTGGATCCACCAAATTCTTATTTTCATAATATTGGGGCTAAGATCTGAATTTGAGAAGAGCCATATGTGTGATAGATCTTTGTGTCTATATGTCAAAACTTCGCAACGATCCATCTGAAAATGGTTAAGTAAAGAATAATATCTCGGTTTATGTCTCCATTTGATAAAAGTTAAATGGAGAGAGGATGACAAAGGAATGTGTGGGCCACTGAGGGAAGTTTACACACACAAAAATTACTACAGTAAGCAGGCAGCATCTGTAAATTCTATAGTTCTGGAATAGACAGTAAAATTGAAAAAACAGCTCAAAAAAGGAAATGGGAAGTTGCGTATTTCCATGTTGCCTCTGAGAAAACTGTACGGACACACCCATAAAGTCACTAACAGCTGAAAGATTTTACTTAGCTCTGCTCCACCATTTCCAGAATATTGAACTTTTCTTGAAATTCTGCTGAAGCCGATTTCTCCTTCATTGAACAGATAGAAAGCCGCAGTCATATTTTTCTATAAGCCCAGGTTAAAAATTGATAGCCCTTGGTTTACTACCATTTGTTTTATGATCATTTGAGGTTACAATAGGGCTGAAAAAAGTCCAGTCCTCACACTTAGAACTGGTGCTTACACTTAAGACTCCATCCCCTATAGGATCATGTAATTGCAATTTGACTTTTATTGCAATGGCTGTTAAGACAATTATCACATTCATTAAGCGAATGACCTCAGGACACGGCAACTAGTTGTAAATGTAAGCCAGTGGTCAATTGCCAACAGGCTTGCATTTACAACTGGTCGCAGTGTCCTGAGGTCATTTGCTTAATGATAGTGATCACTCTCTTAGCAGCCATTGCAATAACACTCATAAAAAGGTCTGAATGCAATTTCTAACTGCAACAATTTACAATGGAAATTCTGGTATCAATTGTGGTTGTAAGTCAAGGATTACCTGTGTACCTACTTCTTCACTATCATGCTAATTACTGAGAAATCTGCCTAATGGCCAAACTGGGCCACAAATTGAATAAACAGATGGTCCTTAAAAATAGCATTTGCCATAATTAATATAGCAGCTAAATATGACTTGCTGTAAGAAGGCAAGTGGAACTAGAGTAACTGATTACACAGTCAATTTATCTTTTCAGACCTATTCTTTCAAAGAAGCTAAGTACAGGTAGTCCTTGACTTACAAATTTTCATTTAGTGACCAATCATTATAACCACAGGTGGGCTTCAAAAATTTTAGCAATGGGTTCTCTGCCTGGTTGCTGGGTGGGTGTGGCCATGGTGGGCGTGGCCTAGCCAGCCTCCTGCACCACGAGGGGGGCACGTTTTTGCCCTCCCCGGGCTCCGGAGGCTTTCCTTGAGCCTCTGGAAGGGTGAAAACAGCCTCCCCGGACTCTGGAGGCTCTCCGGAAGCCAGAAACAGCCCCATTTCCAGCCTTCCTGAACTTCTGAAAGGCCCATTTTTCACTCTCCTGAGCCTCCACATGCACCCTGCACTTCCCTGCATCCAAAACGGGCCTTGTGGGGACTCCTGGGAAGAGGGGGGTGTGCTGGGCAGGGCCAGCCAGGAGTGGGATTTGGGGATTCTCCAAACTGCACAGAATCTTAGCTAGGGGCTCTCCTGTTAGAACCAGGGGTGGGATGCTACAGTTCGGCCCGGTTCTATAGAACCAGAAGCTGTGAAGAGCAGCTGACACTGAACCAGTTTGGTGTTTGGCCCACCCACCTGCCCGGGGTCTAGGCTGTCCTTTATTCCTTGCTTTTCCCTCTTCATCTGCTTTGCGCAGCACAGATTGAAAAAGCAAGAAACGAGGATTTTAAAACGCTGCGCTTGTCAGCTGTCCAGGTGGCACAGCTGATGATTTCTAGCAAACGCTGCACACATGCATGTTATGATTGTCCGCAGTTCGGAGAACCAGCAAATCACTCTACTGGCTGGCCCCGCCCTTCCCCATCCACTCACTCCTTACCTTGCATGTGAGCCATCCAACTTGCCTGGTTTGGTAAGTTCATATTTTTCCTTCCCCCATTCCCCTCCCGACCATCAGCTGTTCTGCTCTGCCAGGAGATTTAGATTATCTAGAAAGCAGGAAATCCTTGGATTTCTTGCTTTCTAGCTAACCCTAAAGCAGAGACAAACTTTCCTTAGGATTGAAGTTTATACTTTTCAATATAGACTCAGGTAGCTGATTGCAGAGAGATAAATCTCTAAGTGAATCTCTGATTCTGTGAGCAACTCAATTTGCCTGCCTGCTTTGTCTGCTTTTGGGTAAAAGTTGCTTTTATATAAAAAAATTCAATATTTACATACATGGTGTGTTGTGAATTAATTTTGTGAGTTTGCTTGCTAGCAAATTTTATGTGACAGACTCAGGTAGCAGATTGCAGATATATAGATCTCAAAGTGAATCTGTAATTCTGTGAGCAACTCAATCTGCCTGCCTCCTTTGCCTTCTTTTGGGTAAAAGTTGCTCTATTTTTATTTAAAAAATCAATATTTATATAAATATTTATAATATTTACATAGAAGCCACACCCACCCAGTCATATGATCACCAAGCCATGCCCAGTCAGCAAGCCATGCCCACCCAGTCACATGACCATCAAGCCAAGCCCACAAATTAGGCCACACCCACAGAACCAGTTGTTAACAAATTTGAATCCTACCCCTGGTTACAACGGAATTGAAAAAGTGACTTACACCTGGCACTTGTTACAGCATCCCATGCCGCATGATCAGGATTTGAAAGCTTCCCAACCCACTTGGATTTATGACGGTTGCCCTGAGGTCATATAATTACCATTTGTGACCTTCCCAGCTGGCTTCCAACAAGCAAAGTCAATGGAGGAACCCATATTCACTTAATCATGATTCAATGAACTGCAGTGATTTGCTAACCATGGTTTAAAAAAATCATAAAATTGGGCACAACTTAACAACTTGTTTAGTAATGGAAATTGTGGTCCCAATTGTTGTCATAAGTCGAGGATTATCCATAGAGGGATGGTTGACACCTGGATACATCCTTGTAGTTTTCTTGGCTGCAATTTTTACAGAACTTTTTAAAGTAAAAACTTAGTATTTGATTCTAGTGATTCATATGCTCCGATCAGGAATGTGTGCAGAGGGTGGTTAAAAATAGTGAAGATGGTGCATTTTTATGCAATGCACATAAAAACCAGGCAGAGCTTTGATTAAACCATTGCATCTGCCATCTTGACTTTTTGACTGGATCCTGCTGAAATGTTTGGCTCTCTGTTTCTCACCCTCCTCCCTTGTTTTGCATTAATATTCATAAGGCCTAAATAATTGATTGCAAAAAGAATTCTGGAATAGCATTCGTTTTACATCAAGTACTAAACCATTTGCAAATGGACTCAGGCCACAATCCAAAACAACCATCAAAAAGTGTGTTGAATGTTGGAGAGAGCATCTTACTTTATGATACATTAATACCCCTTACATTATGATACATTAATACCCGTGCTTCACTACAAACTATGTAGTTGGGCTTAGTTTTTGGGGAGGAAAATAAGGTGGGGGGGAAATCTGCCTCTGCCTACCAGCATCCATCGGTATTCATCTGGCCAGCATCCTGTCAGTGTGTGTGAGAGTTGAGGGCTCTTTGGAAACTGAAACAGTATTTGCTGTGTGAGCAAGAAGGAGACAGCAAGGAGCCTGAGCGTGGCTTAGCTCAACTATTCTGTACTAAAGCTGGTTGCTGCTCTGAAACTGAAACTCCTCTCCTCTGCTTGTGTTTTGCATTTGGAACAGATTTCTTTTCAGGTGGTGAGGGCGAGTAGAACTCCTTAGCATCAGAGCGTGTTCATAATAATATAGGAAATACTAATGCTCTGATGGTCATTTTGAAAAATCCTTTCTTAGTGAGTATCTAGAAGCCAAGAAGAACATACATGGCAAATTTCATGTTTGTAGGCTTTACGGTTTTGGAGATTTTGTGATGATGTGTGAATGATATTTTGCTTATATATATATAGATAGAAGATAGATAAGTAGAGAGACAATATTTTTAGCTAGAAATCAGACATTCTTCTGGGGTTCTGTACACATCTGTTTCATTTAATGCAAATAATCCTTAAATTATTACCACAATTGAGGCAAAAATTTCTGTTGCTAAACAAGGTATTTCTTATCTGAGCTTTGCCTCCATTTTACAACCTCTTTGGCTACAATTGTTAAGCAAATCACCGCAGCTGTTAAGTAAATTGTGTGGTCATTAAGCAAATCTAGCTTCCCCCATTGCCGTTGCTTGTCAGGAGCCAGTTGGGAAGGTTACCAATAGCGGTCACATGACCCCAGGACACTACAACCCTCATAAACACATGCCAGTGGCCACGTGTCCAAATTTGAGCGTGTAACTATTGGAAGTCTGCAGCAATTGTAAGTATGAGAACCGGTCATAAAGTCATTTTTTCAGTGCTGTTGTAACTTGGTCACTAAACTAATAATTGTAAGTCGAGGACTACGTATGATGTGAATTTAGGGCATATATATTTGAGAATAGAAAGTATGAACATAAACTGAACAAATTTGCAGATGACGCTAATGTTCTGACCAAGACTTCCTGAGATCGTAATTAATCACACACTTAGTCCAAACAACTCTCTTTTTGTTTCAATGCTGGGGATTATGTTCATTCCCAGCCCGTAATGAGTCCCAAACAGTCTCTCAAGATAAGCACCCACCTTTATCTCCTTTGAATTGCTGCCAACACTTAAAATGCCAAATTAACTGTAAAAAGCCAAACAGAGTACAAAGTCCATATAGAGCTTCAAGGTTTAATCCGAACAGAGTGAACAAAGTTGCTTCCTGCAAAGGTTCCTGCCCCTTTGCTCCTCCTTTATGTCTTATGGGAGTGCCAATCACCTCCAAGCCTTACTCCCAAGTCCCCCCTTTTGTCTTAACTTTTCTTGCCTTCTGGCAGCTCTGCGCATACGTGTACTGGGAACAGGCTCCTCTTGTTCCTCTGCCTTGCTGCTGTCAGATTCTGGAGGCTCCGGAGTCAGCACATAACTTCCAGATGGTCTTGGCCCCATCTCTGTATTGAACACAGGACCCTCGTCCAAGTCCTCTCCAGATTCCCAGACTGGCCCATGTTCCTCCCCACTGTCCAACTCTGGTGCCATCTCCTCAGGCTGCCGGCAGACCACAACAACTAAACTGGCAAAAATAGCCAACATCCCTGAAGACAAGCTCAGGATCCAAAAAGATCTTGACAGATTTGAACAATCGGCCCCATCCAACAAAATGAATGTCAATGTGGAGAAAAGCAAAGTTTTACCTTTAGGCAGGAAAAAATCAAAGCTATAAGTACAGATTGGACAAGACCTGACTCAAAAACAATAATTGTGAGAGGGATCTTGGAGTCCTAGTGGATGATCACTTGAATATGAGCCAGCAGTGTGCAGCAGCTGTCAAAAATGCTAATACAATCCTGGACTGCATAAACAGAGACATAGAATCAATCCTAGTAAGACCACACCTGGAATACTGCAACCGATTTTGGTCACCATACTACAAAAAAGATATTGAGACTTTGGAAAAAGTGCAGAGAATAGGAATAAAGATTACCAAAGGCCTGGTGACTAAAACATACGAAGAAAAACTGCAGGATTTGGGTTTGGCTACCTAGTCTATAGAAAAGAATTGGGATGACATGATAGCAATATTCCAGTATTTGAGGGGCTGCCAAAAAGAAGAGGGGGGCAAATTATTATCCAAAGCATCAGAAGGCAAGACAAGAAACAATGGTTAGAAGCTAATCAAAGAGAGAAGCAACCTGGAATTAGGGAGAAACATCCTAACAGTGAGAACAATTAACCAGTGGAACAGCTTGTCTCCAGAAATCGTGGGCATTCCATCCCTAGAGTTTTTTAAGAAGAAACTGGACAGTCATTTATCTGAAATAGTATAGGTTCTCCTGCTTGAGGAGGGGGCTGGACTAGAAGACCTCCAAGGTCCCTTCCGGTTCGATTCCAATCTATAAGATAATAAATAATGAAGCTAGCTTGTTTAATCTTCTTGATCAATATCAACATGTTTTTATACACAGGATCCAAGAGGTTAATAATACTGATTGTCATATGGTATGTCTGGCTGGGGAAGGGGGATTTGATCATGCAGTTGCAACTGCCCTGTTGGCTTTTCGACCCCTTGTTAGATATCCCTGAGGTTAATCGAATGAAACAGAATAAAGGCAACAAAGGAATCGTGTATTGTAAAAAAAAAAATCAATATGTGAAATGCAATGCTTATGACAGTAAACCCATATATACGCATATATAGGGAGTCCTTGACTTATGCCCGGTTGCTTAGCAACTAGTTGAAGTCAGGACAGATGTCTCCTGGGCTAGCGCTACTTATGACTCGGGGGCCTGGACTAGGTCACATGATTGCATTTTGGGTGTTTGCCAACCAGCCTGCATTTGCCATGGTTGTATAGTGACTAATTTAACAACTAGTACGGCATACGGCAGTAATTCCAGCCTCAATTCCAATCATAATTCAAGGACCACCTGCATTCCTATGACTTCATATGGTTTACTCAATTAGCCCAATTTTCCAGGTTGTAATGGTGCGCCAAGTCATAAGCCAGATAATCGGTTGTCTTAAAAGTATTGTTTGTCATCCAAACTATGTTGTCTAAATACAGCCAATGTCAACTTCTAAGCGTGGTTTAATGTCAAGGTTCTGACTGCCAAACCGCAGCGGAAGGGTGCTGGGCCCATAACCCAGAGGTCGATGGATCGAAACCATCCTTGCTACCAACTGGGTTTGTAACTTTTGTAATAGGGAAAGGCCCCACTTACTTTGGACCCAGTGGAAAGGTTACCCTATGTCCAGGGGTGGGTTTCCAAATGTTTACCTACCAGTTCTATGCATGGAAAGTTGCCTGAACTCATTTTTAGCTCAGCTGAGGCATAGCAATCTCACAAATCAGCTGAGCTTTGCATATGTGCCTGTTCTGATCAAGGCTTCCTGAGACCGTAATTAAGCACACACTTAGTCCAACTCTCTTTTTATTTCAACGCTGGGAATTATGTTCATTCCCAGCCCATAATGTGTCCCAAACAGTCCCTCGAGATAAGCACCCACCTTCTATCTCCTTTGAATTGCTGCCACTAAAGTGCCAAATTAACTGTAAAAAACCAACCAAAGTACAAAGTTCACACAGAGTTTCAAGGTTTAATCCAAAGAGAACGAACCACTTTGCTTCCTGCAAAGTTTTCTCTACCTTTGCACCTCCTTTATCCCTTAGGGGAGGAGCAATCACCTCCAAGCCTTACTCCCGAGTCGCCCCTTTTGTCTCAGTTGCTCTTGCCTTCTAGCAGCTCTGCGCACACATGCTCCCCTTTTTCCTCTGCCTCGCTTCTTCCAGACTCTGAAGCTCCGGAGGCAGTACCCCACTCCCAGATGGTCCTGGCTCCATCTGTATCAGACGCAAGATCCTCGTTCAAGTCCTCCCCAGACTCCCTGACTGGTCCCCGTTCTTCCCCACTATCCGATTCCACTGCCATCTGCACAGACTGCTAGCAAATCACAACTGTGCTCCGTGCTCAAATACAGATCTCTATCAAGACAGGAAAGCTGCCTGAAGTGTTTTTTTATGTCAGGCAATCAGCTGAGCTAAAAAACAAGGAAATATAGGACAGGTAACGGGGGGGGGGAGCAAATAGAGGTGGCATTTACGGGTTTTTCAAACTGGTCAAAATTTCCACAACCGGTTCTCCAGAACCTGTCCGAACCGGCTGAATACCACCTTCTGTCTATGTCTGAAGTGCAGTGGGTTAAAGCTCAGAGCATGAAGGAGGCTGGATGATAAGGAGACGCCACGCCATTAGGTCAAGATGGCGCTTGCAATCATGTGGATCAGGTGTTGCAACCTAATGAAAACTAGAGCCAATAGAGTTTTCCTCTCCCCACATCAGATTTTAAGCACAACAATACCTCTGTGTTTTCTATGTTTTCTTTGATCTACAGCAACTTAGATGAATCAGTTTGCCGAAGCAGCATAGTTCTCAAGCACTGTAGTTGGCAGCACTTGTTATAAAAACACATATTTGGCAGGGAGGCCCAAACAAAAGGCTCTTTGACCTGGTACAATTGATTTTCTGTCCCATACAGTAGATAATAAATGTGAGGCTGGCTCAGTTTTGACAGGTAAAAGGTATTGATCTGATATATGTCTTCTTTTTTAACTACCACAGTCCACTAAGAGATTGTTTGTGAAGACAGAGAAGTGCTGCTTCTAACTAACATCACTGTTTGTTTTATTTTTCTTCTTCAATACTCCAATGATCTTTGGAACACTGAATAAATACAGGTAATCATCAACTTACAACCACAACTAACCCCCCCCAAATTTCCATTGCAGTTGTTTAAGTGAGCTTTCCCCCATTTTACAACCATTTTTGTTGCCGTTGTTAAGCGACTCATTGTAGTCGTTAAGTGAATTATGTGGTGATTAAGTGAACCTGGCTTCCCCCATTGAGTTTGTTTATTGGAAGTGATCTGGGAAAGTTACAAACAGTGATTGCACGATCTCATGTTGCCATAACCATCCTAAATATATTCCAGTTGCCAAGTGCTCAAATCTTGATCCTGTGACCGTAGGAATGCCACAACGATTATAAGTGTAAAAAACACTTATGTTACTTTTTTTCCGGTGCCTTTGTAACTTTGAACTATCACCAAATGCATAGTAGAGTCAAAAAACTACTTGTACATTTTAATGCATTTTAGCCATTGGCAGCCTAAAGCATTCTGCTTTAAGTGATACCATGCCAGCCTTACTGGGTAGACCAGACAAGAAACATGTACACATGAGCTAGATAATTGTACTTTATTGTGAAGTTACATTAAAAAGAATCTTGCAAGTTTGAAAGTATGTCTCTCCATTTTACAGCTCCCAGACCAAGAAAGGTTTATTCTGAGTCTCTTGACCAGCTCCTCTATTGAGCATCTCCTCTGAATTACTCTGAAAGACTGCAATGCTCCCTAGGGTACTATTGATTATTGGCATACAGTATGAATTGAAAGAAAGAAAAAGAAAAAGAAAAAAAAGAGTGAAGGAGAGAAAGAAGGAAGGAGAGAGAGAAAAAGGAGGGAGGGAGAAGGAAGGAAGGAAGGAAGGAAGGAAGGAAGGAAGGAAGGAAGGAAGGAAGGAAGGAAGAAAAAAATAAAATATTTATTGTAGCATCACAAAGCAGAAAACGCTAAGCCTTTTAAATTTGCAGCTCATCTTCAGAGATATCTGGAGAAAGTTTCAAAATGACAGCCATAATTGTGCAATCAAAGCACTATCTTTTTATGCGCATAATGCATGTGTAAAATGACAACACTTTGACCTTATGGTTACAACCACTATTTTGACTTTTTTAACAGCCTTGCTGATGTCAGACACAAATATATAAATTACAGGGTTGGTAGTATTGACATGTATCTCAATGCACATTTCACCATTGACCCCTTCCTTGCCCTTCAGCCCTGTGGCTGCTTCTGCTGACAATTGATCTGTTGTCATATCTTTGTGTTTTATTGCCTCTGCCTGATATATGAACCTACTCAGTTGACAAACAAAGAGTTTTGGTTAAGATTTTTAACCTGAAACTTATGGCTGGGCTTGTTCAGCACAAATAAGGGGAGTTAGTCTATGGATCACTGCACCGTGCAAACCCAGCCATGTGATTAGAAGCTGCTTCAAAGGGTCAGATAAACAATGAAAATAAAGGCTAATTGGGAAAACCATGCTTACTTCATTAAATCTAGGAGTCAGCTTTGCATGCAAGTACAGCTCCTAAACTACATGGTTAATTCTGACTCTGAAATCAGAAATGTGAAACAAGAGAGATTATCAGCTCTTGGAACAACTGCAATGATCTTTTTCAAAATTTGCAAGGCATGGGGGTGGTATATTACATTAGGGTGGTAGTATAGATTGTGCAGTATTTTAGAATATGGACCATTGAAATTTAGTTTGCAGGGAAGGGATGAAAAAATTAAGATGGCAAGCATGGCTGCATGTTCAAAGCCCCACTCTTTTTCTACACATGTTGTAGTAGACTTATACTCAAAAACTTACTGCTAATCAGTACAGCTGGCCCAGCAGAGATGTTGTATGGACATACCTGGATGCCCCCTCAATTGCCCACACTATGAATTCTAAGCCCACATGCAGCACATTGTAATACAAGTAGTTGTCAGCTTGCAAGCACAATTGAGACCAGAAGTTTCATCGCAAAGTACAGTGGTATCTCAATGCTCATCATTAATTTGTTCAGGGAGATGCAATGTGTTACCTAAAATAATGAATATCAAACAATTTTTTCCCATAAGAAATAATGTAGTGAGTCATAAGGCAGCCAACACTGACAATCTTGCTTATGCATTAAACACTAAATAAATGATGAGTACAGAACACAATTTTCATGTCAAAATGAATTGAGGACCAAATCTGATGAGTTTCAAAGCAATTGAGCACCAAGATACCACCAAAAGGCAGTTGTTAAATTGAGTTGTGCCCACTTTTATGACCTTTTTTGCTGTTAAGTGAATCACATGGTTGTTAAGTGAAACTGGGTTGCCCCATTGGCTTTGCTTGTTAGGAGCTGACTAGGAAAGTAGCAAATTGTGATCAAGTGATCCCGGGACACTGAAACCATCACAATTACATGGCAGTTGCCAAGTGCCTGAATTTTGATCATGTGACTGTAGGAACGCTGCAACAGTTGTGTGAGGATTGGTTATAAGACACTTTTTTTCAGCATAGTTGTAATTTTGAACATGGCTAAACTAATAGTTGTAAGTAGAGTCACATGTGAATTGATTTAAGATGTAAGTGACTATGACAGAGTATTTCCAGTCCACAAAAGAACAAAACCAGTACATGCTGGCTGGGGAATTCTACCGGTAGGAGTTAAAAGCTTGCATATCTTAAAGTTGTTAGGTTTGAAAAACACTGATCAAAAGGTCCAGTGACCAGATTTGTAGTGCCAAAATCCCATCAGCAATCCTATCCTTACTGAGAAATCTGTGGTTCAGTATAGTTGATGATGTCTTCAAAAGCAGGTGATTTTTTTTAAAGGATAGGTAAGAAGGAATATGTCAGCCTTGGGGAAAGCAAGATTGGTTTACAAGAACAGAAAATGTGGAATTATATTGTGAGTGACTAATTTGCAGGTAATTCAGTATACACAACACTATAGTACACTTACGGTACACAACAGTATAGCATTTGGTGCAATATTTTTCTGCTTTATCTCTCGATTTCGTCTGGTCTGCCAAATGTAAACATCCACGAGGAGGCAGCAGGGATACACAATCTTTAGTAACAGCTCCCGCCTAACAAAACTTACAGCGAAAGAGAGGAGGATGAAAATAATTCTCCACCCACACGCAAAGCTCTATAAACTGCATGGGGGCGGTAGAGAGCCGGAGTGTATCGTTGCGCGTGCGCAGAGCAGAATTTCATTGGCTCAGATCCGTCAGGCGAGACCGCGGTTTGAGAAGCCCAAGTACGCCTGCTCAAATTGCAGGGTAGCGCATGCGCGCTGGTAGCGTCGAGGTCGTCTGGTAAGCGAGCGCTTCGTGAGCGGCGTTTTTCACTCGCTCCCGGTCTGAGCGATGACCAGCGGGATGTCGAAGTGGGAGTCTGGTGCCCAGGTGAGGCAGGTACCGGTTTACCGGCTCCTGCGTGGGAAGGGGAGGAGACCTGAGACCGTTTCCTGATGGAGGAGTGTCCCATCAGTCGAGGTGGTATACTGTTGCAGATTATGGAGGCTCTGCTGTGAAAGCTCCTTTCGCCCTTCCTATCTTCTTTCCTTATCTCCAGTGACCCGTTTTGTCCTTATTGGACTTGTGGCCCTAAAACAGTTCGCTTGCTGCTTTAAATCAGCTTTCAATCCAGAAAGGTTGACTTTCTAGTTTCATCGGGATAATTGGGGATTATGGGAAATGAAAGTACAGCAACTTCAAGATGGATGGACTTCAATTCCCAGAATTCCCCAGCCAGCAATTCTGGGAGATGAAGTCCACCCAAGTTGTTCAGGTTGAGAAATTATGCTTTCATTTCAGTATTTGCCTGCTGCACAGGATGCAAAATGAATGGGAATTACACAAACACAGACAACTGCTTTGTAGTTGCAAAAAGTGTGTGGACATTAATAAAGGCAGGTGTAGAAAAGAAATCAGGGTAATTATAAACCTTTTGGAACAGTTTGTGTCCTCGCAAACAATTCAAAGACAGAAGAAAAGGGACATAAACTGGATAAAATGGCATAGAAGAGAAGAGAAGAGCAGAGAAGAGAATCCTTTATTGGCCAAGTGTGGACACACAAGGAATTTGTCTCTGTGCATAAAAGAAAAAATAAAATATATTAATCAAGAATGATAAGATACAACACTTAGTGATAGTCATAGGTTACTATAAGCAATCAAATCATACATAGGTTACTAATATGCAATAAAAACATACTAGGAAAACAAAACAATATAAATTGTAAAGATACAAGCAGCACGGTAATAGTCATAAGTGAGAAGATATAGGTAATAGGAAGGATGAGAATAATAATAGTAATACAATCTTACTAAGTAACTTGACAATGTTGTCAGAGTTAGTTGTTTGCTAATTCCACCCAAGTTTTTTGGGGGAGAGGGAGAACCTAAAAGACTTTTTTTATACCATGATAGCAATATATCAGCTGTCTTCACTCTGCAAGAGATTGATGCCAGCCTTTCAAGACAGCAGTCTGGCTTTAGAGCTTCAAGAAATCAACAGTTTGTCTGTGGAAGTCTGTCAGTTGGTTGTGTCACTGTTTTTTCCCCCCCTGCTTTGCAGCTCACAAAAGTTTTTACTAAATTTTGGTTCCATTTTTTTTACAATTGTTGAAACAACTGAAAAACTATTTTATTTGCCATGAATATGACATTCACTTTCAGCTCTTAGGTTGGCCCTTTAGGTTATAATAGTCCTTAAAATGGTTGGCAAGTTTTCTGTTAAGTTGCTTATTATCTGAATTTAATGCAGCACACAGAGCCCCTTTTGAAACATAAAGTGACATTAATGGAAAGCAAAAATGATGTTGCTTAAAACTCTTTGCAGCAAAAGTGAAATTAAGGCATTCTAAATAGGTTGCAAGGTAAAAATTTTATCCTGCAATTTATTCAGCCAGTAGGATTTTTTTTAAAAAAAATCAATTTTGAGTGTGGTCCAAAGTATAACCTTTTATGAAGATTAATATTTAATATCATTATTTGAATGTGGTAACAGTGCTTGGTTTTGGCATGCGTCTTCCTTTTTATTTCTTTTCTGTTAGCTGGTTCTCCCAGGATGTTAGTGCACACAGCATGATACTAAATCACTGCACTTACTTTCCCTTAAAAACCAGAGAGTAAACATGAATGCATTAGTGTTTAAATTATTATAATAATCTGTGTAGGCCGTTAAGGACCTGCTGTTTTTTCCCTGTCAAAAATATCCAAACCCTTGTAGGGTAATTATCTAGCCCATAATAAATAGTGCAGTTCTATAATTTAGTCCACAATCAACAGAAAGAATAACTTGCCTAGCAGTTAGAAGAGCAGAAGGTGAACAATCTAAAAAAAATTTTTTACCAAGGAAAACTATCAGTCAGTTGATTGCAGTTGCTTGTTAACTTTGTTTGGAAGTAGAAAGATCAATAAAATCACTCTTGGTTAGTGCTTTATAGAAATCTCAGAGTTGTATTATTTCATTGTTAGTTGCAAAGTTGTGTCCAACCTATCACAACCCCATGGACAACGTTCCTCCAGGCCTTCCTGTCCTCTGTCATATTCTGGAGTCCATTTAAGCTCACATCTACTGCTTCAGAGACCCCATCCAGCCACCTCATTCTCTGTCATCCCATTCTTCTACTGCCCTCAATCGTTCCCAGCATTAGCCTCTTCTCCAGTGAGTTCTTCCTTCTCATTAAGTGGCCAAAGTATTTGAGTTTCATCTTCAGGATCCGGCCTTCTAAAGAGCAGTCAGGATTGATCTCCTCTAGGACTGACCGGTTTGATTGCTTTGCAATCCAAGGGACTCGCAGGAGTCTCCTCCTCCAGCACCAGAGTTCAAAGGCTTCGATTCTTTGGCGCTCAGCCGTTCTTATGGTTCAACTTTCACAGCAATACATTGCAACTGGGAAAACCACAGCCTTGACTATATGCACTTGTGTTGGCAGGGTGATGACTCTGCTTTTGAGTATGCTGTCTAGATTTGCCATAGATTTCCTCCCCAGGAGCAAGCGTCTTTTAATTTCTTGGCTGCAGTCCCCATCTGTGGTGATCTTGGAGCATAGGTTATATAGTTAATAATTACATAAAAATTATATAAAAATAATAAATATATAAACAAATTATATAGTTAATAATATTATAGTTAATAGTTGTATTCTAGATTGGGAAATTTAAAAAAGATCCTGGAAAAAAGGCAATGATGAACCGTATCTACATTACCCAAAATATTACATGGATATGCAAAAGCGAAGCTCAATTCAAGGGAATTTTTTAAAAAAATGGCTGCTATTTCAGAACATCTGAAACTTACTTACAGCTAGCTACCTGAATCTTTTAACTGGAGATATAATGTAATGCAAATAGTCCTCGACTTGCAACAGTTCATTTAATGACTGTTCAAAGTTACAGCGGCACTGAAAAAATTGACTTAAGACCATTTTTCATTATGATCTTTGCAACATCCCCATGATCATGTGATCAAAATTCAGATGCTGATTCATTTTATGACCACTGCTGTATCCCAAGGTCACGGGATCACTTTTGGTGATGTTCTGACAAAACAAAATCAATGGGGAAGCTCATTTACAACTGGGGTTACTAACTTATCAACTGCAGTGATTTGCTTAACAACTGAGGCAAGAAGGGTTGCAAAATGGGGCAAAACTCGCTTAACAAATGTCTCACTTAACAGAAATGTTGGGCTCAGTTGTATTGTAAGTCAAGGACTACTCGTAATGTAAATTGGGGTCTCACATGGGCAAAGAATGCATTACAAATGAAGGCAACATATTCATGTCCCAGGATAATATTGCAGGATCCAATCTGAATCGTTCACCAGAACCAGAGTTTTAATTTTCCAAGGTTTTGGATTTTTGCTGGAGGCCATCCTCAGGGAACGAGAATGCATGAGGATCTCTCTGCAGAATGTGCATTCTTTCATCAAGTTATTCCCTCTCTACAGCTGGTCCAACCTTTTTGGAAACAAAAGGTGAGAGGACTGACTTATTTTTTAGCTGATTTTTGTCTACCTTAAGGTTCAATATTTTCGTTTGTCAAAATTCTTTCTGTGAAATTGAAAGCGGAAAGCTGCAATAAAAATAATTACATCATTGCTCTAAAATACAAAGGGTTTTCATTACTGATTCTCCCATGGAGAAGCGAGCAGCAAGAGCTGGAACTTAATTATTTGATATTTGCTTTTTAAAAAGTCATTACTAAAAGAAATTAAACTTCAGAAGAAATAAACCCAGCGACAAGATTATGGGACAAAAATATTACATAGATGTGTAACAAGCTGTCACATGGTGCCATTGGGAACATGTCCATTTCTGTCTTTTTGAATCTCAGGAGTTTTGAAATACTAAAAGCATCCCATTAAATTGAGAGACTTGTCCACCTAACACAAAAATCTATATTGCATTAGGCTCTCTTGAGTGTGTTTTCCAGGAATTTCTTGTTAAACACTATGAACTTTGCAGTCCAAAATAAATGGGCCATTCTGTCTACAAAGCTATGGTGTTAGAAAAATGGGCACATAAAGAACATTTGACCTTCGGCTGCATATGTGACTGTGCTTCTTGCCAAATGCCTAAATATATTGCCTTCATTTGGATCTTTTGAGTATCTTGCAGACCTGCAGCTTCCAGAAAGAGTTGGAAGATTGCTTATCATACACAGCAAGCTACCATTTGAGCTTGGGATTGCAATAATTTGTGTCTGATGGCTAATGGAAGATGGTGCAATTTCATCTTAAAATACCCCATCATTAGACAGCTGATTTGATTAGTATCACCTCAAAAAGGCTACAAGTTTTCAAGTATTTGAGTTCTTCAGGACTTTATTCTCAAAGAGAAAGTTACAAACAAAAAGCAAGATATGTCCAGGAAAAAGAAAATAGGCTATGAATTCAATACTATCTGCATCTTTCACCTTAATATGTATCTGAAGACCCTGAAAGACCACTAGATTAGAAGCAGTCTGAAAATCCTGAAATGCTTTTCTTTTGTTTGGCTCTGATAAAAGTGAACAAATTATACTGAAATTCAGATAAATTGGAAGGAAGTTTCAGTGGTACCTTGGTACTCAACTGCTTTGAAACTCATCAAATTTGAAATTCAATGCATTTTGATGTGAAAATTTTGTCCCAGGACTCATCATTTGTTTCGTACTCAGCACATAGGCTAGAACTTGTCAGTGTTTGCTACCACTGTGACTCATTACGTTACTCTTTATGGGAAAAATGTGTTTGGTACCCATCATTTTGATACTCATCACACCTCCCGGAACCAATTAATGATGACTACCAAGGTACCGCTGTATTTTAAATGCCAGCATGCCTAGGAAAAGGTAACTCACATGGGAAATGCCCCTGGCCTTGGAACAATTGTAGTTTACAAGTGCAGCTGGTGGTTCCCCTATTGCAGAAGTTTTGTTTATTCTGCAGTTTGTGCTCTTTTCTGGTCCAAGAGAAACCAGCAGCCATGCATGACTATAGTTTGTGGAGTTAGTCACCTTGATGGGGAGATAATGTGATTTCCCTTGAAAATTAGTGGGAAACTGAATGTTGCAATCAACCTCAAGATTAAGAAGAAAATAACATATACATTGGTAGCTGGATGTCTTTATTGCTCCGGAATTTCTGGAGAATAACATAGTGTGATGGTTGTATCCCCAAAGACTGGGAGCAGACAATAATGCTTCCAGATTTAAGAAGGAATAGAGAGATAACCCTACTAACTACAGTAGTCCTCAACTTACAACAGTTCATTTAGTGATTGAAGTTACAACGGCATTAAAAAAAATTGACATGATCATTTTTCACACTTACAACTGTTACAGGATCCCCTGATCAAAATTCAGATGCCGGGCATCTCATAAAATATGACAATTGTAGTGTCCTGGGGTCATGTCATCATCTTTTACGATTTCCGATAAGCAAAGTCTGTGGAAATCAGATTCACTTAACAGCCATGTTACTGACGTAACAACAACAATGATTCATTTATGATCTGAGATAAAACGGGACAAAATTCACTTAACAACTGTCTCACATAGCAGCATAAATTTTTGGGTCAACTGTGGTTGTAAGTCAAGGAACTACCTATACAGACCATAGGCTTAACATAATCAGCAAACTTTATCCTAAACATCCCCAAGATAAACTTAAGGATTGGTTGCATCAGGGAAATTTGGTAGCAGAACAGCAGGCCAGTTTTAAAGAAGGCGCCATTGATCAACGTTTGCCACATTGTTGGTTGAATATTTTCTAACTAAGTTACAAAATATTCAACCAATCATGTGGCATTACTATATGTTACTATTATAGCTCTTAAGGCAGCTTCTGAGTGTGTAACGAGGACCAAATTATGGGAGAGGCTGGAAGCCACATTCTTTCCAACCTGATGGCATTTGAGTTCATTTCATAGTCCTTTTGCCTAAATAACCAGAGCACTAATGTACCTTTGAAAACATTCTCCAATTTAGAAACTGTTTTATCTTCCAAGATTAGGAAAATACTGGAGTTTTATCATCAGGAAAGTGGATTAAAGGAGAAATGCTGATGGCCTTTCTTTATAGCCCAGGTACTTCCTGGAAAACCTTATTCCACAATTAACATCTCAAAATAGAGAAAATTATTTTGTGTCTGGCTTAAGATTGCTGTTATTCTGTGACTTTCTGTGCACTTAAACCAACCTCAGTACAATATAATGCTAGTTTTGAACCCATTAATTTTTTTTATGTTAGATTGTACTTTGCTGTATTGTAGTAAGTCTTGTAATTGCTTTGGGCAATTTTAGTAAAATGAAGAAATAAGCTAAACTATATATAACTTGTTACGAATCACTGATTATAGGTAGTCCTCAACTTACAACCATTCAGTTGGCTGTCGTTTTAAGTTACAGTAGACCACTGAAAATGATATTTATAATCTAATTCTGAGGCTCTAGTGGCCTCTGCTCAATTCTACATTTTGGCACTTGACATCCAGTCTGCATTTATGCCATTTGCAGCATTTGACCATAATTTAAGAAGTGTTTGCCCCAAACCAGCATTTAGTTACGGTTTTTGGCAGAAATGCCCATAGTGAACAAGGGGTTTGCTTAACAACCACTGCCAAAAACAGGCATAAAATCAGTCAGTCCCCTGGGTCAGCCATGTCATTATGAATATAATGGACAGAGGCCTAGAGGCCTACGGTCATAAATCAAGGACCACACAAACATTTGTCTCAGCAAACATCATTTTCTGGGAACAGGTATTTCTTTGATCGTTGAAACATGTCCAGAAATTTAAAATTAATTATATACATATACAACATAAACACTTAAGCTACTGTGAAATCATTGAATTCATATTATCTCTCTTTATAAGTTTACAAATTTAGTGCACTGACATATTTATGGTATCTAATGACTTGCGTTTTTTCCCCCAAAGCTGATTGCTCGTCTTGAAGGTCGAAGTTCTCTGAAAACTCTTGAACCGTGCCTGTTTGCTGAGGAAGGATATCCCATTTATGGTTTGGAAATATATATAGATATATATATTTCTGGCAAATATGCTACTTTGCATATTCAACCAGTGCATATTATTTTAAATACAGGTAGTCCTCAACTTACCACCACAACTGAGTTCAAAATTTCTATTGTTAAGCGAGTTTTACTATCTCTCTAGTCCCAGTTGTTAAGTGAATCACTGGACTTGTTAAGTTAGTAACACAGTTGTTGTTAAATGAATTTGGCTTCCCCCTTGTCAGAGGGTCGCAAAAGTGGGTTCGGGGACACTGCGATGGTCATAAATATGAGTCAGTTGAATTTTAATCAAGTGATTGTTGGGAGTGTGAAAATCAGTCATCAGTCACTTTTTTAATGTTCCACTGTAACTTCGAACAGTCACTGTTGTAAGTTAAGGGCTACCTGTACTACAAATCTTTTCCCAAAAACACAACCCCTAACTCTAAAAATTTACACATTTTGGAAATTTGAAGAAACTTTCTGTGGCTATAGAGTGACTGTTAATCTGTTTTATTGTATTCTGTTATGTTAGCTGTTAGTTTCCAGTAAGTTTTAAAGTGTTCAATGTTATCTGTCTGTTTTTAATAAAAACACTGGAGATTAGATTACAATTTGGGAAGCTCTTTGCTCTAGAAAATACAAATGTTTGCTCCTCCATTTTTTAACCCTGGGGTTTTATCTCCTTGCTTATGGTGCTGCTTACTCCAGATTAATTCCTGTAAAACCAGGAAATGTAAACTAATTATGCTGGATTGGAGTTGTCCAATAATCAGAAGCTTTCACATGTTTTTCCTTTGGATTATATGTGAAGTGTGAGGATTCAAAGGGGGAAAAATATTTGGAAGGTACTGTACATGACCACATTTCTCTTCACCGCTTCACAGGAGACGTTGTCGAATTCCACGGTGCGGAAGGCACTGGGAAAACAGAAATGCTTTATCATCTCATTGTTCGCTGCATTCTTCCAAAATCAAGAGGTGGTTTGGAAGTCAGCGTTGTTTTTATTGATACGGACTTCCACTTCGATATGCTGCGTTTAGTGACTCTTCTGGAATACAGATTGTCATCTCAAGGCACCGAAGCCACCATGAAGTGCTATCTGGATAGGTTTTTCCTTATGAATTGCCACAGCAGCTCTCAGTTGCTGCTTAGTCTTTACTCTCTGGAAAGCATGTTTTTGTCCCTTCCTTCCCTTTCCCTCTTGATTGTAGACAGTATGTCGGCTTTTTATTGGATAGACCGCGCCAACGGAGGAGAAAACCTGAGTCTGCAGGAAGCAAACCTAAAAAAATGTGTGCAAGTCCTCCAGAAGCTTGTAAAGGATCATCACTTAGTATTGTTTGCCACTACTCAGTCGCTGATGCAGAAATCATCGAACTTTGTGGAAAGCTCAGAAAAAATGGAGTGTGATGTGGGTTCAGATTACCGCCCTTTTCTTTGTAAAGCGTGGCGTCAGCTCGTCACCCACCGGATTTTCTTCTCCAGGCATCCTCATCCAGATGACACCCAAGGATTTTTAATGACCACATGTCACATTCAGAACGACTGCGTGGTAAAACGTTCGTTTTGCATTACGGAACAAGGGATCCAGTTTTAAAAGCCCAGGTTAATTTTAAAGACAGGCATGCGTTCTTTCTTTTAAAACAGTTTTTATATTTTTTGTACTAACGTTATCTCAAATTTAACGTTAGAAAGCATGCTTCAGGTGTATGTGGGCAAATTGATGATGCTTATAAATAATGTTAAGTTCTAGAGTCTAATAAAAGTGGTTACTTCTTATTTTCAAGCACAGAAACACAAACTTGAACTGGGCTGAGCACTGAGGTTGAGCTTGATTTTTTTTTTTCCTCTTAGAAAAGATATATTCATTGACTGCATGCCCAGCACACAACTGAATTTAATAGGAAGAATACTATTTTTTTTAAATAATCCACTGAGTAGTTTGTTTTTATCTGTTTTGTCCTGATTTCCTGGAAATTTTTCTCATTTGTTTCAGTGGTCTTCATTCCATCCAGGGTTGTGGGGTCAACCAGGGAAATAGCTTTGGGGAACTCTCATTTATTCATCACCCTTTATTCTCATCGCCCTTTCTTCAGATTGTAGCTTAAAATATGGAAAGTCATGGATGCAGTGGCAGAACAACAAGTGAAGTTCTTAAAGAGAGCTTGGTGTGTCTGAAACCCCAGCACTTTTATTCAGCATGTCATATGTCAAAATTTGATAAAACAAGATTTGTTTGAATAAAAAAAATGCTCTGCAGCTCAGAGTAGTAGCAAAACCAATATTGCATCTGTGCAGTGCATGTTAATTTTATTGCCCTTTGGTTATTTCAGTGCTTTGCAAAATACATTTTATTATTGACAAGTTCAAGATATATGCAAGGCTAAAAAGAAATGCTTACATTATAGATGAAATCCATATATTTCGCGACGTTCCATTAATGTAGAATTATCACACTTTCCACTTTTGAATAGAGTCCCTTCTATCTGCCATGCTACAATCTTCACAACAATCCTGAAAAATGATCCACATTGCAGATGGAGAAACAATTTGCCAACCTGCCTGAACAGGAAATTATGGTATTACTGACATGTCTGAATGCATATTTTGTATGTTTTCTTGTCCTGGGGATCCTTTATACATATATATGAATCTGTACAGATAGATAGATCTGTGGTGGATACAGATAGATGGTTCCTAGGAACCATTTACTAGTAGTACTCAATTTACGACCACAACCGGGACTGGAATTTCCATCATTGCAGTCAACGGTTGAGTAGGAATCATTTCTCCAGCAATCATTAAGCAAATCATAGGGTCATGAAGCAAACCCAGCTTCAACAATGGGTATTTTTTACCAGACATCTGCAAAAAAAGGTTACAAACTAATCAGATGACCGCAGGTTTCTGCAACCAGTTGTAAATGCAAGCAGGTTTCAAGTGACTGAATTGTGATCACATGCAAGTGTGAATAAAGGTTGCAAGTCACTTTTTCCAAGATTATCATAACTTTGAACCATTGTTCAACAAATGGTTGTGAGTCAAGGACCACCTGTAGATAAATTTTCTCCATGACAGTGTATCCCTGGCCTATTTTTTCAGGTCTCCCAACAGCAGGGCACTCATCGCCACCCTAAATGCACCCATCCCCCTTGCTTCCTGATTGTCCTCTTTCACCATTTCCAGGATTGGATCTTTGCGTAATTGTGTGGAGTAAGATACATTGTGCCTTGAGTGAGAACTCTGGATTGATATCTTTGACCAAGGCTCTTCAAACTTGGCAAGTTTAAGACTTATGGACTTCAACTCCCAGAATTTCTGAGCTAACATGACTGGATGAGGAATTCTGGGAGCTGAAGTCCACAAGTCTTAAAGCTGTTTTTGACGATACATTATTTTGTTGGCTATCAAGGTTATTCTTAGTCTTTCCTAACACAACAGTTCGAAATCCTATCATGCTTTTTCAAAGTCCAACTTCTGAAGAAGACCGTTCCAGGGAATACATGGACTGCTCTGATCTTTTTAATTGCAAAGATCAGAGCATTCAAATGCATCAGGGCATTTGAATATCTTTGCCAAGGACTTCATGGCTGCTTTATCCAATGCTAGCTTGCAGCTACTTCTTGACTGATGCTTTATTATTGAGAGTTGACAAGGCAAAGCTACTCATCACTTCTTGTCCATTCTAGAGCTGATGGTTCTACTTGAGGTCATTAGTTTGGTCTTTGTGTTGAATTTTGGTCTCATTTTTTTCACTGTACTTAACATTAATGTATTTATAGATGGCAGGAAGCCATAGGAACAGTGATGGTATTTGACCGGTTCTGGAGAGCCAGTAGGAGTGATGAGCAGCGGAGACCAAACTGGTTCTCTCAGCTTCTCTTAATGGCTCTGCTGTTGGGTTCACCTGCCTGCCCAGGCTTCCATAGTCACCTTTATCCGCTGAATTTGAAGCACAGCTGCTTTGCTGCATGGCAGCTGCTGAAGCGACCGGGATCTTGCAGGCTTGCAGTAAGCAAAGTAGAATGCCTCTGCACTTGCACAAACACCTTGGAGCCTGCGCAAAGTTGTGCATGCACACAAAGCACGCCCACCAAACCGGTGGCAACAATATTTAAATCCCACCATTGCATAGGAGGGAAGGTTCGTCAGCCTTCTGACATTTTGAAGGTCCGATATGAGAAAGGGGTAAATCAGAAAAAGTCTGCAGTGAGTGCTTCCATTTACAAAATGTCAGAACGGTGCTGTCCAAAGCTTTCCAGGACACTCATCATTCACTCCCGGAATACTTCCCCCACACCACACCCAATTCCAAGGGTGTGTTTGCAAACAATGGCTGTGCAACGTTTGTATTTACTAAGGAAGCCTGAGCAGCCTTTGTGGCATCCAAGACTTGACAGGAATAAATCCGGAAAGGGCACCAGATAGTCTTCATTGACACAGGATGGGAGGGAGGAGTTCAGCATAGTCGTTTCTAACGGGTGGTTTGTGTGCTAGTTAGAATGGGGACTATTTTCTGAAAGGGTTTTAAATGAGCACTGGTAAAACAAACTACTTATGCGGAAGCCCATTTATAAACTTGCCCCCTCGTTCTTTTGTCATTTTTCTTGTTTTACATCATCATTACTGAGCACTTCAGTAAATTCATCGGCCAACTATGAAAATAAATGCACAAAGGCAACTCCCGCTATTCATTCCTTCATTTCATTCTTTTCTTTGAAATACTTTTTTAAAAGCTCTGCAGCCCCTTTTACACGTCAAGGTTTCTGCCTGGGCTTGTATGAGATGCTTGGGGCTGCATTTTCTGTTGTTTTTACATCTAGTAAATTACCTGTTACCTTGAATTTAAATTATCCATTCAACAGAATTGATAGACAGGGCTATTGCAAAGTGGATGGGAGGTAGAACTTAACTATTTCAGATTTAGTTATAGCAAATGTTTACAGCTAAGGCATCATGAATTACAATAAGAAAAGCTATTGGACAGACCTTAAAATGAATTAATAAGTTTTCCTATGGATGTTCTGATTCAGAGTAAGAAAGTGAAGGTAGATGGGGGCCTCCAGAAGAATGTCTATCTCTTCGTTTCTTTCTTGGCTCATTTCCTTAATAAACTTCTTTTAAAAATATTTGCATTTTGGCCATTAGCTATAGTGACTTAACCCTAACATCTTGGTCTTGCAAATATCTAGAGTCAGTTTGTTCTAGTGGTGAAGGCATCAGACTAAAAAACGAGGGCGTGAGTTCCAGTCCCACCTTAGACATGAACACCAACTAATTGGCTTTGGGCTAATCACCAGGGGATGTGAATTCTATTACTGCCTTAGACATGAAAACTGGCTAAGTGATTTTGGGCCAATCACCAGAAGATGGTGAGATCTAGTCCCACCTCCGGCAAGAAACTGGATGGATGACTTTTGGCCAATCACTCTCAGTCCAACCCACCTCACAGGGTGATGGTTGCGGGAAAAACAGAAGAAAATGTATTTGGTAGGTTTGCAGTCTTGAGTTATATAAAATAATAAAGGCAGGCAAAATAATAAGGGCAAGATTAAAAGCATCTGATAAATGGGTTCCTCCTGAGCAATGGTGGGATTCAAAAAATTTTACTATTGGTTCTGTGAGCGTGGCTTGGTGGGTGTGGCAGGGGAAGGATACTGCAAAAAAAACCCTTCCCACCCCACTAACCTGCTTTCCAGCTCCGTTCTCCTGTGCAGGGCAACCAAAGAAGACCCAGCCAATCAACTGGGATTCAATGGGAGGCAGAGGAGAGATGGGAGCAGGGCCAGTCAGAGGTGGGATTTGCCGGTTCTCCGAACTATTCAACATTTCCACTACCGGTTCTTCAGAACTGGTCAGAACCTGCTGAATACCCTCCTCTGATTCTGTGGCTCTGGATTAGAGCCTCTCCAAGCCACATTTGAGGCTTTGCCTGTGACAGAAACATGGCCATCCACCACCCCTCTTTGGCTATTGGGGCAGGTCATGAGGAGACAAGGCAGCCTCCTTGCTGACCAGCAAATCCAATCTGGATTTCTGTGCAGTGGCACTCAAGATCCTGGCAAGGCCCATTTCTCCACCGAGAAGCTTTCTTTTCTCCGAAGCTGTTTTGATTCTGGCTCCTTTGGCCTCTTTCCCTGACCAAAGCAGTCATTGGTCACAGAGGCAAAATTTGCTTTCCTGAATTGAGGCCCCTCCACTTGAGCTGGAAGCAAAGGCAGATCCAGGGAAAGAGGCAGAGGAAGAGGGGGCGGCTGCCCTGCCTGTTCCTGTGTATTCCCGAGGCAGATCCTGATGCAGCTGTGACTCCCAGGGGCACCTCTGGAAAGAAAGAGCAGCTTATTACCCATCTTCTCCAACCTCTGTCAGGACCTCCACATCCTGAAGCCAGGATTAGAGGCTGCACAAAGCTCTTTGATGGCTCTCAGTGGGCTTCCTTGTGCTGCACTCAGCTGCATTCGCATGCCATTTTTCCCTGTTCTTCCTTCAATATTTTTTCCAGTTGACTTAATGATTACAGTTTATGGACCAAGGCTGAAGGCAAAAGCACGAATAGATGGCCTGGGCATTATGCTGTGTGCGAAAAAGACGGAAGCGCTCTTGCCATGCAATGACATCACCTGGAACACGATTGGCCAGCTTTGGGTTGAAAATAGGGGGTTGGCCTGGGGCCTCAGGGATTTTGCCGCAGCTTCCATGATACAGAACAGAGACGGGGCCTTGTCTCTTGCCAGCTCGCTTTGCTGCCAATGTCCTGGCAAAGCCTGAGACGTTGAGAAAAACAGAACAGTCCTTTGGCTTGTGCTGAGAGGCGATGCGAGAAGGAGAATACAAAGTCCTTTCACAGTCCCAGCTTGGATCCAAAGTGGGAACAAGCAAATGAAAAACACTCCAATAAACAGCTCTGCACATTTGGATCCGAAGGAGCTCATAAACAAATTGGATTCCCCTCCTGAGGACGGTGAACGCAAGCAAAGGGAACTTGTAGTTGATCTCTAAGGGACAAGGGATTAAGCACCAGGCAAGCCTTACAAGAGGTTTTATTTAACGGTGCACTAACTAACCAACCATTCAGCTGATCGTTTGTAGAAATGCCACACAAAGCAATGTGATTCGCCAATTTTTGGCAAGGAATACATGGGAACAGGGAAAACGCAGGAGTTATCAGGAACACACACTTCAAACCTCAGTTCATCCATCAATTTAACCCTAAATTCATGATCACGAATATGGGAAAGATAACACGACCCTACCTTTAAACTAGTGGTGGAAATCAATTTTTTTTAAACTACCAGTTCTGTGGTTCTGTGGCAGGGGAAGGAAACTGTAAAATTCCCTCCCCACTCCTGGGGGAAGGTTACTGCAAAATCCCCATTCCCTCCCCACCCCACTAACCTGTTTTCCAGCTCCGTTCTCCTGTGCAGGGCAACCAAAGAAGACCCAACCAATCAGCTCGGACTCGATGGGAGGCAGAGAAGAGATGGGGGTGGGGCCAGTCAAAGGTGGTGTTTGCTGGTTCTCCGAACTACTCAAAATTTCTGCGACCGGTTCTCCAGAACCTGTCAGAACCTGCTGAATACCACCTCTAAACTAGGATTTCTTTGCATTGGCATGAATGGAACTACAAGCAGGAGCTCTGCTAAAGTTAAGAGCTTCTCAGGGCTACTATCATTAGAATGCAAGTATCCCAATGACCATTAGGGGGAAACAAACAAATCTGGAAAACAAATCATTATGTGGCCCTCTAGTGCCGTGATGGCGAATCTATGGCAGGAGTGCCACAAGTGGCATGCAGAGCCATTTGTGCTGGCACATGAGCTGCAGGCAAACTTACCTCACTGCGCATGTGCGCGCCTCACAGCTGATTTTCAGCTAGTTTGAGGCCTCTTTTGGCCTCAAACCGTCTTCTGCAGGCTTTGGAGGCAGAAAATTAGCCATTTCATCACTTCCTGTTTTTTCAGAAAATACCGGAAAAGGCTAGTTTTCAGCCAGCAAAGCCTGCAGAAGTCTTCCTCAAGCCTCTGGGAGGCCGAAAAAAGCCTCAATCTGGCTGAAAATCAGCCGTGAGGCACAATGCAGGTAAGGGGGCGGTGGATGAGTGGGGGATTGCGTACGCATACGTAGGGGACATGCGGGGTGCACATTGCCTTCTGGGTTTTGGCACACGAACACAAGTGTGCAAGCGTACGCACAATTTTTGGTACAGGAGCCCAAAAAGGTTAGCCACCACTGCTCTGGTGTTTATAAATTGTTGTACCTCCAGTGGCCATGCTAATAACTCCCAACTACTGGTGAATTTCCAAATTCATCAGCAGAGAAATTTCTCACTGATTGGGAATTATGGAGCACAGCTGGAAAGGGCTGGGTGTAAAAGAATCTAAAGTGACCATGAAGAAAGTGTGACCAAACTTTTTAAGGAGGGACTTGGCCGCAGAAGTCTGGGAGTTGAAGTTCACCCATCTTAAAGTTGCCAATGTTGAAAAGCATAGGATTACACAGTCCAGAGCTCGAAGGAAACATGAGAAAGCAACTCAATTTAAGTCTGTCTTGATTTTGTTTACTATAAGATAGGACCGCGGTGAAATTTATTACTACCATTTCTGTGGGTGTGGCTTGATGGGCATGGTATGGTGTGGTGGGTATGGCTTGGAGGGCATAGCAGGGGAAGGATACTGCAAAATTCCCGCTCCCACCCCACTAACCTGCTTTCCAGCTCCGTTCTCCTGTGCAGGGCAACCAAAGAAGACCCAGCCAATCAGCTGGGACTCGGGAGGCAGAGAATAGATGGGGGCGGGGCCAGTCAGAGAAGGTATTGGGCGGTTCTCTGAGCTACTCAAAATTTCCACTATCAATTCTCCAGAACTAGTCAGAACCTGCTGAATGCCACCTCTGCCTTTAACAATAAAATAGGAGTCCTGAAGAATCTGTTTCTTGATCAGTCTTATTTCAAAGGATTGTTCCCAGGCCGAGTAGTCCAGCACAAGCTACCGTGTTTCTCACAAAATAAGGCTGGGCCTTATTTTTTTTTGACCCCTGAAAACATGGCTGGGCCGTCTTTTCGGGGGTGACTTAATTTCCCCCCCCCCCGCATCCTCGGGTGGGCGGGCGGCAACATCCTCGGTTTGGCGGGCGGGCTTGGATGTTCGGGAGACCTTCCGCCACTGTTGCTTTCCCTTCTCCCTTGCTGCTGCGGTGTTAGAGCAATGCCGTGGCGTTTGGAGCAGCCACATGCGGCCAGCCAGGGCTCCTCCCTGCAACTGGAGCCCTGTGGAGACACTTGGCTGTAGACGCTCCTGTTGCCATCTTTCCTTTGCCTTCGAAGGTAAAGCGAATTATTTAAAAAATGACACCCTACTACAACAAAGCTCCCCTGCCCGAGAGGGTAGCCCAACCCCACATGGGGAGGCGAATCTCCCGGGGCCGCAGCAAAGGATTGGCCCACCTCGGGAGAAGTGCCCAGCCGCCATCCCTGCCTGGCGCCGGGCAGAGGGCAAAGAGCTTCACCTGGGGAGTCCAGCACAGCTGACAGCAGCAGAGCTCTCATCAAGGCAGCAAGTGCCTCCCCACCGGACCCTCCGTTCATCCCGCCAGGGCCACACCAGAGCCGTGCAGGCTGGGCAGAGCCAGGAAAACAAGCCGCGGATGCGTGCCCGCCTGCCAAGCAAAAGAGCAGGCCTACCTGAGCTTGGCTTCCTTCCCAAGTCCCTCCAGCGCGAACCCAAAGGGGCCACTGGGAGAGGCTGCCCGAGGCAGTGATAGTGCCCACCCATCCACGGTGAGAGAGAGTCAAAAGCCCCCCATCCTTTCCACCCCTCACCCAGCCCGTCCCCGTCCCCATGCATCTTCAAATGTGCCAGCAGCTCCAAACGCTGCAGCGGAACGGGCATCAGGCAGAGGAGCTGACTCGGCGGGGCTCAGCTCAGAGGAGGATGCGGCGCAGGCTGTCGCCTGGCCTCCCTGTCCATGGATGGGTGGGCACTATCACTGCCTTGGGTGGCCTCTCCCAGTGGCCCCTTCGGGTTCGGGCTGGAGGGACATGGGAAGGAAGCCAAGCTTGGGTCAGCCCAGCTCTTTTGCTTGGCAGGCGGGCATGCACCCGCGGCTCACTTTCGCAGCTCTGCCCAGCCCGCACAGCTCCGGCGCGGCCCTGGTGAGATGAGCGGAGGGCCCGGCAGGGAAGCGCTCACTGCCTTGGTGAGAGCTCTGCCGCCGCGCAGGAGGGCCCGCCTGTCAGCTGTGCTGGGCGCTCCAGGCAAAGCTCTTCGCGCTCTGTCTGGCGCAAGGCAGGGATGGCGGCTAGGCACTTCTCCTGAGGTGGGCCAATCCTGCGCTGCGGCCCCGGGAGATTCACCTCCCCACGTAGGGTTGGGCTGCCTTCTCGGGCAGGGGAGGCTTTGTTGTAGTAGGGTGTCATTTTTAAAATAATTTGCTTTGCCTTCGAAGGCAAAGGAAAGATGGCAACAGGAGCGTCTAAAGCCAAGTGTCTCCGCAGGGCTCCAGTTGCAGGGAGGAGCCCTGGCTGGCCGCTCGTGGCTGCACCAAATGCTGCAGTGTTGCTCTAACGCTGCAGCAAGGGAGAAGGGAAAGCAACGGTGGCGGAAGGTCTCCCAATATGAAGTGCCCCACCAACGCAAGCAGCACCATATCCAGGCATGCAACAAAAGTACTTCCTAACGGAAAGTCTCCCCCCCCCCCATTTCGCATGTTTAATATGGGCCTTAATTTGGGGGGAGGGGCTTAATTTGATTTTATGCCAATAAAACATGGTGGGGCTTCCTATTGGTGGAGGTCGTATTGTTGGAGAAACACGGTAGGAACGTCTCTCTGCAATTTCCTAAACCATTTATTTATTTAAAATAATAAATTTATTTAAAATATTATTTATTTTATAAATAATATTTTCTAAATATTTATTTATAATATTTTTATTTAAAATATTTATTTATTTAGAAATTTTATATTGCTGCCTACTTGTACATGGTGACTCAAGGCAGCTTACAAGGATATATTTTGCAGAGAAATTATAATAATGTTTACAAGTGCACCTAAAGTCATGATTTTCAACAGCTAATATGCTCAGAAAGTTATATTTTTGTCTGTGATCTGTTGGAAGCTAAAACCCACCTCTCTTAGGAAAATGAAATATTTTAGGATGTATTAAAAAGGCAGAATATTTCCCCTAAAAAAGAAGTAGAAACTCAGAGAGGCAGAAACTCAGCCCCTCCCCTTTTTTTTTTAATGGACCATTAAGGCCTGGGCCAGTCTATTCCACATAACAAAGATCTAACTCCTTCAGGCAGAGCCATTTAATTGCCCTTTATTGTACCACCCACCAAGTTTCAACCAAACTTAGCACACAGACAACCTACAAAGCTAACTATGACCTCTGACAGCAACTAATCAGAATACACTTCCTGTGCCCCAGCAAAGCTCAAAGCCTCAGAGAGGGCATAAAACCCAGGGACTCTCAGCGTCTCTTTCCTTTTTTCTTTGCCCAAGAACTCCAAGGCATGGGATCCTGTTCATCATTAAACCATCTTTCCAAATAGCCTCCATGTTTCCAGGGTCTTTTTCCCCACTTGGAACTGAACCCACTGAGATAATTCTTCCAACAGATCCCAGCTGTCCCAGAAAATCAGAAATATTTGAGACATTGCATAAGTGTAAAGCTAGGTAGTATAATTATATGTGATATACATGACATCCATAGTTCTCTTCCTATGACATCAACTGGGGTATGCCAATTTCCCAGGTTAAGATCAGTACTGACTGGGGAATTCTGAGAGCTATCCTCATATCTACTTGAGAAACACTATAGTACTGAATAATACTAGAATCTAGAAAGCTGATCTAAGCTTCATTCTGTGGCCTCTTGTACAATGACAGTCAAGACATTGTGATATTTTTTCCCTTACTTCAAGCTCCGGACTATATAATTGCATCTTCACCTCTATCCCTAATGATTCTGTCATCTCTAGTTTTCTTTAGTTATTTTCCTTTCTGGCAATTCACAGAGTCAAAAAAAAATCCTCAAGAAGGTGCTAGAACCATGCAACTGAGACCTGTCCCAATGTGTACTGCATCTTGAATGAATGTGTGTGTATGGGGGGGGGGGGGGTAATGGAGTACAACTTTGCACAGTTTACATTATGGTCATCTTGAGCGTTTAAAACTCCCCACTTCATACTCCTGTTTCCTAGCAAGGAAAAATGCAATCATTAGAAGAAAAGGGACAACACTAATTTCGTTGTAGTTGTGAGGGTTGGATGTATGTTTCCATTTTGTTTCATTTTGTTTGTTTGTTTGACCTCTATATTTATTTTCTATGATTGTTGGAAGTTAAAACTCACCCCTCTCCTAGCAAAATGAAATATTTTAGGATATATTAAAAAGGCAGAATATTTTCCCTAAAGAGAAGTAGAGGGGCAGAAACTCAGCCTCCCACACCTTTGTGAATGGGCCGTTAAGGCCTGGGCCAGTCTATTCCACATAACAAAGATCTACCTCCTTCAGGCAGAGCCATTTAATTTCCCTTCATTGTACCACCCACCAAGTTTCAACCAAACTTAACACAGAGACAATCTACAGAGCTAGCTATGACCTCTGGCAACCAATCAGAATACACTTTCTGTGCCCCAGGAAAGCTCAAAGCCCCAGAGAGGGCATAAAACCCAGGGACTCTCAGCATCTCTTCCCTCTTTTCTTTGCCCAAGAGGTCCAAGGCATGGGATCCTGTCCACCATTAAACCATCTTTCCAAGCAGACACCATGTTTCCAGTGTTTGTCTTCCCACTTGGAACTGAACCCCGGTGGACATTTCTTCCCACATGATAAAGCAATTTTTTTAAAAAAACAAAATACAGAAATCCATAAAGATGAAGAGCTTGCTAGCTGAATTGAGGAAGAGGAGGAAGAAGAACCAAATAAGAGCAGGTTATTTCTAGAACTCCTTCTGTTGCATTTCAGAAATATAACCAAAAAGGTAGCTTGAAAGTGACATGATATTTTTGTTGTTGTTGAAAAAACAACATTCAATCTATAAACAGGTTTATTTGTAAGTGCTCCCTACAGAGAGAACAGTGCACGTAACATATGCTATTGCTATGCTGGAGAGAGAGAAAAAAGAGGTTTAGAGGAAGAACCACAGAGGGGAGGGTGGAGTCACTTTAATGGACTCATTATTGCCTTCCTCTGGCAGAGCACTTAATTAATTAAATAACGAGACTTGAATGGCACCCTCTGGACAGGTGCATTAGAGTTTCCAGATGTGTGATATGAGCTCATCTGGGACATAAAAGGGTTACCACGAAGTCATCACTTACTCTAGGATGAATTGGCATAGGACGGCTCCTTTCGTTTGTCCCACATTTGTGCCAGGAGCTGATAATAATTAAGTTCCTTGATTTGCCATAAAATATTTACAGCAAGCATATGTAAAGCATCAGGGAAAGAGAGAGAGAGAGGAGAAACAGTTTTAAATATGGAATGATGAAAGTCCAATTTCCAAGCCGATTAAGTGAAGGAAATTTAAAGGAAATCTTTAATAGTGAAATATTTTTTAAAAAATCTTACTTCACCAAAAAGAGGGGGGGGAAATATAGTGATTAAAAGATAGTGATTAACCTAGATACATTCTAGATATTAAAGCAACACAGCAAAACCTAACAGATCAAATATCCATTTAATAACTACAAATAGCAATATAATTTAATCCTTAAGCTTATCATTAAAGTTGTGCATTTAGCAACATGTTGTGTTATCTTCTCATTTTTAGAGACTTTCCAAAAATAGATAAGGAGCTCATAGTCTGGATTTGTAATCAGGAGGTTAAGCTTCTTTTTAGTTCTGTAAAATTATAGTCACTCTGTACCAAACAGAGGTAAAACTTGAAGAAATGAAATATTTCCTGTCTTACAGATATAGTTTAAGATTACAATGATATCCTTCTCAAAATTGTATTGATATATGGAGTAATTTGAAATAGCAACAAGACTATAGCAAGACAAGACCAAATAATATGAGTTTGAGGACAAAAACCCTTCAAAGTTCTTAACGCCAACATAAAAAAAAACATGTTATTCCTTTTTAAACATTCTTCACAGACATAAAATGTTTTCTGATGAATTGATTTCATTTTTAAATCATAAGAAGCATATACTTTTTGTAACCCTTGGATCTACTGAATCTCCAAAAATAGATATTGTAGGTATCAGAGAATGTAGACAGCTACAGAGATGACCTAGGAGAAACTATGCAACAATACACAAAACCAAAAACATGTTTTAAGCCCAGAAAATGAGAAAAGCATTTTAAAAAGGAACTCCAACTAGCTCTATACAAACTCTCTGGTGTATAAGAGGAAGGGGAAGGAATTCATAGTCAGACTTTCAAAATTGTATATATTGCCAAGTAAGCCATATTCGTCATGCAAACTCTAAATATAACAACCATTCAAAATCAATTGATATTAGCCCTACAATAAAACAATCCCAGTTATATTCAAGTGTGAATTATTCGAACACATGAATTTTACATGTTTTCAGGAACAAAATGTCATCCTTCAGTGTTCCTGGGACACTGAAATCTGCCAAATGACATCATAGAGAACACAAATCATAGAAAATCTTATTTCCCAAAAAGTAATGCGTAAGTAGCATCAAGTCGTGAGCTTTATTTAAAATCAAGGAATGAGCTTTATTTATTTAAAATCAAATTTATGAGCCCCAAGCATATTGTGGATGTAATTTACAGGATGGGTGATTTAAAAATGCATTCTTCTTGGTCAGGAAGCACAGCTACATCAACAATCCTATCTGGTCTGAGAGCAATATTTTCCAAAAAGCTAAGCCACGGAGCAAGCAGGAAGAACTTTTCAGCAAAGTTGGCTGAATTATCATGGCGAAGGAAGACTTTAAAGAAATCAAGCTCCAGTCTTCTTTTTGATTAGTAAAGAGCCAGTTTGGGAACTGTTTTTATCAGTTTGGAAACTGATAAAATCGAACAACACCAAGAGAAGATGATGCAGTGTATTACTGATGGGAATTACTTCTACCTCCTTCTCTTCCTGTAATGAGAAGATTGCTTAAGAAGGGATTACGCAAAACCTAAGTACTAATGGTACTGTACTTTCTTAGGTTATCTTAATCCATCTCGGTAGATGGTGAACAGAACATCAAGTCTCCAGAATTGGCCAACTCACCGCAGCCATCTGGCTGTAGCCAACCTAGTGTGGCCATCTCGCCATGGCCAAGTTGCCGTGAGACAATCCATGCAAGATAACTCAATGCAATAATAGAAATAGCAATAGCACTTAGACTTATATCCCATCTCACAGTGCTTTTACAGCCCTCTCTAAGCAGTTTACAGAGTTAGCCTATTGCCCACAACAATCTGGGTCCTCATTTTATCCACCTCGAAAAGACAGAAGGCTGAGTCAACCTTGAGCCAGAGAGAACTGAACTGCCAAATTGCTGGAAACCAGCAATCAGCAGAAGTAGCCTGCAGTACTGCATTCTAACCACTGAGCCACCACGGCACTTTATAAATGTTATCCACCACCATTCCTTCTACATTATTTCCATTTTTGTCAAGAAACAATACTGGATAACATTTATCACTTTAAATTATACAGCATGGAATTATAATGGTGACATCAGGCCACACACAAAAAAGCAGAGAAAATGAGAACAAATAAATGGAAAGAATAAATCTGATTGGATTGAAAAAGGGCTTATGCTGGAATTGTATTATAACAGAGTATTATTAAATTTACATTTTAATCATTTCTCTTTTCAGCCACTTTCCAAATTAAAATTGGAGGTGGTGCTATTCATAGATCCAAAGCAGGGGTGGGATTTAAATTTTTTAACAACTGGTTCTGTGAGCGTGGCTTAGTTGATGGGCATGGCTTGGTGGTCATGTGACTGGCTGGGTATGGCCAACTCATCATCACACATCGAGGCACACATCTCCTTGCCTGGCCTCTCATGACTGTAGGGATGCTGCAACAGCTGTAAGTGTGGAAAACGGTCATAAGTCACTTTTTTCAGTGCCATTGTAACTTTGAATGGTCACTCCACACAAGCATAGTACCAGCAAAAGAGGGGAAAAAACTCCAGAAACATTCCTGAGACAGGAAGTCTAGTCCTGCCAAGAATGTAATAGGGGTTAACAGAGAGGCAGTTTCTGTAAGCAACACCAGAATGTTTCCTTCCTGCCTTCCTTACAGGATTAGGCCAGTAATTTCTTCTAACAACCAGTTCTCCAAACTGCTTAGAATGTTAACAACCGGTTCTAGCGAATAGGTGCGAACCTGCAGAATCCCACCCCGATGCAAAGCTAATTAGCGGTATCCACAAATTGTATTCAAAAATATCAACTGGTGGCCATGATACAGCAATCAAATTTCTTCCAGGCCATCTACATTCATGTTTCCCTACTTTGGCAGCTTTAGGATGAGCAACCTTCAACTCCCAGAATTTCCTAACCAGCAAGGAAATATTGATATATGTGGTTCCTAAGAATCAGCAATAAGCATGTCAAACAATAAAAAACCAGTCTTAATGTTGTGGCCACTGTCTGGGCATTTTTAAAAAGCTACCGTTTCTGATAATATAGGGTGGGGAAATTGATATGGCGGAGGAAGACTTGTTTGTGAAGGAAAGCCTTCATTTAATTGGAGCAGCAAATAGGATGTAGCTTTCCAGCGATGCAGTGGGCGAGTGTTCCTCCATTAAATAATTAATAGTGGTTAAAATACTGTTAAAAGTTAAACAGTCATGGCAGATCTTCTGTACAGTACGTGACTCAGTAAGCCATTCTCAGCTTCCCTCCCCATTTGTTGGAGAATGAAAAAAAAACACCCCACAAGTATTCTAATTAGAATTAGAATTAGAACTTTATTGTCATTGTACAAGTACAACGAAACTGTGGATGCACCCCAGCAACTGCTCTCAATACAATAAAACCAAAGCACTTAAAGATGAAGATAAGAGGACTTCCGGTTTGCCAGGCTTCGGCGGCGGGTGGGGATTCGCGATCCTGTGCGATCCCTGTTGCGCTACCCATCTTGGTGCCTCCGATCCTGACGAGTCTGGAGGATAAGGCTGCCACGTAGAGGCAGCCGAAGATAGGGAGGATCCAGAGAGGGGTTTGGGGGTGTCGCAGACCCCCTCCTCACCCGGCATAACCTCCTTTTCTCAAGGCGGTGGAGCGGTGGTCAGTAATGGCCGCCACAAAGAAGCCGGCAGCTGGACAAGATTGTGCTGGAGGAAGAAGGAGAAAGAAGAATCAGAAGAAGTGAAAGTGCTGGCTGAGTCGGGAAAATAACAACTCTTAAATACCCTGGAAACTGAATTGCTTGAAAGAAGCTGAAGATAAGAAAGATAATTCACATGTTTGATCAGTTTGACTCAACCAAACCCACTGCAGCCTTCCATTATAAATTCAAAAGTGGGAGGGTTTTGAATTTTGAACGGGAAAATGGATAACAAAGGATTTGCTTCCTGAACACATCTGGATGTATCTTATGTAGAGTTTTGATTACAAAAATAACCTGAAATTTAACCGATCATGTACTATTCTATAGATAGTATAAAATTCACATTTTTTGTGTTGGATGAGGAGAATACATCTTTCTCCTTAAATCCTGGCCGCTTTTTACAGAGGCACAATTGAAGCATTTTAACAAACTGCATCAGAAAGTCCATACAGAGAGTGATAAGGACAGTGGAGAAGATTATAGGAAGTTTGCTTCCTGTTATTCAGGATATTGCTTATAAGCGCTATGTGCTTAGAACTCAAAAGCATTGTTAGAGACCCCACACACCCACTTCACAGTCTGTTTCTGTTGTTCCCCTCTGGGTGGAAGTTTCAAAGTGTTTCTAGAAGGACTACCAGATTCTGTAACACCTTTGTTCCCTATGCCGTCTGCCTGGTGTTATAGAATTCATTTTTCTCTCCATGTACATGTATGTATCCCAAATGGACTGTGTTGCTTCTATGTGTCATATAATATATGTGGGTGTATGCATAATTTTGTATTTATTTATTTTATTTTGTCATGTTTATGTAATGTATATTGGAGGTGGTGACCCTTTGAGAGTTGTATGCAATGAAATTTTGTTTTAATGTATGCCAATTGGTGTACATTCAAAGTGACAATAAAGTTATTCTAAGTCTAGCAGCCAAGATGATTTAACAGATTTCTTTGCACAGACTGACAACCTTGTTTTCTGTGCTGACATTGACAGTGAAGCTGTGAAAAAGACTCACTAGAATGGCATCTCTTCATTAATATTCATCAGTGTTAAGCCTCAAGGTTGCCTTGTTACATAATGTTAACATACATCCTTCAGTACCTTTCACCATGAACATGGTGAAAGTTTTCACCAGGATATTGCCACAATGAAAAACTTTATCCAGGCAACTGGAATCCATCAATGTTGGCTGACAATTGTTGGACATTGCAGCGCGATGAATTGGACATTGAATACAAACAAAAATTAGCAGCAAAACACTTTTTAGCCCTGTTGGAAGTCATCAGTGTTAAGCCTCAAGGTTGCCTTGTTACATAATGTCAACATACATCCTTCAGTACCTGCTGGATATGCTACACACATGAAAGAAACTTATGAATATAGGGAAATGTTGAGGCACATCCAGTGCACCAACTACAACTGGAATATCTGTGGGGATCTAAAAGTAATGGCTCAGCTACTTGGAATGCAGCTTGGATATACCAAGTACTGCTGTACTGCTGTTATACCAAGTACTGTTGTTGGCAAATGGCCATTGCAAGAAAGTCACATTACATTAAAAAGAAATAGCCACTCCTGGTACCATAAGAGAAAAAATGTGGCATAAGATCCAATAAATATATTTTTGTTTCTGCTTCACATGAGACTCAGATTGATGAAAAGTTTTGTGAAAGCAAGAAGGAAGGTGAAGGTTTTTGTTAAATAACAAACAAGGATACTTAAAGACAGATATTTACAAGAATAAATAATGCCAAGATTAATTAAGTAGGTCATTTCTGTTGATCCACAAATCAGATTTGTTGTCAGTGACAAGCAGTTCAAAGATCTGTTAGTGGGGCCAGAGAAAATTTCCTGGAAAGAATTCAATGATGCAATTGAGAATTTTCTTGGCAATATGGAACAGCAAACCATATTCAGCTGGTTGACAAATTTCTTACACGTGCACAACCATAAATTACATTTTCTGCACTTATTCTTGCACTTTCTTTTTAAAAATCTAGGTGTGGCCATTGATGAACATGGTGAAAGTTTTCACCAGGATATTGCCACAATGAAAAACTTTATCCAGGCAACTGGAATCCATCAATGTTGGCTGACATTGCAGCGCAATGCATTGGACATTGAATACAAACAAAAATTAGCAGCAAAACACTTTTTAGCCCTGTTGGAAGTCAATCTAATGCATCAGAAACAACCTAATGCGACCAAATATACTATAGTCATTAAAAGTTTATTTTATGTTTCTCAAGATTCCTATCCAATACAGTCATTCTGAAATTGTACTTGTGTTCAATTTGAAGGGGTCTATCATAATCACCAAGAGTTTTTCAGGAAGCAAAACTTTTGAAAAAACAAGTGTTGTCCGTTGTTATTCCACAGCACTCATAGCTCAGACATGCACTGGCTTTATGTGTCTCCAATAATATGTCACAATTTGACCTTGCAGGAGAAATCCTATTTAAATGAACAGCCCTTGCTAAAGAGATATGGCATCTTGTTCCTCACAAGTATTCTGTATTGATTCTTCAGGACCCACAACTCTACAAGTATCTAATGTCCAGTTGTAATTAAACCTTACTGCATCATCCTATGATTAGTAATGGAAGAAAAGCAGAACTCAACAGGACAACATGTCCTTGTTAGGAATGCTAATATTAAAAGTCCCAATAAACTGAAAAGTTTGTTATTATGAGGGCTACATGCATCAGTGAGGCTCTGTGTAATTGATTACCACCTATTTCTCCATCCATACAGCTTACATGTGGGTTTGCTGCAAAAGTTTTTCAACTTTTTTAGTTTTTAGATCTATTGCAATGGTTAGAATGCAATATTGTAGGCTAATTCTGCTGACTGCCAAGAGTTCGATTCTGACCTGCTCAAAGTTGACTCATCCTTCCAAGGTTGATAAAATGAGGACTCAGATTGTTTGGGGCAATAGACTGACTCTGTAAAACTGCTTAGAGTGGACCGTGAAGCACGGCGAAGCAGTATATAAGGGAAAGTGCTATTGCTATCTGGCCAGCTTTTCAAGCTATCTGGGATAAATTCAAAGTTATCTGTATCCAGCCTATCACAGCCTTTGAATGAATCTATTGCTGATCTTGTATGATTTCATTGGCTGTGATTAGAGTGTAAAGAAAGAATTAAGGATGTACTTTGTGTCCCATCTTCATTGATCACTCTGACTGTTCTTGGTCTACTGTCTTCCTTTTGCTTTTATCCTCAAGCATCTGTGTATTTTTGCTCTCTTCACTATTCCATTTAGATGCCAGAAGTTGCTCGTTTTCTTCTCCTTTTTACTAAAAATACAGCTTCACTAATCACTGTTCAAGTTAGATATCCACTCAGAACCAATCATCCACAAATTCTTTCCCTCCAACACATCTAAGCTATCTTTGGGGTTTTCCAGATGTGGAGAAATTCAGCTCCCATATCTCCTCGCCAGCATGGCAACAGTTATGGGACCAAGGGATCATAGGGATTTATCCAAACCATCTAGAAGGCCCCAAGTTGGGAAAAGCTAATTTAACATGACTGTGATAAATCTACCAAAAGTTTTATACCAATAACAGTTGATTAGAATAGTTTCTCAACTTTGGTCTTTTTAAGATTGGAATCTGTACATATTAAAATAGATTGAGAAACACTAATCAACTGTTATTAGGATTAAGCTTTACTTGCCTCTTTGAAGGATTTTACTCCCAATCTTCCATTTCCATGTGCTCCCAGCCTTGCTTTATTTCCAATGGATTCTGCTAAGCGTCAAGTTTTGCTTTCAGCTCTTATCAGACCCACACAGAAGGTAGCTTGACACCATCAGTTTATATTCTTGGAACCATCTGAGACCTACTAATCAATACAAAATCCTCAGCCTTTGACCAATCTTCTTATACATATTCCTAGTCTAGCTATCCCATCCAAATCATAATCTGTGCCCCTGAAAAATTGATTTCTGCTACTCCCCACCATCACTGTCTTTGAACTTAAGATAAGCTAGGTCTATTGAAATCTTCAGGAAAAAGCAAATCTTTCATTATTTTACCAAATTCTATTTCCAAATGCTTAAAAAAAGAAAATTAAGGTGGAAAAACAAAGGTTGGTGGATCACCTGATCTTTCTGAAAGATTATGGTGAAAAACATCTTTCTCCATGTGTTCTGGCTGTTCATCAGCATGAAAGAGATTAGCGTGTAAGTTGAAGATTTTGGAACAAGGCCAGCCATTATATCTCAGCAACACAAGAGATTACAGCTATGAATCCTTTTGCCAATCTTGGGAAAGGCCAGTGCTCAAAAGACTGTGCTGTGCTTAAGATGCTTGGAAAATAATTTGGACTGTGGCAACAAACCAAGTTCTTTTCATTAAAAGTCTGACAACTATGAACTGGCCCTTCATCATGCACTAGTCCTATAAAGACACCAGGAATGACTGTAAATGTGTCCCTTGTAGCATATTATAGAGAACATTACAGGAAGGCTGTTCCAATGCCAGCTTTTTCTTAGCTTCATGAATTTCTTTCAGGATCTCTGAACACTGCGCTGAGACCACCAGTAAATTTCCTTCTAATCTATCTTGGATAATCTTTGCAAGGATTGGACAGAATTCAGAATTCTTTCCCTTCTTAAAAAAGATATATAAGGCCTGTATGGCCTCTGGTAATCAAGATAAATGAGGCCTAATAAAAACTGGGCACTGTCTTCATCACTATTGTCAGCTTGGAAAATTTGCTTTCTGGCCATTCAAGAGAGCAAAGAAATACGCTTTATCTCAGGAAGGCATGCACTCATAAATCAACCTGTACAAAAGAAGACTACGCACAGTGTTTCAGGGATATTTGTCTGTTCTGCATCTACTGATTACCTTTTCAGGGATTCTAACATTATCCACATTAATAGGCAAAATGTAGAGAAATCCCAGATGAAGATGTGACATAGTTGCTGCTCTCCTGACTTTTAGTACTACTAAAAACAGATTTCATTATGGGATATCCATAGGGATGGAATTCTACCAGTTCGCACCTATTCGCTAGAACCAGTTGTTAACATACTAAGCAGTTCGGAGAACCTTTTGTTAGAAGAAATTACTGGCCTAATCCTGTAAGGAAGGCAGGAAGGAAACATTCTGGTGTTGCTTATAGAAACTGCCTCTCTGTTAACCCTTATTACATTCTTGGCAGGACTAGATTTCCTGTCTCTGGAACTTCTGTGGAGTTTTTTTCCCCTCCTTTGCTGGTACTTTGCTTGGGTGGAGTGACCATTCAAAGTTACAATGGCACTGAAAAAAGTGACTTATGACCATTTTTCACACTTATAACTCTTGCAGCATCCCCACAGTCATGAGAGGCCAGGCAAGGAGATGCGTGCCTCGATGTGAGTGATATTGAGTTGGCCACACCCAGCCAATAACATGACCACCAAGCCATGTCCACTAGTCACATGACCACCAAACCATGACCACTAACTAAGCCACACCCACAGAACCAGTTGTTAAAAATTTGAATCCCACCCCTGGATATCGATATAAAGTCCACTCCAATGGGACCCTTAGAGTGACTTGTTTTAAGAGGGCTATGAAATCATCGGGCTGGATGATTTGAAAGGCGGCGGCGGCAGGAATCCGCAATCATGTGCGGTTCCTGCTGCACTCGCCACTGGCGTGCCCCCGATCCAGCTAGATTTGGGGATTAATAGTCACCCCGTAGAGGTGACTGAAGATAGAGGAGGTCCAGCAGGGGTTCGGGGGGATCACAACCCCCCTCTTCAGCTGGCTGAACTCCTTTTTCCAAAAGCAGTGGAGCGGCGGTCAGAAATGGCTGCCACAAAGAAATTTTCACCCGGACAAGACTGTGCAGGAGGAAGCAGGAGAAACTGAAAGTGTTTGGCTGAACCAGGATAATAAGTAACACCTAAATACCCTGGAAATTCAACTCTTTTAAGATACATTGTTCCCTAAGAAGATTGCAAAAAAGCAGCAGAAGAAAGTTTAAAGGGAAAGTTGTTGTTTTTTTTTACTCTCCTTCCCTATGGAAATAGCAGAAGGAAATCGGAAAAGCCTGTCTTGGCAATAGAAGATAATTAAATTTGAAAAATAAAACCAAGGGGATATTAAAGATTTCTGAACACTGGAATCAAAGATTTTTTAAAAAATTTTTTGCTATAAGTGGGAAGGGAGAGATAAAGAACTTATATTCAGACTTTGCTGGAGGAGATTGCTTGCAGCTTATAAGACTAGAGATAAATTGTTATAAGACTTCAAAAAATAAATTTTGAACTTTGTAATTGATTCTACCCCAAGAAGAGAAAGTACAAAAAGAAACAGTTTGTGTTTATTAGGGTTGCTTGGTGACTTTGGGACTTTTGGAATCTATTTTTTAAAAGACTAATAACTTTTGGGTTGTTTAAAACACAATGGCATTATCTGTTGAAGAATTGAAAATGGAATTTTAAAAGTTAAGAGAAGAGGAACAAGAAGGGAAGGGCTCTTCTGGATCTGTTTTTTACTTTTTGGAAATGGCGATTTCTACTTACTAGGAATTACAACAACAAGAAAGCTGGGATGAAGAAGAAGCCATCTTTAATGAACAAATAACTTTAGTTGAGGAAGAAAAGGGAAAGAAGGGAAAGAGAATGGAGAATTCAAGACTTAAAAAACAACCAAAAAAAGGGAAAATTAGGTGAAAAATTGATACAATGTCAGAAAGCAATAGAAAAGAGGAATGCAACAGAGAGGGGAGATTAAGAGGGTGGAGACTAAGAGATGGGGGAGATAAAAAGGCTAGGTTGGACAAGAAAGGAAAGGAAAGGGGGAAGAGAAGGCACAAAGGCTTGAAACAAGATGTAAAAAAACAGATCTTTTTCAGAGACAAAGGGTAAAATATAAATTAAAAAGAGATTCTGCAAGAGCACATAAGATTATATTGTAGTATTGCATTTGAAATAGAGTTAGTAAATTGGAATATTATATGATGTAATAAAATATTAAGGGGAATACGTAGAATGTTTAGGATTTAATGATAGTTTAATTTGCTTTGGATTATTGTTTCAACTATATTATAAACGTATTGTTTTTTTATTTTGAAATGTGTGTAGAATGTACTGAGCAGAGTCAGAGTGGAAGTTATACATTATTTTAAGTGTTAAATCTAGAAGAAAGATAGAATAGTTTGTGTTTATAGAAGAGAGTGGAGACCAAGAGGGTGGAGATTAAGAGATGGGGGGGGGTAAAAAGACTGGGATCACAAAAGAGATTCTGCAAAAGTACATAAGATTGTATTTTTGTATCTTTATTTGAAATAATGTTAGAAAATTGGATCTTTATATGATTTAACAAAATATTAAAATGTATAAATGATAAAGTTTAATATACTTTGGATTATTGTTTTACACTATATTATAAATTTATTATTATTTTTTATTTTAAAATATAGTAGGTAGTTTGAGAATGTGCTAATGAGAATTATATATTATTTTAAGTGTTAAATTTAGGGGAAAAATATAAAAACATCATACTTCAATTAGTGATTACAGGAGAAATATTGTGTTAATAAGAAAAGAAAAATAGATGATTACAGAACAGACAAAAGATATCAGTATAATGATTTAAATTGAGATGAAACAAATAAAATAGAATTAAGAGAGTGAAAAGAGGGGAGAAGCCATATAGAAAATATAGAATGGTAAATAAGATATGAAATGGTATATAAAGTGAGCATGAATTTGATTTATGTCTGTACCAAAAGATGTAACTCGGGACTAGGCCACTTTCCCAAAAGAAGTTTTATATTTTTATGTTTTGTGTTTTGTTTGTGTATGTTTGTTTATTGAAAATTAATAAAATTCTTTTAAAAAAAAATCATCGGGCTGGAAGAGATCTTGGAAGTATTCTAATCTAAACCCTTACTCGAGGCAGGAGACCCCATGAAATTCCAATCAAATCGTTGTTCAATCTGTCTTTTTAAATCTCCAGCAATGGAGCACCCACAACTCCAGGACATAAGCTATCCCATAAGCTATCCCACTGTTCTCAGTGTCAGATAATTTCTCCTTACTTCTAGGATGGATTTCTTTTTCCTCTGATGATAATTATTTCTTGTCCTGGCTTCTGGTGCTTTGGTGAGTAGTTCCCCCTCCTCTTCTCTGTGACAGCTCCTCAAGTACTAGTAGACTGCTGTCATGTCCCCTCCTATATTCCTTCTCTTTGATAAGCTAGACATACCTACATCCCTCAACTGTTCATCCTACAGTTTAGCCTCCAGACTGCTCATCATTTTTGCTGCTACTCTGTGCACAGTTTCTAGGTTTCAGTATCTTTTTTTGAGTCCTAGTGACCAAAACTGATCACAATATTCCAAGTGTGGCTTTGTTAGGGCAATATAAAATGATAGTAACATTTCTCGTGATCTTGATGCTAAGCCTCTGTTGATGCAGCCTAGGACTTCATTGGCTTTTTTTAGCAGCTACAGTTCTGGCTCATACTTCAGTGCTCCAGTAGGACATCTAAATTCCTCTAACAACCCCTTTAGAAGACTGGTTCTAAATAAGGGAAGGAATGCTGCCTTCTGCCTGAGGTCGTGGTTCTCCTCATGCTACCCATGATTGATTTTGAAAGAGATCCAATGTCTTGTTTTGTGACACCAATATGCTTTGCACACTTAGATCCAATTCTGTGTTGACTTTTTAAAGAAACAAAAAAGGGTTAAGGAAAATATATTTCACACTAGGAATTCAACCAGGCTCCCTGCCATCATCTCATCATCCATTTATGAAGACGTTTTCCTACTTAGCAGAGTATTTTGCTCTTGAAGAAAGAGCACATAAATATAGATGATCAAGAAACAAGAAACATATTTGAGATGGCTTTAACCTAACTATTGCTTTAACTTTTCATCAACTTGAATTCGATCCTGATTTGTACTTTTGGAACACAAAACAATGCACAAGCCAGCTCTCACCCAGAATGTACCACAAGAATCACTATCTGTAGCCCAGCCCTATTATTAAAATAGCCTCCATTCTGACTTATTAAACAGTCCCGAGTAGCCATCCAAAGATGTTAAAAAGAAGATTGTCAAGGCCAAATTAGATATCCATGAAATGAAGAAATGTTTTGAAGAAATGAACAATGGTTGCAAGAATTGGGTGTGTCTAATCTAACAAAGAGAAGGATTGGGGGTGACATAATAGCAGTCTTCCAATATCTAGGAGGGACACAGAAAAGAGAGAGTCAACCTATTTTTCAAAGCAGTTGCAGGCAGAACAAGAAGCAACAGATGGAAACTTTTGAAGGAGAGATCCAGCATACAAATAAGGAGAAATTTCCTGACAGAAAGAACAATTAACCAATGGAACAATCTGCCTTCAGAAGTTGTGGGTGTTCCATCATTGGAGGTTTTAAAGAAGAGATTGGACAGCTATTTGTTTGGAATACTATATGGTGTCCTGCTTAGCAGGATGACAGTCTAGGAGATCTCCAATCCTTTCCAACTCAATTATTCTGTTTAATCTATTTTATTTATTTTATTTATTTATTTTGTCAAGCAATTATAAGATAACAGGTATAAGTAAAAACATAGTTATGAATACATGGATACATATAAGAAAAATAAAAGAAACAATAGGACAGGGATGGTAGGCACATTGATGCACTTATGCACGCCCCCTACAGACCTCTTAGGAAAGGAGTGAGGTCAATAGTAGACAGTCTAAGGTTAAAGTTTTTGGGATTTGAGAAGAAACCACAGAGTCAGGTCGAGTATTCCAGACATTGACCACAAGTCGTATTTCTTGCAATCATTTGGTAATCTACAGAAAAGAAAATTGAGATACAGTATGACAGTTGATTTCCAAAGGGTTGCCTTATAAAATACTTGCTCTCCATCTCTTTGCAGAGCAGCAACAGAACCAATAGATTGAAACTACAAGGAAGTAGATTCAGGTTAGATAACAAAGAGGAACTGTGTAGTTGCAAGAACTGTTGAACAATGAAATAGGTTACTTCAGGGGAGGTTTTGAAACAGAGGCCAAACAGCCAACTGTCTGAAATACTTAAGCAGATCCTGTGCCAAGCAGAAATTAGGTGACCCTCAAGGCAGGCCTAGAAAATAGTGACACTTTTCATCATCCTAGGTCTTTGCTAAAATCAGTCTGGCACATTCCCCAAATCTGATTTGAACAAATATGCTTCCCTTTCGCAGGCTTGTGATAGAAAATATGCCTTTGCTGTAAACAAGCATTCCCTGTCCACTGCACATCACATAATAGGAAAAGAATCAGAAACAAGTTTCCATCTATCAAGATCTAGGGTTGGGTGTTGTTTTTTTAGTAGCATAGATAGGTTACACTTATCCATGTCCTACTAGCTGCCAAGTTCTTTCATTGTAAGGAGTTACGCATGTCATCGCCACTTCAAAGCACAACATTCAGCAGACAAAATTCCAGCTGGTTAATGTAAGTGGAACTATATTCTTCCACTCCAGTAGGAGTTGCGCGTATTCTGAATGCTGGGGCTCCTCTTTCAAATCTATGAGGACTCAAATATCTGAAAGAACAACTCTTCTTCTCTTCCTTTGCTGTGTGCTAAGATCATCAGGTGTCTTTCTCTTTCAAAAATTGCTCTACAAAACAGCTGGCTATTTCTACGCTATCATCTAGACTTTGGAATGCTTCCAAACTTGCATTCTTTTTATTGCTGGATTAAAAACAATGGGTAAATTGGTATAAAATTAAACGTAAGAAGACCAAACTAATGCCAACAGATTGAACAATTCTCCTTAGAACTGGGAATAAAGCTGACTAAAGCTTCTGCCTTGTAAGATCAAAATAACCGCAGATTAGCCTTGGGTAGAGAAGCCATAGAGGCCTTGGAAAAAATATGCAAATGCTTTGAGGTGTTTATCTACCTACAAACATCAAAGTCATGCAAGCCTTGGCATTCCTGTAGTATTCTAAAGTTGGACTTTAAAGAAGCAGGATAGGAAGAGTATTAATGCCTTTGAACATTAGTGTTGGAGAATACTCGTGAGAATACAATGGACAGCCAAGAAAATAAACCAATGGATCATTGAACAAATCAACCCATAATTCTCCTCTGAGGCACAAATGGCTAGGCTCAAGTTATCCTACAAAGGCCTGGCTCTCTGGAGAAGACTCTGGGAAAGGTAGAAGGCAAGAAGAAACAAATCAGAAATCAGCAGCAAGGTGGATGGATTCAGTCAGCGGCAATGGAGGCACCACTGAAGACCAGGTTCAGGCTAGATTGTCGTGGAGAACATCTATCTCTGAGGTTTCCAGGAGTACAGAAGAATTTGGTAACATTTAATCAATATCATCATCCAAATCTAGCCTGCACTGTCAAATCAAACCAAGCTGATTGGATTGATTATATGGTTTTATAATACAAGTCAGAAAGTAACTGGAATCAATTCAGAACTACCATAGAATTGTGTAACTATTCCAGCAGTTGAAGTTGTTGCAAAGGTAGGAACTATGTTTTGCAAAACAGTTTTCAGGGTTTTATTTATCTGGGATGGGGAAAGGAGGCAAGTCAATGACTAACAGGTTTATTTCCTAATCTCCAGTCTCTTTGGTACAGATAAAGAATTTGTTGCTTGTAAATTTCATCAAATGCTAACCTAAAAGAGGGAGGGGGAGTGATAGGCACTTCCCTTAAAAAAACAACAACAGAAAACAAAGGAACTTTCAAATCCCTGATGGACTTTCCCAAAGCTAAGTGAATTTAATTCTGAGTTTAAGTCCACCTGGCTTAGACATTTCAGCCAAAGAAAGTTACGCCATTTATGGATCAGGAGACAAAAAAAAACTTAACTTTTTTTTACTGAAATGTTATATGGCAATGACCTTGGAAGGCTGGAGGAAGAACTACATCTTAGTTAATGGTCTAATAAATGAAATTTGAGTCTGAAGAAGGAGGGGAGGCATCTCAAAAGGGTCTCTCTCTAGTTTTGGGGGTAATATAAGTGAAAGGAGAAAAGAATATTTACAGATTTGCAAAATTCTGTTAATGTAACCTTAGAATAAAGTAGAACTAGGATTCTTGGTTGTGTTTTTTATCTGGATTATTTAGAAGGTTAACACAAACTGAGTTATTTACCAAAACTTTAAAACAGCCCTACAAGGCAGATCATGGGTCAACACTAGTTTTAATGTAATAGCTATACTAACAAAATTTTGCAAGTCTGCATGTGTTTCTCCCTCCTTTAATCTTTGCACGAATTAGGAAGGGTCTTGTCTGACACTTTTTCTCAAACTACTTTCCTGACCAAGGCTCAAGCCCCATTTATCTGCCTATTGCCTTGGTAGGGCCTCTTCTTTCTGTCCTTCAAAGGCATTCCCTATGCTTCTCTTGGTCTGAACTGTGGTTGATTCAGATCATTGTACAAATATATTTTTCTTCGTGCAAACCTTTTAAAAATAGTGCACAATTGTGTGTGTGTGTTCAGCTAGATAAATATAGATGGATGCATAGGTGGGTGGAAGATTAAGAAGAAATAGCAAGACAGATAGATATTAGCTAGATAATACCTAATCTTGCAGGGCCGGTGCGTTGTGCAACAAGGTCACATAATGTAATACGATTGGGACTGGGTTAGAGACTTCTATCCTCACAGTGAGTTGTGTTGGGGAGGGTGCATGAAGGGAGGCTCGGCCAATCTCATTGTACACATGTTGTACCCTGACAAAAAAAGTTAATAATAATAGACAGATAGATGGATAGATGGATCAATGAAGAGATATAAATGAAAAGATAGATAACAGTTGAAAAGATAGATAAAAAGACAGACAATTTATCACCTGCCTACTAACCTACTTACTTATTTACCTATCTACCTATCGAGTTCTATCTATTCTTTGATCTATCCTATCAAATAATAGATAAACATATGTAGGTAGATCGATAGGTAGGAGGGTGGGTAGGTAGGCAGGCAATAAATAATCTTCCAGAAAGACCTTTTAGGAATGTCTGCTCTTTTCCAAGAAAGATGAATAAATTAGTGCACAGCTAATCAAGTCCAAGATGTCATTGCAAATGTAGCATCACTAATGGTGACTTTATTATGAGTTGCAAATTTCTCCAATTTGTTTATATAAAGAGAACTACTGAAACTTCTACGGTCCATTGAGCAACGGAAATCCAGAATGTTCTCTCTTGAGCTTAGTACTCATCCAGCCAACTCATAACATTGGCTCTTGACAGAATATTCTTGGAAGACCTCTACAATTCAATTTCACTGAATAGAATTGCTCATGAGATGCTTCAGTGAAGTGATTCTGTTTATACATATATTCCCTCTTCCCATTGTGCTCTCAACATGCTTTCGGCAACAAAGGCCAAGGCAACAAAAATAGTTCTACAGTGGGCTCTATACCAGCCTTCATAGACCTGATGCCTCCCACAAATGCCAAGGTATGGCTTCCAGTATCTTCCCCACCCACCAATGAATCTTTCTTTCAAAATCCATGTGCAGCTGTAGTATAGCACAAGCCAATCTCTTTGAGATACAAAAGAATCTGAATCTTCTGCTTCAGTTCTTTATTCCTGCAATAATTACATTGACCTCCCCTCCCAACAAGGCTCTCTGAGTGCCATACAATAATGCAAACTTAAAGAGAATTGAAAGAGGAAGAAAACAACAACAACAAATCCCAAAGCAACAATTGTCTATTGAAGGATGGGGACCTGGCATACAATCAATTGCTAAAAGCTTTCTGGAACAACCAGAGGTAGGTTTCCCCCCACCAACACCAAGAGTATAGATGGAGAATTATTCCACAGAGAGGTGGCTATGAAAAAGACAGAGATCTGTTAAGGATGGGCCTCTCTCTTAAGTCTTGGATGGGTAGTCAACATTAGGAAGGAAAGAGCCTTGCAGTTGAAATGCTTCTTTTGATTTGGTTTAGGAAGATAGTGGAAGGGAGGGAGATGTGAATCCAAGTAATGCTACATTCCCCAGAAGGAAGACACATTTTCACTCCAAATAATTGTGAATTGAGGCTGCTGACTCTCATCCTGCCGAAAACAGGATGGCAGAAGAATATGGGATTCTGTAAGGAAGACGCTACCGAAAGTGGGCAAATGGAGGGAAGTATCTGTCTTTGCTTCTGAGTAGAGCATATGCATATAGGTATTGTTGGAAGAAATATCCTTCTAGGTTCAGTTCCAAGTGGAGGAAAAAGACACTGGAAACATGGAGGTTGTTTGGAAAGATGGTTTAATGGTGGACAGGATCCCATGCCTTGGAGCTCCTGAATGAAAAGGATGATTATATGCTTCAAGATGTTGGCTGAAGGAAAAGAAGGAAGGGCTGAGATGCTGAGAGATCCTTAGTTATACACCCTCTGTTGGGTCCCACCTTAGTATTTCCTGTTTCTGTATAAAAAACGTATATCCCATTGGCTAACAGACTCCCAGGGGGCTATGCAGTGGCAACTCTGTAGGCTGTCCTGAGTTCCAGGCTTGGTTGAGCCTTGCTGGATGATGATGTAATGAAAAGGCTTTGGGCAATTCCTATTATTGCTCTACCCGGAGTAGATCTTTGTTATGTAAAATAGACTGGCCCAGGCCAGAGTAATAGTCCATTAGCCAAGGTGATAGTGGGGGGCTGAGTTTCTGCCTCTGAGTTTCTACTTTTCTTTTTAGGGGAAATATTCTGCCTTTATTGTATATCCTAAAATATTTCATTTTCCTAGGAGACGGGTGGGTTTTAACTTCCAACAGGTATATATGTATTAAATTACTACAGGTAGTCCTTGACTAAATTACTACAGGTAGTCCTTGACTTATAACAGTTCATTTAGTGACTCTTCAAAGTTACAAAGGCAGTGAACAAATTGATTTATGCCCTTTTTTCACACAATTGTTGGAGCATCCCCATGGTCAAAATTGTTGGAGCATCCCCAATCAAAATTCGGACAGTTGACAACTGACTCATATTTATGATGGTTGCAGTGTCCCTAGGGTTATGTGATCCCTTTTGTAACCTTATGACAAGCAAACTCAATGGGGAAGGCAGATTCACTTAACAACTGTGTTGCTATTAACAACCGTAGTGGTTCACTTAATAATTATGGCAAGAAAAGTTGCAAAATGGGGCAAAATTCACTTTTAAAAATGTCTCACTTAGCAACAGAAATTTTGGACTCAATTGTGCATGTATGCGTATGGATATATATACAGTGTATATATATATTCTTAAGTTTTCGCGGGTACTTACATGTATGGCATTCAGCTTAGTTCGGGTATTTTCCCACGTCATAGTAGTGGTGCTTTTAAAGTTGTAGCAACGTTTCAGCAGAATCTCATCTGCCATCATCAGGCTTCTGTATGGTGTTCGTCTGTGAGTTAGACTTTTACAGTGGTTTCAGATTTAAATTTGGGGCAGCCTATTGCTGTGACAGAATGGTTTTTTCTTCATCCTGATTGGTTGAGAGTCTTGGTCTGTGTTTATTGGTCTTGGAGTTTGCTGTGTTCTGCTTCTAATATCTTCTGTCTGTTTTTTTGGCTCTTTTTGGCTCTTGATTGGCTGGCAACATTGTGTTACTTTATTGGAGGCCTTTAGTGCAGCTTGGCTTCCGTTAAATGGACGGCTATCATTAGTTAGGAAGCTGGGTTTCATCTGGGTGCCTGGTTGGGGTGTGTTTGAGCTGGAGGTATCAGGGGGGATCTGTTTGTGCCCAGGTGTTTGCCTGGCTTGTGGTGTGGAGATTTTTTTGTTTGTGAGTGCAGGCTTCCAAATGATTGACAGTCTGGTGGAATCATCTCTTCTATTCATGCTTTCTGATCTTTTTTCAATCTTTATGGCTTCTCTGATGATTCTGTGGCTGGGGTTTTCTATAGTGGCTAGAGTTTTGATGCCATTGAAGTTGATGCTATGACCTGTGGTTTCCATGTGTTGGACTAGTGAGGAAGTGTGTTCCAGCTTTTTGACTGCATTTTTGTGTTCATCCAGGCGGGTACTTATTCTTCTATTGGTCTGTCCAATGTATGTGGCCAGGCATGATGCACAGGGAACTTCGTATATGCCTTGGTTTTCCAAGTCAATTTTATCTTTGGGGTTTCTAAGGATGGCTGCTATTTTTCTGTCTGTTTTGAAGGCAGTCTTGATGTGATGTCTGTGTAGTATCTTACTAATTTTGTCTGTAGTACCTCTTATGTAGGGCAGGACAGCTGTTGCATAGGTCTGTTTGTCTTCTGGGTCTCTATTATGTCTCAGTGTGTTTTTGTGGATCAAGCTGGTGATTTTGCTTTTGTGGAAGCCGTTGGCTGTCAGTACTTTGGTCAGGGTGCATAGTTCAGTCTTGATGTGTGTCTTGTCAGCCAGGCATTTGGTTCTAGTAATTAGTGTTTTAGCCACGGAGTTTATCTGTGCTGGGTGGTGGTGGAATTGGGTGTTGAGGTAGCAGTTAGTGTGTGTTTTCTTCTGGTATACGGTGTGTCCTAGTGTGCCATCTGGCTTTTTTGTAGATTAGTACATCTAGGAATGGTAGTTGTTTGTTTGTTTCCGTTTCCATGGTGAACTTGATTTTGGGGTGTGTACTGTTTAGGTGTGTTAGGAAATTGTTTAGGTTTTCTTTTCCATGGGGCAAAATCACAAATGTGTCATCGATGTATCTTAACCATAGTTTGGGTTTGTGGATGGCATTGGCCAGGGCTCTGGATTTGAATTCTTCCATGAACAGGTTTGCAATGACGGGTGACAGTGGTGATCCCATAGAGGCTCCTTCAATTTGCTTGTATCTTTGTCCTTTGTATATGAAATATGTGTTGGTTAAGCAGTGTTCTGTTAGTTCCATGAGGTGTTTAGCTGGTTGGTATTTATTTTTGATGACTTCAAGGGTCCCTTTTATCAGGACTTGAGTGAATAGTGAAACCACGTCAAAACTTACAAGCAGGTCTTCTTGCTTCACATGTAGATCTTTGATCATTTCCAAGAAGTGGTATGAGTTTTGTACATGTGAAGCTGCTGCTTCAGCATGGGGCTGTAGCTGTTTTGCTAAGTGTTTAGCTAGGTTTTGTAGTGGTGCTCCTCTGGAGCTGACTATGGGTCTGAGAGGTATGCCTTTTTTGTGTATTTTTGGGAGACCGTATAGTTTGGGGCATCTGGAAGATTTTTCTCTTGGGATGATCGTCTGTTGGATCTCTTTGCTCATGTGGCTGGTTATAATTTTCTTCTTAGTTAATTTTTCCAGATATGTGGTTGGGTCAGTGTTTATGGGTTTGTATATGGGGTCTTTGAGTAGATCTGTCAATTTTGTTTCATAGTCTTTTCTGTTCATTACTACTGTGGCATTCCCTTTGTCTGCTGGAAGTATGATTATGCTGCTGTCTCTTTTCAGGGTTTGTAGCGCTTTAATTTCTTCTTTCTGCAAGTTGCTTTTGGGTGGTTTGCTTGTGCATAGGATGTTGGTAACATTGGACAGACCAATAGAAGAATAAGTACCCGCCTGGATGAACACAAAAATGCAGTCAAAAAGCTGGAACACACTTCCTCATTAGTCTAACACATGGAAGCCACAGGTCATAGCATCAACTTCAATGGCACCAAAACCCTAACTACTATAGAAAACCCCAGCCACAGAATCATCAGAGAAGCCATAGAGATTGAAAAAAGACCTGAAAGCATGAATAGAAGAGATGATTCCACCAGACTGTCAATCATTTGGAAGCCTGCACTCAAAAACAAAAAAATCTCCACACCACAAGCCAGGCAAACACCTGGGCACAAACAGATCCCCCCTGATACCTCCAGCTCAAACACACCCCAACCAGGCACCCAGATGAAACCCAGCTTCCTAACTAATGATAGCCGTCCATTTACCTGAAGCCAAGCTGCACTAAAGACCTCCAATAAAGTAACACAATGTTGCCAGCCAATCAAGATACAAAAAGAGCCAAAAAACAGACAGAAGATAGCAGAAACACCAATCAAGCAGAACACAGCAAACTCCAAGACCAATAAACACAGACCAAGACTCCCAACCAATCAGGAGGAAGAAAAAACCATTCTGGCACAGCAATAGGCTGCCCCAAATTTAAATCTGAAACCACTGTAAAAGTCTGACTCACAGAGGAACACTGTACAGAAGCCTGATGATGGCAGATGAGATTCTGCTGAAACGTTGCTACAACTTTAAAAGCACCACTACCATGACGTGGGAAAATATATGTCTGGCATTCAGCTTTGTTCGGGTATTTTCCCACGTGGTGCTTTTAAAGTTGTAGCAACGTTTCAGCAGAATCTCATCTGCCATCATCAGGCTTCTGTATAGTATATGTATATATGTGTGTGTGTGTGTGTGTGTGTATGTATTTCATTTTTAAGTGTGCCAGTGTCTTTCCAGAAAAAAGTGACGATAAAGGTTATCTCTTATCGAAAGCCAGTTTGGACTAATTAGGGAACAAAGTTGGAAATATAAATTCTAGTTCCACCTTAGGCATGAAAGCCAGCTCTATGACTTTGGGCCATTACTAGGAGACTGTGAGTTCTAATCCTGCCTTAGGCATAAAACTCAGTATTAGGTATGTTTGGTACCTTGAGTTTTTTTAAAAAAATAATAAAGGTGGGGAAAAAGAAGAAGAATAGAACAGAACAGAACAGCAGAATAGAACAGAACTTCCCAACTTCCCTTTTGCAACTTTCTTCTCCTGGATTCAACTGTTTAGGATACCAAATTTGGATTGTGCACTTCTTTCTGATGTCTTTCAAGTTGACATTATATACTGTTGGAAGTTAAAACCCACCCCTCTCCTGGAAAAATGAAATATGTTAGGATATATTAAAAAGGCAGAATATTTTCCCTGAAGAGAAATAGAGAGGCAGAAACTCATACTTCCCCCACCTTTATTAATAGGCTATTAAGGCCTGGGCCACTCTATTCTACATAACAAAGATCTACCTCCCTCTCCACTCCATGTGGTCAGCTACCCAGAATCACATATGCTTTTAACTATCTTTCCAATCAGCCTCCATGTTTCCAGTGTCTTTTTTCTCACTTGGAACTGAACCCAGATGGACATTTCCTCCAACAACACAAAGTATCATTTCAGGGTTGAAATATACTGGTTTTTAACCTGTACATAGATACACTACCATATGTAGTAGCCTATGCTACTACAGCCCAGTGGTGGGATTCAAAGATTTTTACTACAAGTTCTATGGTTGTGTCTTGGTGGGCGTGTCTTGGTGGGCGTGGCAGGGAAAGGATATTGTAAAATCTCCATTCCCTCCATACCCTACAAACCTGCTTTCCAGCTCCATTCTCCTGTGCAGGGCAACAAAAGAAGACCCATCCGATCAGTTGGGACTTGAGAGGCAGAAAATAGATAGGGAGGGGCCAGTCAGATTTGCCAGTTCTCCGAACTACTCAAAATTTCCACTACTGGTTCTCCAGAACCAGTCAAAACCTGCCAAATACCACCTCTGCTACAGCTGTATATTCTCATTTTCATTTCAATTCTATATATATTCTTTTCCTGTAATTTAAATCATATGTAACACTGATTTCAGAAAACCGCTAGTTGGTAAGAACTGTAACTCTTTGCTGCCCTCTAAAGGTCATCTGGATCTCAGCAGTTCAGATCTAGTTTTGCCTGCTACAGCATTCATTCAACACAACAGGTTAAAAATAAGAGATGAAATGTAGCACAGAGTTAGCCATATGGCTTTCAGAAAAAGGGAGTGTGTGACTTCTTATATGGCTAGAACTCAAAAGGGCAACTGCCAAAACAAATTGCTGGCATACCTGTGTAAATCCTGAGCTGTGACATTTTAAACATTTTGAAAAGGAGAAAGGAGAAAAAAACAAAATCCATTATTGCTTGGTCGCCTAATGGCATCGATCAAACCATGGAGGTGGAATAAATCTATATGAGTTTCTTGAAGAATATAATTTTCACAGGAAGGTTTTGTTCCTGATGTGTTTAAGCTATACTGCAATTGACTGAAGTGGTAGACTTGATGATCTGACACATCATCAAAGTGTATCAAACCAGAGAACTTTTAAGGATCCTAAGTAAGGGAGAGGGGGCTGTCTAACAAGAGAAGGAAAGAATAATTCTGGTTAGAGAGAATAGAATGAAATATTGATTGACATTTTGTTGCCTTTTTTTTTTTGTAAGCATAACGTTTGAGGTTTTCTTTTATTATTTATTTAAACTTTTTCATATGTACTACACACCACTGGAGTAATTGTTTTAATTATAGTTTAAAAGAAAGGCATGATAGAAATGTTTTTACTGGTTGTAAATTTGACAAAAATGTACCAAAGCCCCCCAAAAATCAGCTGTTTGCATTAGCTAATGCATAGATCATTCCTGGGTAGTTTATTTGTGTGGCATCTGAAAAGTGGTAGGATTCAAAAACATTTACTGCCTGTTCTGTGGGTGTGGCAGGGGAAGGATACTGCAAAATCCCTCCTCACCCCACTGACCAGCTTTCCAGCTCCATTCCCCAGTGCAGGGCAACCAAAGAAGACCCAGCCAATCAGCTGGGACTCGGGAGACAGAGAATGGATGCAGGCGGGACCAATCAGAGGTGGGATTTGCGGTTTCTCTGAACTACTCAAAATTGCTGCTACCGGTTCTCCAGAACTGGTGAGAACCCGCTGAATACCCACCTCTGCATCTGAGCAAATATTCAATTGTATAGTAGTCCTCAACATGATCATAACTGAGGCCAAAATTTATGTTGCTAAGTGAGAAATTTGTTAAGTGAGTTTTGCCCCACTTATGGCACTTCTTGCCACGATTGTTAAGTGAATCACTGCAGTTCTTAAATTAGTAACCCGGTTGTTAAGTGAATCTGGCTTCTCCATTGACTTTGCTTGCCAGAAGGTTGCAAAAAGGGATCACATGACTTTGGGATACTGCAACCGTCATAAATGTGAGTCAGTTGTCAAGCATTTGAATGTAAATCATGTGACCATGGGGATGCTGCAATGGGCGTAGGTGTGAAACATGGTCATAACTCATTTTTTTGCTGTTAAAACTTTGAATGGTCACTAAATGAACTGTTATAGGTTGAGGACTACCTGTATAGTTAACCTGATTTCAACCACTATAAATAATCCACAACTTATGACAAGTAGGATCAGAATTTCTATTGCTAAACAAGGCAGTTGTTAAATAAGTCATGCCCACTTTTACAACCTTTTTGCCATGGTTAAGTGACTCACTGCAGCTGTTAAGTAAATCATGAAGTCACTCAGTGAATCTGGTTTCTATTTACTTGGCTTGTCCGAAGCCAGCTGGAAAAGTTGCAGATAGCAATCCCATGACCCTGGGATGATACAGCGGTAAATCCATGCTTGTTACCAAGAGCTAGAATTTTGATCACATGATTGTGGGAACATATGAACGGTCATATGTGCGAGGATGGTTGTAAGTGACTTTTTCCAGTGCTATTATAACTTCGAATGATTGCTAATCCTAATGATTGTAAGTGGAGAACTGCCTGTGTTGTTAAGAATGTTGCTTGAAATGCCTGCAGAGGGAGAAAAACTTTAACAGATTAATAGAGTTGGAAGCAGTGGTGGGATTTACTACCAGTTCTGTGGGCGTGGCAGGAAAAGGATACTGTAAAATCTCCAGTCAAAGGTGGTCTTTTCCAGTTCTCTGAACTACTCAAAATTTTCACTACCGGTTCTCCAGAACTGTTTAGAACGGGCTGAAAACGAACTCTGGTTGGAAGGGACCTTGTAAGTCATCTAGTCCAACCCCCCCCTCCAAGCAGGAGACCCTACAACATGTCTCACAGGTGGCAGTCCAGTCTCTTCTTGAAAGTCTCAAGTGATGGCGCTCCCACAACTTCCGAGGGCAACTTCTATTCCATTGGTTGATTGTCCTCACTGTCAGAAAGTTTCTCCTTATTTCCAGGTTGAATCTCTCCTTGTTCAGTTTTCATCCATTATTCCTTGTCTGACCTACAGGCGCTTTAGAAAATAGCTTGACCCCTTCCTCCTCTCTGTGGCAGCCCCTCAAATATTGGAAGACTGCTATCCTGTCTCCCCTGGTCCTTCTCTTTACTAGACTAGCCAAGCCCAGTTCCTGCAACCGTTCATATGTTTTAGCCTTCAGTCCCCTAATCATCCTGGGTGCTCTTTTCTGAACTTTTTCTAGAGTCTCAACATCTTTTTTATAATGTGGTGTGGCCTTACTAGGGCTTTATAGAGTGGTATTAATACTTCCCTTGATCTTGAAGCTCAAGGCTTTCACTACCACAAAACGACGTCTTGCCTTTTTTAAGCCAAGTGTTCATACTCGCGCACACGCGCGCACTCTGCAACAGTCGCTGCTCAGACTGCAGTTTCCCTGCTGGAAAACTCGGCTTCAAAGAAGACTTCACACTCCCTCCCCGCCGGGAATCGCACCAGTCTGGTTGCAGCATTAGTTTAGCCTGAGATCCTTCCGCACGCACAGCGAAAAGTAGCGCCTTGGCCATTCCTCCCGAGACCAAGAACAGAGCCGCGGAGGGAAGGAGGCGCTCCTAAGGGAGGGAGGGGGAGCCAGGAAGGAGAAGAAGAGGTCGCACGAAGGACTCCTCCAAACCTGACAGGGAAGGACGGACCGCAGCATCCAAAAGGGCAGCCAATAGCGCTCGGTGCCAAGTAGGCACGGCATTCCAGGCGCGAGCGCCCTTGCCAACGTCAATTTGGATGCCCGAATCCGCATACCTACGGCGGGACCCCACGAACGGCAGCCCCGCTCCTTGGAAATCTCCATGAGCAGCGAAAGTGGCCCGCTGGGCATCTCCCCCACTAGACCAAGGAGGGAAGGAACCCACCGGTTGGTGCTGCCTCCCGTCCTTCTTCAACAACTCTCTCCCTCGTAAATGCATCCCAGCAAACCCCTTCACTGTCATCTGGGTGGGTGGGAGGTCAGGTGTATTCTTAAATAAGTCTAGGCACGCGCGATGGGTGGAGAAGAGTTGCGGGGGTGGAGTGCGTGGGAGAAAGACGCTAGAGAAGGATCACGCTCGCCTCGGGGAAGGCATAAGAACTCAGGGGAGCTTCGTGGGTCTCACACCGGCATGTTGGTAAAGAGCAGGCCCTCCTTCGGAACTAATCGCGGCCCTGGTCTTGAGAAGATGCTCACCTACTTGGAAAGGAAGTGGAGTTGACAGTTTGGACGCCGGACCGACCCGGCTGCTCCCCTCCCCCCCAGCCTGCTCCCTCTCGCGGAGTTCGCCAAAGAACGGCCGCGCCCTGAGTCCGTTCCCGCTCTGGGAAGTTCTGCGCTGTCCGGCCAGCCTCAGCCCCGAGCGCTTTCCAGCTCCGAAGAATGATGCTCGCTCGCTGGTCCTCGACCGGTGGATCGTTTCCCCCCCAAAAAGCAAAGGCGCGAAACCTCGCGGGAATCGTGACGGGTGGGTTACCGAAGGCCTCGATCCGAATCTGGCGACGGAACAGGGGATTTGGCAAGGAGAAACTGTCCATCTGAAGTCCAGACGTTTTGGTTGGAGAGCCTGCTCATTGTCAGTTTTAACTTCTACATTTACATTTTGCACTTCCACTAGCAGAAGTGAACTTATTTTTTTTTTTTTACTTATTTAAAACATTTATACGGCCATTCATCTTTCAACCAACTCTGGGCACATCCCAACGGTGCCTTTTACAGAGCAGAGCAATGGGGTTTTTTTTGGGGGGGGGGATTAAATCTGGTGAGGATGAAGGCAAACCAAATTATTCCTACTGAGTTATTAGTGGGGAGTAGTATGTGATGCTGGGGCAGTCATTTGTGTGCTGTATCTGGCACACAGACACCATTGACCATAGGTTATAAAAAAAAAGGGAAAACAAGTTGACTGTAGCTCTCAAAATGGATTTATAATAGTCAGGTTCACTCCACTGTCATTTTAAACTTCAAGCAAATATGTAATTATAGGCTTGCACTTAATACCAAGCTTATAACAAGGATAATAACTAGTGTGAGGAAAGTCTGGGCTAAAAGAGATTCAAGATGAACCCTAAATCTGTTTCCATCTCTTTTGGAGTATAGGCAGTTAGCTTTGATAGAGGTGGCTGGTTTGCCTCATATACTTAGGCTAAATATGGTGAAGTATATTGTGTCATTCACATATCACTGATAAAGGCAGGGTTAAGAAATCATGCTAAGGCATGGTTTGACCACTGTAGTTTATTGGCTAAGCCACAAGTGGCTGTATTGCACAATACAAGCCTTAGTGGACAAACATACTGGTTGAATTAACAAGATATACTAAGCCAACCCAAGAACCGTGGCTTAGAATTCAGACTAAAATGGGAACAATCTATCTTGTGTCTATTGGTTTTAAAGGGGGTTATTTAAGCTTAAAGTACAAGCTAGCATACAAGAACTGTTGTGTAAGGCTTTTTCCTCAGGTCTCTGTGAAAACTCCCTGCCATTAATAGATAATCCTGTAACATTGAGTAATATCACAAAAACTGCCTATAAGCCAAGCAAGGATTTCTACTTTAGTGAAAAATATATCAACTTCCAGAAGAAGAGAATTTATGTAGCTCAGGACTGAACTGTGGAGCTTTTGGTGCTTATCAACACTAATTAATGCAGAGTGTGCTCTGTCTCTCTCTTTTTTTAATGATAATTTGCCCTGCCAGTGTTGGTGGGACTGTGGTTTTCTTGAAAATTTGTCTGGTGTTAATCCCTGCTTATCTTGCTGGTTGCTGGAGAGAGGGAGGGAGAAGAGAGGGAGCGAATGAATAAATGAATGCATACATTCAAGAATGATTTGGACAGCCCAGCCTTGATATATATGATTGGTTATCATAGCATGCTGATGATTCCAGGCCCTCGACCAATAGATGACCTCCATTCAGAAGTTTCATGTAGATTTTAAACACAAGAATAATCCTGAGGCATCCCACAAATGATTCCCATCCCCCTCCATACACACACTGCATGAACTGGAACTGATCACAGAGAAAAGTGATGTACTCTCTAATACAGTACCTCCCACTCCCAATCCTTGTATTCAGTCTAGAAGGATACCATGATTGACAGTATCGGAATCACTAAGAAGAGCACAAAGATGGATACACTTCTCCAATCCAGCCCCATACATCAGCAAGTATAACTAATGCTGCATCCATACTGTTCCTTGGCTCAAAACCTTACTGAAATGGCTCGACTTAATATCTTTGCTCCAGGATTATCTGGAGCTGTTGCCTGATCACTTCTCAACAACCTTCCCTTAAAAGGAAAAGTTGGAGACTGGTCAAAAATAGTCCAGGATCATTGGCTCCAGCTATGGCTTTTTAAAGAGGGGACATGCCACTACTCCCTCTTTCAAAGCCAGAAGGAAAACCTCTCTCAAGCAAGCTGGAACCAGGATGTGGACCCAACCCCACAGATCAACTCCTTAACCCAGAGGAGCCTGAATGGCCAAGCTCACATTCCCAAGGACCTGCTCACTCCTTTAGGAATCCTGGTTCAAACCCATTCTTGTATTTATACAAAACCATGCCCCTAGGGGCCCGCTCAAAGTTTTCTCAACTAGAGTGGATGTGAATGAATTATTCACCAAGTATTCCTCACAATGGCTCTGCAGATGTTCCTGTGGCTTCTCCCTCCCCAGCGAAGACTGAGTCATCTTAAACAGAACTAAACGGGTGGTTATTGGAACTGGCAATAAGGAAGGAAAACAACACCATTTTGCCACTTTTCGTAATGCAATTCTGAATATGAGGCTTTAATTACGTTTGATTATTCTCCAACAGTAGCACTTCTTTTTCTGGAGCTGCTCAAAATACCCAAAATGGATTCAGGATTGATACATAGGAAAAGGCCACATAGGACTCTATCACTATTCAGTACAGGCTGCAGCTAAAGTCTCAGATGAATTGTGTACCTGGTTCTTTGGGAAAACTGGAGCAAACAAACTAATAGGCCCCTTCTCCCTATAAGGTAGGGTCACATCAGCAAGGCAAAGGGCAATCAGAGAGTCATTTGGCAAAGGACTCATATTAACGTCTTCCACTATTAAGTCACGTTGCAATGGCATCCCCTGTAAGGCAACCACTGTTTTGGGCCCTTCATGACCTGAACAGGCCTATAATTGCCTGCTGTTTTCTACAGCCCACCCTCAACCAGTTGACCAGAGTGACACAGATGACAGCAAATCTCTCCTCGCACCCCCAATTTCCAAGGCTTCCAGCTGGTGCCAAACCTGGGATTCAAGTAGGAAACATTCCTAACCAGGTCTTGGTAATACAAATGAGATCAGCCATTTCACCCATGGTTGAATTGTGAATGAAGACAGATTTATTTAGTTGACTTTATTGTCATTGCACCTCGTACAACAAAATCAAACACCATCTGCAGTGCACATCATGACCATGAAAATAAACACAAACACACATCCTTCACCCTCCACACATTGAACTGAAAACCCCCGACAATGCACCAACACTGCACTGTACAGTAGAATCCAACAGAGCTACTGCCCTGGGATAGAGGCTGTTTTTCAGCCAATTTGTCCTTGTTTTTATTATTTTGTACCGTCTGCCAGATGGTAATAGTTCAAAAAAAGGTTTCCAGGATGAGATGAATCTTTTGAGGATGTTTTGGACTTTCTTAAGGCAGCAGGAGCTACAAAGCTCTTCCAAAGAGGGGAGAAGGCAACCCATGATCCTCTGAGGGGCAATGACATTAATCCTCTGTAGTGCTTTCCTATCTGCCACTGTGCAATTGGCAAACCATACAGAGGTGCAGTATGTTAAAATGCTCTCTATGGTACAGTGGTAGAAGGTCACCAGCAATTTCTCATTCAGTTGTTGTTTCCTGAGAAGTCTGAAGTAGTATAATTTCTGATGGGCCCTTTTGACCAGGGCTGCAATGTGAGCACCCCAGGTCAAGTCGTCTTTTAGGGTAACACCCAGAAACTTAAAACTGGCCACTTGCTCCACTCAGTCTCGATTGATAAGCAAGGGCTGAAGGTCTGACCTGTTCCTTCTATAGTCCACTATAAGCTCCTTGGTCTTATTGGTGTTGAGGACCAATATTATTGTCTCCACACCATGAAAGTAACCAGTCCACCTCATCTCAGTAGACAGACTCATTCTCCCCCCCCCCCCCGGAGATCACAAAGTAACCTAACGTTCACTTCAAGACCAACATCCAGAGTTATTGGATATCATAACATGTTGATGCTATGATATCCAATTAAGAAGCCAATTTAATATAATTAGAATTCTTTATTGGCCAAGTGTAATTGAACACACAAGGAATTTGACTTGGTGCAAATGCTCTCCGGTGTACATAAAAGAAAAGATACATTCGTCAAGAATCAATCATCAAGTACAACACTTAATAAAAGTCATAGGGTACAATAAGCATAAAAGTGATTAGTGAGGACCAAATGTCAATACTGTTCTTAAATAATGGCCCTGAGCCATCATACTCACATCTGTCACAATCTCAATTTTTTTTATTTTTTTTATTTGGTTTGTCAATTGCTTACAAGATAATAGGCATAAGTAAAAACATAGTTATGAATACATGGATACATATAAGAAAAATAAAAGAAATAGGACAGGGACAGTAGGCACATTGGTGAGCTTATGCACGCCCCCTACAGACCTCTTAGGAAAGGGGTGAGGTCAATAGTAGAAAGTCTAAGGTTAAAGTTTCTGGGGTTTGGGCAAGAAACCACAGTCAGGTAGAGTATTCCAGACATTGACCACTCTGTTGCTGAAGTCATATTTCCTGCAATCAAGTTTGGTGCGATTAACCTTGAGTTTGTATCTAGTTTGCTCTAGTGTTTGCTCTAGTGTTGTTATGGTTGAAGCTGAAGTATTCATTGACAGGTAGGACATTGCAATGTATGATTTTATATACCATACTTAGATTGGATCGAAGGCGGTGTAGTTCTAGATTTTCTAGATCTAGAATTTTGAGTCGGGTGGCATAAGGTATTCTGCAACAAGTAGAGGAGTGGAGAACTCTTCTTGTGAAATATTTCTGGACTTTCTCAACTGTGTTAATATCAGATATGTAACGTGGGTTCCAGACTGATGAGCTATATTCAAGTATTGGTCTAGCAAATGTTTTGTATGCTCTAGTTATTAGTGTAATATTACCAGAGAAAAAGCTACGTAAGATTAGGTTAACAACTCTTAATGCCTTTTTGGTTATGTAGTTACAGTGGGCTCTAGCACTTAGGTCATTTGAGATGAGTATTCCAAGATCCCTGACAGAGTTTGGATAATCAAAAAGGTCTTGACTATTGATTTAAGTTCACCCTTTTCATCCAATAGTTCTAACTGTTTAACTGTTCTAACATATCTAACTGTTTGTTCCTTCTTATAAATTATAGGATAGGAAAATGCTTCAATAGTCGATAACCAAACTGGAATTTTCAAATAACATTGTCTTTTTATCTTCTCCCAGTTTAACCACAAAGACTCCCGTATATAATGTCTTCTAAAATAACCCTGTGTTTTAGTTCCCTTATACCATAAAAAAGCATGCCAGCCCAACAGCAAGTCATGCCCTTCTAATGTCAACAATCTATGCTTTCTTAATGTTATCCATTCTTTGACCCACATCAAACTTGCAGCTTGATAATACAATTCCCAATCAGGCAGGCCAAAACCTTCTCTAATTCTAGCGTCTTGCAAAAGCTTTAGCTTTATTCTTGCTTTTTTACCTTGCCATATAAACTTCAACATGATTTTATTTAAATCTTCAAAATAGTCTTTTCCAAGCCTAATTGGTATTGTTTGGAACAGAAATAGAATTCTGGGTAAAATATTCATCTTGATTGTTGAAATTCTCCCTATTAATGACAATTGCAAGTTTTCCCACTTCTTCAAGTCTGTAGCTATCTGTTGTTTGAGTTTAATATAATTATTCTCTTTTAATGTGCTACATCTTGCTGTCAAATATATCCCCAGATACTTAACCTTATTTGTAACTTGGATTTTCAAAACATCTGCCAGTTCTTCTCTCTGTCTCAATAGCATGTTCTTTGTCAAAATCTTTGTTTTATCTTTATTTATTTTCAAAACAGCCATCTCACCATATGTCTCTATCTCTACCTTGGAGCTGTTTCTAACGGGTCTTCCAGAATAAAAGCTAAATCATCAGCAAAAGCTTGTAGTTTAAATTCTTCCTTCTTAATTTTCATTCCTTTTATGCTTTTATCATCCCTAATATTTCTATTCAACACTTCCAAGGTCAACACAAATAGCAAAGGAGATAGGGGACACCCTTGTCTTGTGCCTTTTCTTATATTAATAAAATCTGTAAGTTCCCCCTCCATTACCTTTGCTGTCTGTTTATTATATATGGCTTCTATTGCTTGAATATTTTTTTTGGCAAAGTTGTCAAATGCCTTTTGAGCATCTAGGAATATCAAAGCCATTTGCTTTTCAGGATGAGCCTCATAGTATTCCAAAGTATCCAAGATTACTCTCATATTGTCTCTGATTTGTCTCTTTAGCAGAAATCCATTTTGAATCTGGATGAATAAATATTTTTTAAGTCTTTCTGCTAAAATTGAAGCAAAGATTTTACAGTCTGCGTTCAATAAGGAAATAGATCTATAGTTCTTAATTTGCAGTGGGTCAGCCTCTTCTTTTGGAATAAGTGTGATATAAGCCTCTGACCATGTTTTGGGTATCATCTTCTTTCAGTCTCTTTAGGTATCTTCCGTAAATTAGCATTCTGTAAATACTGTTTGACTTTTTCCTCATCAATATTCTCTTGTTTATATAGTTGCCCATAAAAATCTTGAATAATTTCTTTTTTCTCCTTATTACCATAACAAACTTGGCCTTGATCATCTATTAGCTTCAATATTTTTCTTGATTCCTTCTCCTTTCTCAATTTATATGCTAGCCATCTCCCTGGTTTATTTGCATCTTCAAAGTAATTCTGTTTAGAATTTCTGATTTTCTGTGCCAATTCTTCTTTCTCTATTAATTCCATTTTATGTTTAATTACATCCAGCTTCAATTTAATATCTTTTTTCTGTAGCATTTTCTGTAATTCTTTTTCAAGTCTTTTATACTCATCTTCCAAGGCCTTAGAAGCTTGCCTTTTCCTAATATTCTTTTTTCTTGTATAATCTATTATCAGACCTCTAGTATATGCCTTCATTGTATCCGAAACATTCTGCGTTGAAGTATCTTCTTTTTTATTTTCTCTGAAGAAAAAAGCCAATTCCTTCTCCATCCATTGTATAAAATCTTTCTCCTTTAAGATAATATTATTTAATGTCCATCTCGATCTTTTTTTTTGTCCCTTCCATTTAATTGTCATTGTCCATTTAATTGTCATGATCTGCCCAAGTACTTGTTTCAATATTTGTTTCTTGAATATTGGATATTAATTCTGTTGAGATCCAAATCATATCTAATCTGGACCATGATAAATGTCTATTTGAATCAAAAGTATATTGTTTAGCTTTAACATTTCTTTCTCTCCAAATATCTTTTAAAGTTAGTTCGTCTGTCATTTTAAAAAAAGATTTAGGGAGAGCCTTTCTATTTTGCTTTGTTGTTGTTGCTATGTAGTCCAATTTATTGTCCACACTTCCATTAAAGTCTCCCATCATAATTATATTAACATAGTCCAGTCCAATTATTTTCATGTGTAGCTTTTTATAAAACTCTTCTTGTTTATCATTCGGAGCATAAATTGCAATCAAGAGTATTTTTATATTATTGTCCATTATTTCCACTATTAATACTCTTCCGTCTTCATCCGTGTAGATCAGTTTTGCAGGGATAGCCTCTTTAATGTATAGAACCACTCCTCTTTTCTTACATTGAGTCAAAGAAGTAAATATTTTCCCTAATTTTGGTTGTACTAACAATTGTTCATGTTGTTTTTTAATATGAACTTCTTGTAGACAAATTATATCAAATTTTAATTTCTCTAATTTATGAAAAGTTTTCCTTCTTTTAACAGCTGAATTAAGTCCATTTATATTCATTGTAATCAGTTTTTTTTCTTCCATGATTATGCTTTATATTTAGGTCTAACCGCTCCCGTGGATCTCACTTCACGCTGTTCTTTACTATCCATCTGTCCACCTACAGCTCCTTTCTCTTTTTCAGTCTCCAGTTGTTCCTCTTGAAACTCAATTAATGAGACTTCTTTCTCTGTCTCCTCTTTTCTTCTTCCAAAAAATTCTGCATGGAAAAGTTCTGCTTTCTCAACTGAATCAATTCTATGTCTCTGCTCTTGCCACGTAAACATTAATCCTTCTGGAATCAGCCATCTATAATTCACTTCGTTTTCCAGTAGCATTTTGGTCAGAAATCGATATTCTCTTCTCATCTCTCTCACTCTTCTGGGTATTTGTTTTAAAACCACAGTCTCTTTACCTTTGTATTTCAATGTTTTCTCTCTTACCACTTGTAATATTTGTGTTTTAATGGATTTTTTGGTAAATCTAATATGGACTTCCTTTGGTAATTTATTTCTCATCGCATATCTTGTATAAACTCGATATACCTCATCTACTCCATCCATCATCTTTTCCTCTGTAGTTTTCAAAGCATCTGCCAAAATTTCTATCATTATCGCAGCCAAAATTCTCCTTTTTCCTCTTCTATATTTTGACATCTGAGATAAAATTCTGACCTTTCCATCTCCCACCTCAACATCCCACTTTTTTCTTGTCCAACCACTGTTAATCTACTGTCAATATTTCCAATCTTCTCCTCTCTTTGTTTTCTTTCTTCCTCAATTTTTTGGAATCTCTCCTCATACTTCCTCATCATTTGTTTAATATTTTCCACTTTTTCATCTCTATTCTTTGTTCAATGATGTCTGATTTTATCTTGAGATCTTGGATTCCTTGCATAATCATCTGTAAAGTTACTTTTTCTTGTTCTTTATCTTGCTTCAACATTGTCTGAATTAAATGTTGTCCTCCAGCTGGTGGGGAAGCAGAGGTAGAAGTAGAAATGCCAGATGGTATTGGTTTCCTGCTCATTTTAATGCTTCAAATTGTTTTTAACTTTTAATCCAACTGGTAGAATAGCCAATTATAATCCAAAATGGAAAAATCCAAAAGTAAAAGGCCCAAAACCAAAGAAGAAAAAGGAAAAAAGGAAGAAGAAAGATCTTCAGGTTTTTCTAGACAATAATATTGATTAAGAGCAAGAAAGAACAAAAAGAGAAGAAGAAATTCCTTCAGGTTCTTCACACCTTAATCCAGTTGAGAAGTCTCAATAATCAAAAAAGAAAAACAGAGTGGTCCAAAAACATGGATAGAAAGAGCAAAAAAATCCCAATAAAAATAAGGAGAAAAAAAGAAAAATAAAAAACTCTGAGGCTTTCCCTTTAAAATAAAAAGCAAAAATAAGAATATTACTAGAATTAAAATTTACAAAAAGTGACTCTCTTCTCCAGCAGCTTCAAAGCCAAGCCTCAAGTGTTGAAATATTGATAAGAGTCCAGGAAAACACCTGTAATAATATTTTGCTGTGCTCTCCCTCTATCTTATCACATTGAAATGTCCTTGAGAAGGAGTCTTCTTACAGTTCTCTCCAATTCAAATAAAATATTTTCAAGCCTCTAGTTGGCAGTGTTGCAAAATTTCTTAATGTTCTCCCCCTGCCCAGCCAGAAAAAAGGAATAATGTATACAAAAAAAAAAAAATAGCCAAAGGGAGCCTCTATCCTAAAAGAAAATTAAAAAATCAAAAAGAGCATAAAAATATATATAAGAGAAAATTCAATCCGGTTACCTACAAAGTCACACTAAAGTCCCCCCAAAAAAAGTAAGAAAAAGAAAAAAAAATCCAAGCCTCAATTTGACATCACTTTAAAAAACGCCGCTCAAACAGTTTTGGTCAAAAAAAAAAATCTCACAGGTTTCTTCTCTATTCAGGATGCCCTTTCAAATCTCAGCGAATTTACAACACAAAAGAAGTTTCTCACCCAACTGACACACTTTCTTTCCAGCCACTTTCTTTCCGGAGCTGTCCCGACTTCAGCAGCTATGGAGGCTGCCTCTCCGCCGCCAGCAAAAGGGCTTCTCCCGGATCAAACCAGAGATTTTGCGATATCTCTGGGATCCTGGGACAGTGCCCTTCACAATCCCTGTCTCTACGGGACGGTTTAGGTCCGTTGGGACCGACCAGGGGTGAAAATATCGGCTGCGATCTCAGAGCCCCGAGATCGCAGCTGTATCGCCGAAACGAAGCTCCGCCTTCGATCCAAAACTTAGAGGAACAAGGTATAAGGATGAATTGGTTTTCATATGCGCAAATACATTCAAGGTATGATGAAGATTCTAAAACGGAGGGATTCTATGATAAACAGACTGATTTAGATAAGATCTTGATGGATACTGATGAGAAGGTGATTAAAAAATTATATGGTTATTTACTGGGAATTAAATTAGAGGAAGAACAAGTTAAAGAAACTATGATTGTTTGGGGGAAGAATTCTGGATATGGGATTGATCTAGAGAAATGGCAAAAATTGTGGTCTCAAAATTATAAAATGACAATGTCAACAGCATATAAAGAAAACTTGTATAAGATATTTTACAGGTGGCACTTTCCCCCGACAAGAATAGCATGAATGTTTAAGAACAAATCTGAAAAATGCTGGAAATGTCATCAGATACCTGGCTCGTATTACCATATGTGGTGGACTTGTGAGGACGCTAGAAAATATTAGACTAAAATTCGCATGTGTTTGGAAAAAATGACAACGAAACACATAGACTTGAAACCAGAGATCTTCTTATTGGGAATTTTACCTGATACATATAGCAAAGATTTGAAATACCTGATTGTAAATGTATTAACAGCGGCTAGGATTGTATTTGTTAAAAATTGGAAGAATGAGAAAATACCATTACAGGATGAAATTATTAAGAAAATATTGGAATGTGCTGAGATGAGTAGATTGACATTTGAAATTAGAGAGCAAGAGGAGAAACAATTTTATGAAATTTGGGATCTTTTTTATCAATGGCTAGATGATAAAATACGATAATAGAATATTTAGAATGCTAGACAGTAAGGGTTTTTTAGGATTGATTTGGTATGATTATATGATTTGTTACAGAATAAACTGGTTAAAATATTGTTATCTCATAAAGCATGAATGATTAAAAGTATAGTCAAAAATTTCTTTTTTTTTTTTAGTGATATTAGGATATATAAGTTTGGATTGACAATATGAGTTGTTATGTAACATAATTGTAATTGAGACTACAAAATGAATGCACAAAACTGATGAACCAACTGACACACTGGATGTACATATGAGAGTTGATGTTTTAATGTTTTGTTTGTCTTGTTTGTTTGCAGAAAATTAATAAAATCTTTTTCAAAAAAAAAAAAAGGTCTTGACTATTCAGCTTCTATTTTATTTTCTGATTTTTTTTTTGCCAATATGTAAAACAGAGCATTTATTTGTTGAGATTTGAAGTTGCCATTTGTTTGACCATTCTGATACATAGTCGAGGTCTTTTTGAAGGGTAGCAGTATTGTCTGTGGTATTGAATAGCTTTACATCATCAGCAAAGAGAACGCAGTTGCTCTTAATATGATCACAGAGGTCATTTATGTAGATTATGAAGAGAGTTGGTCCTAGAACACTGTCTTGGGGGACACCACTGTTGACAGGTACAGAATTTGATAGGATGATCCCAATTTTGACTGTTGTCTATTTGACAGGAATGCTTCTATCCAGATATGCAGGTGTCCAGAGATACCATAAGATTTTAGTTTTAGGAGTAGTTTGTTGTGTACCACTGAATCAAAGGCTTAACAGAAGTCTATGTAGATTGCGTCTATTGCTTTGCCCTGTTGTGTAGTCCATATGTTTTTGCAGTGTAAGAGTTGCAGATTGCAGGATAGTTTTTTTCTGAAACCAAATTGTTTATTGGAGAGTAGGTTATTTGTTTCTAAGTGGAGGATGATGGATTGCTTAATAATTGATTCCATGACTTTACAGGTGACGCAGCATAAAGAGATTGGTCTGTAATTTTCAACTAGGCTGCGATCTCCCTTTTTGAAGATGGGGATGACCACGGCTTGTGACCATAGTTTTGGCAAGGAGCTGGTCCTGAAAGATTTTTCAAAGATTATGCTTAGAGGTTCGGCTATGGCAGTGGATAGCTTTTTTAAGAAGTAGGCACATATTCCGTCCGGTCCAATAGATAGAGATGGTTTTAGATTGCGTAGTGCTTTTTCAACATTGTCTTCTTTAAAATTGATATGTATTAGATCATTGTAGTTGTCTGTGGTTTGACTAGGAAATACTAGGCATGATCCATTTCTGTTTACAAATACTGTGCCAAAGAATGTGTTAAAGAGGTTCCCCTGCTTGCTTTCTCTTGCCCTCCTAATTTCCCACCCACCTCTAGTTCCCCCCTCCCAGGCCAAAACACATTCCTAACAACTACTAGCACCACCTCTCACACTATACACCAACTCAGCCATTGTTAATCTAGGATCTCACAAGGGCATCACCACTCATGTACTCCACAACTTGTATGGATCTGTAGCAAATTCTACTATCCAATATGAAAAATAATGTCTGTAGCTATGGGTTTGAGCTATTCTTGATACTCTTCGAGCTTGGTTGTTTACCTGCAGTTGCTTTGTTACTACTGTGTTATATAGATGTTACATTATCAGCGTAAAGGACAATTGAGTTTCCTGGTTGTTAATACATAGTCCTTAGCCCCAATAGCCATAGGTAGATTGTAGTTTCTTTCTCAATGGTTCTGTTATTAGCTGTTTTCTTTCTTTCCTGTTTTTCTTGTGCAGTTTCCTGCTTATTTGGCATTGGCTGCTGGAAAGTGGGATAACAATAGTTTGTATAAATTAATAATAATTTATGAAATATATAGACTACTTGACTTCCAACAATTCTGGGTGATTTACAGTGGTTATAAATATGCAGAAATCATTTCAGAAATCACACACACTACACACAACCAAGACAACAGCAATTTAAAAACAAAAAAAACCTTGGTGTGGAAAAGAAAGGGGCGTCAGCCATCGTTGCAAATAGGTTGAGATGTGTTGTAGATTGTTTGCTTTCTTCTCAGCTTTTGCTTGTGTCTTTTAAATTGTATGTCATGCATATCTGTGTGTTTATTAACAACTGATTTGTCAGAATGCCAAGCTTCTACCACGCATCCTGTGGAACCACAGTCCCCCTCTTTCCTATCCAGGGATAAAGACCACATCACAAGTAATTATGAAGTTGCAGAGAACTCAGGGATCCAGGCCATCTCCAGGTCTAAGGAAAATGCCCAACCTTTACTTTGGGCAGCTGGTGAGGAGCACATAGAAAACTCAGGAGGTGTGCAGCTGGACCTCAATTGGAGCCAAGGCCTGCTAGGCACCAGCCATTTTATGTCCAGCCAGCAGGAAAGCTGCACTCCATCAAACCGCAGGGGTCTCTTCAGCCAGCATTGGCTTCTGATATAATTCTCCATCATTGATCACATGATCACTACCGCCCAGGGTCACTACAGCTTCAAGATCTCCCAGGGCTCTACACGTCAGAGAGTGTACTGGCAAGTGCTTTGATGGTCATTCCTGACCACATATATTGACCTAAGAATTATCATAGCTGTCAATCAGAGCAAACAATAAACAATTCAAAATAAACAACATCCTAACAGGCTTTGATCCTTCCATAACTAAAGCCCATTTTCCAATATCATTTTCTGCTGGTGCTGCTGGTAAATATTACAGGAATGTGAACAATTTTTTTTCATACTGACTCGCAAAGATTCATAAGTATTGGCAAAAAACCAAATGATTATTAGAAGTATTCAAATGCCAAACACACATGTTCCAGATTTTGCAGCTATTAAACTGTGCATGCCCATGTCTCATTTCCTAGCTCCAAATTTCATGGTTTTTTTTTTCAGTATGTTTTGCAAAATATGTCGGAATAGAATGGAATAAATACATAAATAAATAATAAAGGATCCCAGTTTCTGTCTGTTGGCCTTTCAGATATTGGTGTTTTCATTCTACCTCTCAGTTTTAGTTTTAGAGACAATATCCCTTGTGAATATATTTTTTGAAAATAAATCTTTTTACTAAAGAGATAAATGTGACTGTTTTAAATGCACACACAGGAGATTGTATAATTTCTCTCTCACTTCAAAGGCATTAGAGTTATAATAATTTTGTTGTTATTTTTAACAGGTTACATGACTCTAGTACAGGAGGCAAAATCAACTAAGAAATGTAGTTCAATCTAGATATTTTCTAGCAAAAGAGAAATAGTCTAAAAAAGTTGGGAAAGATGATGATCAGACGTGTTCCTGCGTAACACGTCCAATGAATATTCCAGGATGCAAGAATTGTGTAATGAGGTTCCTTCTAATTATATGGAAGGCAAAATATTGGAAAATTAAACTTCTGAATTTGGCAGAAAGCAGGGAAATGTGGGGGGAGGGAGCAGGAAACATGAATACTTTTTGAGCATTTATTTATGAATGAAAATGGAAATACCACTGACCCTCTACTATAGTCCATCATCATTACCACATCACCATCACCAACACCTAAAATCCTGATTTTGGGATACTAATCTGCACGCTCTTCCTCAAAAATCTCTCTGCCAGTAGAGTTTGGGCTGTATTCTGTACTTGGCTGGACAAGTTAAATCCCATGTAATGAGGCTTAACCCCCGCACTGAGCCTCAGAAAATCTGGGCAGGGGGCCAACCAGCAAGGCCCGTATCCCTGGGGAGCGGGGAGCAGAATTAGCACAAGCACCAGCCCCCTCGCCGTCCCTCCCCCACCCCCGGGGCAATGGCAGCATCAGCAGCTGTTGCAGCCAAAATTGCTGGAAACCAACCCTCTCCTTAGGCTCTCTCCCTCGCTCCCTTTCTCTCACACACTCTGTGCCAATTTCAGTTCCCCGAGGCTTCGGTTATGCTGGCTCGGGTCTCTGGTCTGGAGCCAAGCGCCTCCAGCCAGCGACAGAGGAAACACTCGGGTATCGGCAACGCCCTCTGTGCGTACAGGTAGCACACGCCCACGTTGGCCACCTTTGCGGCGCTGCTTCAGCGCTGCCCGCCTACATCTCTTTCCCACGTCCGCCTGGTCAGTCCGCGCCCTTCCCTTGTTTCTTGTCCGGCCTCTGCTGATCTCACTGTGAGAACAATCGGTTGGATGAAGCTCCGCCTGTTCCCGGGCGGTCAGTTTGTGAACACAACTCGAAGGCTGGGGAGGTGTCGAGGTGAAAAATGCGGCTGTTGCCACGAAGGCCACGTGTGCATATCCGCTCAGTATTTTGCCGGTGATCCTCCAGGCGCCCTCCAAGCGAGCAAAGTCTGAAGAGACTCTTCTAAGCCAACCAACGCTGTCAGCTGGCCCCATCCCGAGCAGGGGAAATCGGTCCCGCTGAATTTCACAGACCAATTCGTCTGAATCCAGCCAAGAAGTGAGTCTGCTCCGTTCAGGCTGGAAAAGAGAATGAAGCAGCCTTTCTCAGTCTGACGCTGCTGTCCAAAATATTGGACCAGCTCTCTTAATTTGTAGCCAAGTACAGTTCAAGAGCCAACATCTCTGAGAGACATCAAGAGGGTGATGTCTAGTGAATAATACAGAATTGCAGCACCTTTCTGGTTCTGAAGAATAGCAATTTCATTGCAAGAGTCATAATCTGATTCAACATTTACATTAAAATTGCATTTCTATTTTATGATTCCACTTCCCAGTTCTTGTATGAACAGTTGGAACAGGATTCAAATAAATCTACCCAAAACTTTTGGGTTGCTGTATGATTAAAGAACCAAGCCAATGTTTTCCAACTCCCAGAATTCCCAAGCCAGTAGGCAAATCATTATAATAAATCTATAGAGTTTTCACACAGGCTGAAGTTAACACCGGCTGTAAACATTAATACATTTCCTTAACTCTCCCCCTTTTCTAACCCTCTTTCCAAGCAAAGACTTTTATGTGTCATTTAATACATAGTGAGATAAAACTATGCTGGCTATATGTCCAGGAACATTTTCAAATGAAATGTTTACTCAAGATATTAAAATGAAAGCAGCTGAAATGCATTGTAATGTAGGCTATTTATTCATACACCATCCATCTTTTAATGGTTTTCTGTAAATACTGTACAATATCATTGATGTGCTATAATAACAGAACTGGAAAACAGAAAAGCTAAGTTGGTGCTCTTAAAAAGCTTACTCTCTAAGAGAGGGCTTGTTTCATTGCTTGAGCAATATAATCCATTGTTTTATAAGTCCATAATATATAATAAAATCAAAATCATGAATTTGAGATGGGCGGTCATATAAATTGAATTGTGAAATTTAAATAAAGATACCAAAGCTGGAAGGGTTGTCAAATGCACCCATAGGAACTAATGCTTTATGTTCAGGAAACACTGTGTAAGACTCTGAGTTCAGAAAAAGAAGTTGGATGGTCCCAAACAATTGTAGTTTCTTCAGTAAACTGTAGTTAAGCAGACTTGACCTAGTGCACTTCTCAGCCATTGGGCGGGGCGGCGGGTGGGGGAGGAGGCTGATTCATAACAGATAAAAAAATTCACAATTAGCCCAAATTCTTGAGAGGATGGAAAAGTGCTTCATAAAAAAGCTGCCGAGAACTATGTCTCTCTTGCCCTCGCAGTTGTTTCCCAAAGCAGCTTCGAAAAGGGCGCCTCCGTTGAGGAGAGATCTGGTGGGGACGCCTGACGCTTTGGCACCCAACACCTGCAGGCTGAGCTGAATCGCCTTGCAGGGCCGCGCGCGACGGTTTGTTTAGCACAACTGGCAACACACGCACCACAAACACAGGCGGGAGCGCGCTCTGCTCCCTTTCTGGGCTCCCCAAACTCCGGTCCATCCGTCCCTCGGATCCGTGCTTCCGGGTTTCCTGCCCAGCCATCACCAGGCGAGCCCGTGAGGTCAGCAACGGCGGCGCGTCGAATGAGCTGTCTGGGCTGAGCAAAAGGGGTGGCCGGTGGGCGGGTGGCTCGGGTAGGCGCAGTGTGGGGCCTCGCTGAAGGAAGGAAAGAGGGAGGGAGGAGGGAGATCGAGCGCCGCCACCGTCTTCCTCTCCTTCTCTTCCAAAAGAGGCGTTGAGGAGGAGATACTCGCGCGCCCCCCCCTCGGCTCCTTGCTCCTGTGGGGCAAGGGAAAGGGGGCGGCGACGCCTTCTCGGGAAGGCGACGCGGAGCCCTTCCAGGCGGCGTCCGCGACGTCTAGGGTGGCTGCTCAGCAACCGCCACCTCAGGGGATGGGGGAGGGGCCGGGTGGGCCGTCAGTCAGCCGGGCCGTCAGCCACACGCAACACCCTCTGAGGCAGAGCCGACGCTACCTCTCCCCCTCCCCTCCCCCTCCTTCCAACTTCCTGGCTCGCGGCCTGGCCTGAGGGAGAGAAGGGAGAGCGGCCCCAGATCCTCCTCCTCCTTCCTCCCCCCCGTGACACCACAGACGCACATGTATGCCACACGCGGGCGCGCGCGCTCTATCTCTCTCACACACAGAGAGAACCATAATTCCCCCCCCCCGGCGCGCCTGTCTGCCCGCCCGCCCTCAGTTCTCGCTCGCTTGCTCCGTCTTTCCTCAGCAGCAGCTGGAGGAGCTGTCAAAACTTCATCTTCGGCTGCCCTCCGCCCTCCCGAGCCGCCGCCTCCACTTCCCGGCAGGGCGGGGGAAGGGCGCCGGTCCAACATTACAAGGAAGCAGCGAACTCCTCATCCGGAGCGCAGCTCTCGAAGGCCGCGTCGCCCTCCCCGCGAGCGCGCCCCAGAGGAGAAGGCGTCGGCCGTGCACGAGGGCCGTCGCGGGCCCTCGGCGCCCCCTCCCTTACCCTCCCCTCCGTCCAAGCCTCTCCGAGGGGTCTAATTGCGTGTAACTGAGGCGGGCCCTCCTCTCCTCCTCCCCATGCAGCTACCTGCGCGCTGGTCCGCGGCGGCTGAGGCCAGCAATGCGAGCCGGCGGTAGAGGAGGCGCAGGAGGCGGTCGTGGTGGCCGAGGACCCGCAGAAGAAGGGGAGCCGCAGCAGCAGCCGCCGCCGTGGCCGTTGGAGCAGGAGGAGCGTCGGGACCGCCCTCGTCCTCCCGCACTCTCGCCGTCCCCGCTCGCCACCCTCCATGCTTCTCCCCCGTCCGGCTGACTAGGATGTCAACCGAGCAGCAGAGCCTGACGACGACGACGACCCGCGAGCCTGGGGCTTCCACCACGGCCGCGGCCGCCGCTACAGACAAAAGACCGAGGGGCCGGCCTCGTAAAGATGGCGCTTCCCCTTTCCAGAGAGTCAGGAAGAAGTAAGTTCCGTGCGGGCGTCGCTGCGGGCTAGAGGAAGCCCGGAGGAGCGCTGTCAGCCCAGCTGGGGCGTCCGCTCTCTGCTCGGCTGCTCCGGCTTGCCGTGTCGCCAGGCCCCCGGCTCTTTCTGCCGCTTCCTCACCTGTGTCATTTTGCCCTGCCCCGCTTCTCCCTTCTTTTGTTTTTGTCCTTTCCTTGCCCCAGCCACCGTGCCATATTGGGAATGGCCCGTCTCCTCATCTTTCCCTTCTCTCCCCTATCTACTTCCTTGCCCCTTTTCCCCCTTTGTCACCGTCTCTCTCTTCATTTCCCTCTTGCTTTCAGCTTCCATTCCCTTTTCTCTCTCCCTCTTCTTTAATACTGATAAGAGCTTTCCTATCCTTTCCCCCCCCACCACTTTATTCCTCATTTGTCACCCTGCTATATTTTAATCTAGTTGTTTAATTACTTCTAGGTCCGTCCCCATTTTTAAAATTCATAATAATCTCTTTTAAAAAAAATAAAAAATAAACTTATTTTGAAGTTATTCTCCCAGAAGTGGATTACTTTCCTTCCACCCTTTTTGTGGTGTACATTGCAAATCCACCAACCTTAGGCATGTAATTGTGTAATGGGAAGCTCCTCCCCAGGAGCTGTCAAAAGCCACAGCGAGGGGTATACATAACTAGCAGAGAATGGCTGGTGGAAAGACTGGGTTCTTTTGGCTTTGTTTCTGATTCTGCCATATTTTTCTACTTGCATCCCAAGAGTTAATGTGCTGAAATCAAACTTGTGTCTCATTCTTGCAACATGAGTTGATGTAAGTGGGGTCATCCTGTACTTTATATTTGGCAGTGAATCAGGCGGTTTGGGTTTGCCAGGAAATAGAGAATACAAATATATTTTGTATAAAGGTTCAGGACTGTTTTAATATTGCTCTATATACAATATTATGTTAATTTGGGCTGACATAATTTATGCATTAAGATGCCTTTGTGTTCATTTTTGAAGAGTGCAATTTGCCAGCACCCCCTATACAATCCCACAAGAGCAATGATTTTCTTTGGACAACTAGCAAACATTGGAAAATAACTATTTTAGATTTTATCCCAAACAAACCAGTGTGCTCTACTTGTTTTCAAAAGTTCAGAAATTGAAAAGCTACGTAGGAAACCCTATAAACCATTTTTGTATCTCCCTACATAATATTGCTGTTTATATTGCTGTTTAATAATCTCTCCAGTTCCTGTGATACTGAGTAAAGCAAGCTTTTATCCTCAAGCAAAATCTACACTTATGCAAAAAAAAAAAACCTACACAGTGATGGTATCTTTCTTCCCTGTTTCCAGTACATTACAAAATGTTTAGAAGACACTGTATCTTTGGTTAAGGAAGGCATTTAGTCTGTCAATTGATTTTCAAAGCACCAGAGTACCATTCAGTTTTTCCCTGTCTAGTGCTCTTCATAGTCATTGGGGCTACAAGTTCTGGAACCCATGGTTCCAGCAAAAATGGAGAACAGGCTGGATAATTTTTTCTGTAGTTGGTATTTGACGAGTTTACAATATCTCATCTGCTAGGCGGTAAGACCATGATGCAAGAGAGAATTTATATCCTTCTATGACTGTGAAATTGCTTGCATGTATACAGTATGCACAAAAACCCTATGGAAATTTCTGCATAAGGCAATTCTTTCAGCAGATCTGTATTTTTAAAGTAGTGCTTTAAATTTAAAGTGTATGAAATTTCATAATGCATTCAAGTTGATTACATTACCATTATAATTGCATATTCAAATTCATAGTTTTAATTTCTTATTAAGTATTTTACTAAAATGCTTTTCTTTTTGGATTAGTTTGTATATAAAGTTAGTTGTAACATGCATTTCTCTCTTTGCACTGCTAATTAGTTGCATGTAGCATACTGATCTTTTTCCTTAAGAGCTAATATTTTTTAGAAAGTGACCACAGATTGTTTTAAGAATTCCTACAACAGCAAGAATTAAAAAACAATTGTATTTTAGTGATAATTTAAATTTAGAACACATTCACAGCATTTATTACAAATTATTCCTAATTTGATAGTGTCATTTGGAATAACAAGTTATTTTCCCTCTGTTTCTACCGGGATTGCAAAATAGATCCAGATAAAGTATTTTTGCTAATACATCTTATGCATTTCTACCTGCTGTTTGAACTATTGTTTACTTTCTGATTACTTACTACTTCCTTTCTTAATACAGCTGTTTTTATTTGGTTCAATATGTGAACTATGCATTTTATTGAATGATAACCACGAGTGATCTTTTCATCATAAAATACCTCTTCCCGTGGAGCAGAAAATGTTTCCTTTTGCAACAAACTTCAGGAATAAATCTGATAATAGGAACTGTAAAGGACATGGATCACAGAAATGTATTTAATTATTCCTTGTTTGGCTGACATTTACATTCCTAGACCAAAATAAGACTTGTTAAATCTTATCTGTTAAATGTTTTCAGTATTTGAAATATGATGGCATATATGTAAGGCATCATTACTTAAAAATAAGTCCTATTGTAATCACTACAATTATTCCCAAGTTTCCATAGTCAGTTTTGTAAAATACTTTAGTTCAGGGGTTGCCAATCTTTTGGACCTCGGGGACCACCAAACTCATAATTTTAAATCCCGTGGACCAGAGACCCTGGGAAAATCCCCAAAAAAGTCTGTAGGAAAAATTCCCCACCCTATTTTCCTACTGATCGATCATTCTTTATTTGGGATCTCAGGATACCATTTCCAGCTCTGTTTTTTTTGGGGGGAGGGGGGGGGAGGGGAAGAAAGATTTTTGGCTTTATGCAAGAAAAGCAGCAGAAGTCTCTCTTTCTCTCCCCCAAACTCCACCAGAAATGAGTCTTTGTGAGACTTATCATGCCAGCACAGCCTCTTGGAGCAAGATGCCTTGCCAGGGTCCCAAAGACTCATTTCTGGCAGAGTTTGGGGGAGAGAAAGAAAGACTTTTGCTGCTTTTTTGCGTGCAGCCAAAAGCAGAAGAAAGAAGCAGCCCGGTGGTCAGACGAGGCACGTGGGGGGAGTGGGGCAATTTCCCCCCCTCCGCCCTTTCCCCACTCCCCTCACTACCTCATGTTGTTCGCAATGCAAGCGATGCAAGCCTTGTGTTCCTGCGGGCCATGTGGGCGGCGCAGCCTTGTGTTCCCGCGCAGGCTGGATTAATTGCTTTGGGGAGTGCTTCAGGAGTGACATTTCTCTGTGGATTACCAAAATTTTCACATAGACCACCAGTGGTCCCTGGTCCACTGGTTGGCGACCACTGCTTCAGTTGGTAGATGGATGAATGGATGTTATGCTACTATTTGCTGTTTAAAAATGTACTTCAAGAGGTTTAGAGCATTTATCTAAAAAGGAACAATTGGCTTTTAAAACAAATTTTATGCCTGTTGATCCCTGACAATAAAACTTTTTATCCGAATTGTATGAACACAAATCTGTTACATACATTGTGTGGTTTGATATTCGTCAGTTTTCAAGAAGATACCTGCAAGCCACTATATTCCTCGTTATCTTTTTCAACTCAACTTGTACATTAATTAAAAGATATTATAAAAGCTGTAGAAAATGGTTTGTCCCAGTATGCTAGTTCTAACTACTTAATGGCTTACAGATCAAACCAATGTCTTTGGTTGCATTGTTAATATATATGAAGAATATAGGTCTTTGGAGACATATTATGTACAATTATATGCTAACTCTAGCTTTCTTATATTCTATATTGTTAAACAGTTTGGCTTTCTATTATGAAGATTAATTCATAGTTCATATCAAATAGATTTAAGTGTATAAGTAAAATTACAGTTTTCTACTTTTGATATGGTAAAATCATGAATGATACATGGCCAGGCTGTGTGTAACATGAATTGCAGCCCTCTTTAAGATGAAACAGTCAGAAATAGCTGCTGATTACTGCCATTACCTTTAGGTCTGGTGATCCCAGGATTATTTTTTCATTAGTGCCTGTATGATCAGGGGATACAGAGCCCAATTTGTTAGTTTCTTGTTATGGCTTATGAAAGCCATATGAGATAAATAACCAGGGCCATCGTTTAGGATTAAAGAGGTATTAAATATATGCACCCATTATTTTCCAATTTTCAATTTCATATTTTCAGCATAATTATAAATTTAAAGTATATAAAATCTTATCATTTCTGTATCCATACCAGTAGGTTTTGAAACTATGTTTGCGGTATTAAATTTCATACAAAAACTATATTTTAAGCTTCACATTTTAAAACTGTTATCATTCTGAATACCAGTTGTTTAGAATCTAACTGAAAAAAGTGATTCTTTTAAAAAGACTTTCTAATTTGATATAATACACTATGAAGTAAGAATAACTGGAAAATGCTTACATATATTGCATATGGTAACTTTAATATTGCACATCTCTGATAATAACATGCAACTAATGGAAAGCTCCCAGAGAAAGGGATATTTGAAAATTTGGGGTGTTTATACCTGTTTACTTTTGTTGTGTGATTTTAAAAGAGATAGAAAACAACAGTTAAGATTACGTAAGGTTTTTTTTTTTTTTTGCTAATCTGCACAAAATATAACAATCACATTTTATTGTGAAACAATCCCATTGAATAATATTCTGTGACTAAATCAACAATAATAAACAATATCCACCCCTTTTTAATGTCTCCTATAATTAGTCTTAAATGAATTTTTGCATATATTTTCCTCCATTGATACTCCTAAGGTCTATTTAAGCATTTCATTCCAGCTAGTAGTATTTCAGAAAACTTAAGGTCATCAGGCTTTTGGAAATGAATATTCAACACCATGTTCACTTCCTATTCAGTCCTCAGTCAGAGCTTCGACAGGTTTACCAGCTCTATTGATTAGAAATATACAGTATTTAGGAATCCCCTAGAATCTATAATCTTTAGTTATATATCATCTTAGTTTCCTCATTTCAATAGAAGTTCAGAATCTCTCCATTATATTTGTTTTTCCACAAATATAATCAACAGGCTGGTCTATCTATTTGTATTGGAAATGAATGCAAGCTTGCTTATGATGTTACTTTTCATGACCATCTAATTATGAAATGCATGTAAATGTGGGACTGCCCCTCCTTGAGGTTATCTGCTCATTCTGTTAAGTTAGATAAGGTCCGCACACTCCAGGTCCCTTCCCTTAAATCTTGTTACCTGATGTGTGCCTTCTCAGTGGATACTCCAAGGCTGCTCTTTTAGCCTTCTGGAAGGTCACGGCCATGAAGATTTGGCTCTTCTCCCAAATATTGGGCTATGATCGGGATTGAGATGGGAACTTGTTTGGTCTGGTGCCTGGGGAAAGAGTACATTTATACAGTGCTTATTTATCTTCTTTTAAGGATTGTTATGAGCCATTTAAAATCATTATATGAGATAAGTAGCCATATAATATATGCACACCTACAGTTTCAGTTGTAGAAAGGTTGTATATATGTAAATTCACTGAGAGATCCAGAAAGAGGTAAAAAACCATGTAAGCAATATTTGATGCTTTCAAGCAGCAGTTATATTCTATCCCACTAATATCTAAATGTTTCATAATCTTAAAATGAAAAAAAATGTCCCAAATGATGAGATAGGTGATGTGGTTACAGATAGTAAAATGAGTGTGAAACTAGGTTCTTTTGTTAGCTGTTACGTCCTTAAATTTTTGCAGGTATTAAAAAATAAAGAAGTAGATTTCTTCTATGTATTGGAATACCTTAAATCTTGGAAAAATAGCTAGAATGAATTGTTGATATTGGGATTAAAATGTTTTTATTTGTAGTTTTTATTTTTATATATGTAATTTTATTTATTTTTGCTTTCCAATTACATTTTGATTTTTTAAAATATTATGGACATTCCACAAAAGATACTTTCAAACACTTTGAAATAGATAGTTAAATAATCCTCTTATAATTAATATTTTTTAAAACTATCCTCTTCCTTCTGGTCTGTAATGAGCTGGATTTATTATTTTTTGCAAATTAAAATAGTTTTATATTGCACCAGATACCAGTAAGTACGCTGTAGTATCTTCCAGCAGAAAAATACAAAGGTAAAGATAAATGGACTCACTGGAGAAGAGCCTAATGCTGGGAACGACTGAGGGCAAAAGAAGAAGGAGCCGGCAGAGAATGAGGTGGCTAGATGGAGTCACTGAAGCAGTTGGTGTGAGGTTAAATGGACTCTGGGGGATGGTAGAGGACAGGAGGGCCTGGAGGAACATTGTCCATGGGGTCAAGATGGGTCAGACATGATTTTGCAACTAACAACAAAAAATATAAAGATAAAGATAATACTAATATTAAATATAAAAACCTAATATTAGAATTAACAACAACCAAAATTGTTAGCAATATTTAAAAATCTCTAAAAAGAAAACCCCAGGTAGCTGTCATTCTGGATATTCTAATGGATTGATCCTTGAGGTTATTATTTTATAGTAGTTCCAGTACTTTCTGCCTAAGAAGGCAGATGGGATGTGTGTGTGTCTGAAGGCTACTATATAATCCCTATTGACCTGGGTATTCCACAGGTTACCATCTTCAACATCATATAAATCCTGCAATGAGGGGCTCTTGGTCTTTTCTGAGCTTGCTTGTTTTGTTGCATATGTTTCATTACCCAAACTAGGTAACATCATCATACTAATGCTAAGTCTTAAGAGTGTTAGAACCATGTTTTGGACCATGTTTTTTTAAAAAAACCCTACTAGTAACTTTCAAGTAAAAAGGAAGAGCCTTGGTGGCACAGTGATTAGAGTGCAGTACTTCAGGCTACTTTTGCTGACAGCCGGCTTCCTGCAATTTGGCAGTTCAGATCCCATCGGGCTCAAGGTTGATTTGGCCTTCCATCCTTCTGAGGTGGGTAAAATGAGGATCCAGGTTGTTGAAGGCAGTATGCTGACTTTAACCGCTAGAGAGGGCTGTAAAGCACTGTAAAGCAGTATACAAGTTTAAGTGCTATTGATATTGCAAATTATTTGCAAAGCATCATCTGTCATATGTCAATGTGTAGCAGAGAAAGGTATTTCTTAAAAAGCTAGAACTGTGTGTAGCTTGGGAATAAAGCTAAAGAAATATTCTCATTTTGCACATCCCGCTTTCACTTGCATTAACATGACATCATGAAATCCTGTCTTTTCACCTATCATTTTATTCTAAAATTCAGTTTTGATGAACTTCCAAGAAATCATTAATGTGATTGTTAATCTGTCCTCGGGGCTGAGGTTATTTCATAAATTGGGCCAGAAGTAAGAGACACTTTTTTTCAACCCTCCTCCCATAATTTATTTCAAATGAAATAGTCCAGATGGATCAATTATACTTAGACAAGCTATGTGGAGGTACTTGGGAACCAAGTCATGGACAACTTTCATGAGTTAAAAATCAGTACTTTGCAGCTATAATTCTGTTGGCAGCTAAGCCAATTGGAAAGCCCAAAGGACAAGTGTTACATGGGTTTGGAAGTTTTCATTCATCAGTAAAATGTCCTCTGCATTGTACATGGTTTTCAAAAGCAGCCCTGAATAGACTGCATTGCGGAAGTCCAGATGTATATGTGTAGATAAAGAGCTGATCCCATCCTATCATGCTTTATTATGTCCTGCAGGAGTGGACCAACTAGTCAAGTCCTACAGATGGTCATTTTTTTCTTTATGAAAATAAGTGATCATGATGTCTATGGAGATTCTCAGTTATCCAGATCATAATTATTTCAAAGGTTTTTTTTTTCAAAACCCAACTGGATTGCTTTCTTTCCCTAAGAAGAAAACATTTCGCTTCTCATCTCTGAAGCTTCATCCGTTGTGATGGTAAGGAGATGGAAAGATAGGTTCCATCTCTGCACTATCCAGTCTCAACTGTCAATTCTTGCCCTTTTATCCCCCCACCTTCACAACTGATGAAGTTTCTTGGATGAGAAGTGAAACGTTTTCTTTTTTCTCCTCCTCAGGGAAAAAACAACCCAGTTGCCTTTTGAAAAAAAAAAAAAAACACCTTTGAAACAAGTGATTGTGAGTATTTTTATGGTGAAAATACTTCTTTAATATAGAATTATATAATAATATCTAGTTCCCTTCCTAGATAAGATGTTTTAAGTGATGGAACTCTATACAATTCAAACATATTTGCAAGAGTGTGAAAACCTTTGATCTATTTTTGCTTTATTGTTGCATAGAATATATTTTTGTTGCTGTGATAATCTTGTTCTAAAAGATGGAAATAGCATCATCAATATCCTGTGTCTTTCAGTACTTTCAAAAAGCACTGATCTTGGTTGAAACTTAGACTGACTTGTGAGGACTTTTTTTTTCAATCTTCCAGTCTCTGCATTTTTCAACAGATGTTTACAGAAAATCCTGCCGGAAAACATTTTTTTGGGGCTTGCTGCATAGGATATGGGGTTCTACAGGCCTCATTTTGCCCATTTTTAAAAATGTTTACATAGAACTGAGTGAGGTCATTCACAAAATTAGAATGAAGTGTCGTCAGTTTAATGAAAACTTCCAAATTTACTTCTTTTTACTGGATTTCATTGTGGGGAGATTGAAATCAATATGGAAATTTAGCAGCAACCTGGATGACAGCCAACAAACTGAACTTAGGCATCATGGAGATTCTGTTGATTGGTGAGTCATATGATTAACAAGGTAGTAGATATACCCTCCCTCAAGGATCAGATTTGTAGCTGGGTGTGCTTCCACATCAGGAAATATTGCAGCCCAAGGCTTTTTTTTCCTATCATAAAATATCTTTTCTCAGCTCATGTTAGTTATGCCAGCCATAATGTTGTTAGTGTGTGTGTGTGTGTGTGTGTGTGTGTGTGTGTAAGTAAGTAAGTAAGTATGTCTTAGTATGTTTTTATTCTTTGAATAGCATAGTTTATAGCAAGCCCTAACCTGTGTGGCCTCAAAATCTGTAAACATTAAACTCTCAGAATTTTCATTAATGGGCATGCTGCTTGAAGAATTCTGGGAGTTAAAATCAACATAGTGTGAGGATACATAGATTAAGAAGCTTAGTTTCTCATTTAGTGTCATGTGTAAATCCTAATAACTGTAATTTGATCAGTAAACCATGGTTAAGTTGATTTATGAATTGAGCCTAAAGATTGTATTGATTTAATTTTTATGTTGCCCATCTCATTGTAGAGTGATACTGGGTAGCTTACAAAATTGTTGTAGGTAGATAATAGCTTTGAAGAGTTTTTAGATATTTCAATTGCTATCAAATGCAGTAGCTGTTGTAAAATTAAAAAGGGGAAATGTGAAACACAAATTTTTAAATTTTAAACTATCTGTTTACACTATTGATACTTATTTATAAAGCTCTAAATAGATTGATAACTAGCCACTTGACTGACTGTATCTTAATTCATAGAATAAATGCTAAAAATGTTATGTTTGATTAACTATAGTTTATTGAAAAGCTCACAATTGTTTGGGTTTGCACAAGACAATGTCAAACCAGGGTTGGTGATAATATCTACAATGACAAACTACACTAAGCCAGACTTAAATAAGCCACATTAGGCTTAGAATGCTGGAAAAATACTACCATTATTTTTATTCTCTGGCTTGTCTTTGAACTCCTACCTAGAGCAGTTGAAGGAAGAAAATTCCAAGTTATGATTCCCCTACTTGTAGAAAACATTCTTCATGGAACTTTGCTAACTCCCATGTTAGGGAAACATTTTATTGGTATTCTATAAAGTACTCTGATTATTAATTATAGTTTATCACTAGGGCTGATTTTATGTTTTATTCCATCTGGTTGAAGCTGCTTCTACAAGCTACAGGTGTCCCTTTGTCTCCTGTAATATGATGTAGTCATGTAATAAATGGAATAATTTAACATAGTGTATTGTGGGAAATGCAAACACAGTTGCTTGGGAGGATAGTCACAGTGGATGAAGTTGCACAATTTGGAGGATGCTATTTTTATTGCTGAGGAACTGTGAGTGGCATACCTGGGAAATTTTTTAATAAAGAAAATACTTGTATTAATTAAAATTAGAATGTAAATATATGCATTCCACTATATACATTTTCAATGATATAGAAAATTATTTCAAAACTTCTCTGTACAAAAAGTGCAATGTGCAATGTGATATGCTCCTTTTAGAATCTATGTATTAGCACAATAATGCATCAGAAAGTTATTGAATATAGTTAGAACTTGATTTTCGAACACAGTTGAGCCCAAAACGTTGTTGCTGAGAATGATATTCAAATAAGTTTTACCCTGTTTTGTGACTTTTCAGGAGACAGTTATTAAGTGAATCATTGAAATTGTTAGTAAAATGTTTGTAAAGTGAATCTAGCTTTCCCATTGACTTCTCTTGTCAGAAGGTTGCAAAAGGTGATCACATGATTCCAGGACCCTCAACTGTCATAAATATGTCTGAATTCTGCCATGTGACCATTAGGATGCTGCAGCAATTGTAAGTGTGAAAATAATCAAAATAACGTTTTTCAGTGTCATTGTAACTTTGAATGGTCACCAAATGAATTGTAAATCAAGGACTATATGTACTAAACTTGTTTATTAATTTTTTAAGTGACAGAATTAATGTAAAATATGATTTATTATGAAAGAAGACAATTTATCCATAGTTATGTCATATATAGATATAAACCTGAGGTGTATCAGGTGCTCCATGAGTTGATAAGGATTATTGGAGAGTTTCTAAAATTTTATAGTACCAGAATTCTTGAAATAATGAAATTGTGTGGACCTCTTTCCATTATTAAAATAAATTACTTCATTGGGGTTAGAGTTAGTTAAGAAATACATATATCACTTTTAATAATTCCGTGTTAGTAATTAAATATTAATCTGTATTTCACAAGTGCTCTCAACCCACTGGAGCATGCTACACAGACAAAGGTGAGGAGCAAAACCTGAAGCAAGTTGGATGCTTGTGTGTCAGATTATGTTTAAAATAAAATTATGACCCCTGACTTTGTTGCTTATGATGCCTAGAGTTCCTCAACCTACACTTTGAGAACATTTGAATTATGACATTGTACACATTATTAGGATAATATTATTTCCAATCTTGGGTAACACAAACAGTGGTCAATGAAGTCATTATTTCCTTACCCTTTATCTCCAAGTTCTAGATCTTCAGGAGTTTAGTTATTACTTCATCTTATACGCTGTTCTATTTCCAAAGTCTCTGAATTGGTTCCAAATAAGAATATAAAGATAAAACATGTAAACTTAAAATCAAGAGAGCCACAACATGGCAACAAAATTTTCAGTACTAGTTACACAGGTGAACCTAGCTATTCCCAAAATTACTCAGGCTGCTGCATGCTGGTGCATGCTGAACTAGCTGAAACATCCAATATGATCTTCAACAGCAGTCCAGCATAGAATGAATTGCAACAATAGGAGATGATAAGGCCATTAAAGATCAAGAGCAAAGGTTTCTGTTACAGAGGTAGCTGTAAATAGTGCACAGAATTTAAGTGCATGAAAACCTGATCATAACTGTACGATATTAGCATACTCCAAACCCTCTTAACCGATTGGTTTGGACGGACAGCGACCTGATTGGTCGAAGCCTCGGCCATGATTGGAGCACTAGGAATCTACCGCGATTGGCTGTGCCGATCGCGGGAGATTCAAAGCGTTGCCATTGGCCACCGAGCCGCGAGCCAGCCCTATATGAAGGGCTGCCGCGGCTCGCATTCTTCAGACTATTCTCATCCAAAATAAAGAGCTGAAATCACTGAATGGTCTCACATCTCCTTCGAACCGACCCACACCCGACTTAACACTGGCGACGAAGGTGGGATCGTGAACGAGGAGACCCCAGCACGTGGTGAAGTGACCCAACAGCATGGCCGGCATCAACTCGCCACCCGCACCTTTCAACCCTGCTACCGAGGACTGGGAATTCTATACCGATAGGTTTCAAATGTTCCTTGAGAGTAGCAACCTCAAGGATGACAACGGCCACAAGAAACGACCCGTGTTCCTCACAAAGCCTTGGCCAAACCGGAGGACATCAAGGCGATGGAGTGGGACGACCTCGAGCCCCTGCTGCGAAGTCACTACGCCCCCGTCGTGCCCATCCTTATTCGGCGGCACGATTTCTACAGGTGGGACCAACGCGAGGGCGAGGGGCTGGGCGATTTCATGGTGGCACTACGGGACCTGGGCAGTCTGTGCGAGTTCGCTGACCTGGACGAGGCCCTACGAGACCGTGTCGTCCTAGGATTCCAAGACCCCATCCTCCAGAGCCGCATCATGGCTAAGGGGGACATCTCTCTCGCCGATGCCCTCACCGAAGCCGCTGCAGCGGAAGCGGCCAAGAAATCAGCGGCTCGGATGCGATAATCGAGCATCATGCTGCAATCAACGGCCGGAAAGACAACGTCGACCACCGAGAGGCGACCAGAGGCAGACCACACAGCCACACACCATGGTGATATTGATTCCTTCTCGGAAACTGAAGACGAGGAGGAGATCCACCGCCTCCAATCAGCACAGGAGCGGCGGGAACCACGCAGTTGTAAGTCAAGGTTCCTGTGTGCCGGCTGCGACGGTGATCACCCCCGGACAGACTGCTGTTTTCTCGATGCCATTTGCAGGCATTGCGAGAAACGGGGGCACATCGCCAAAGTATGCCGGAATAAAAAACACTACAGCCTGTGACGACGAGACGGCAGCCCCCGACGGAGAGAAAGCACCCCCACCAGAAACCGCGATCGCCGGACGGAGAACTGCTGGATCCAAGAAGGTCGGAACAGGCGACTCCAGGAGACGAGACAAAGGGAGGAAACACACCAGACCGTCATCATCGGTCACTCCTCCACCAGCGACGCCAGAAAAGTATATGTGATGGTGGGAATAGAAGATCAGCCATGTGACATGGAGGTGGACTCCGGGTCCTTCCTCTTAATGGTCTCCTGGCGCACACTCAAGCGCCTGGTTCCCACCATCCGCCGCTATGAACTGGAGGACCAAACACTAACGCTCAAAGATTATCAGGGGAACCAAATCCCTGTAGTCGGCAGAGGCCACTTTAAGGTCACCTTCAAGGGCCACACAGAAGTGCTACCCCTGACAATCGTCGACCGAGATTGCCCGAGCCTATTGGGACTACAGTGGTTCGCATCCCTGGGAATCGAAGTAACCAGAATACACCACATCGGAGAGGCTGGGAAGCGGCACTCGTGAGGGACTTCCGGGAAGTCTTTGATGACAGTCTAGGCAAGTACCGGGGGTCCCCTATCTCCTTTAACATAGACCCGAGCATCGCGCCAATCCGCCTTAAGCCCAGGCGAGTGCTGTTTGCACTCAAGCCCAAGATCGATGAGCAGCTTGATAAGCTCATCGCACAAGGGGTGCTGGAACCAATCGATCATGCCTGGTGGGAAACCCCAAGTGTCACCCCCATCAAGCCAGATGGGTCAGTGAGAATTTGTGGTGACTACAAGGCCACCCTAAATCATGTGCTCCAACAAAGCTCATACCCCATCCCAGTAGTCCAGCATCTTCTGCACTCACTGGGGGGAGGCCGAATTTTCGCAAAGCTAGACCTGGCACAAGCCTACCAGCAGCTGCCGGTCGACGTCACAACAGCAGAAGCCCAAACCATCGTAACGCACCAAGGGGCTTTCCGCTGCAACTGACTCCAATTTGGAGTCAGCGTGGCACCCGGGGTCTTCCAAAGCCTTATGGAAAGACTCCTCCAGGGCATAGATGGGGTTTTGCCCTACTTTGACGATGTGTTGGTGGCCGCGAAAAACGAAAAACAACTAGAAGCCAGGTTGAGGGAGGTACTGCAGAAATTCAGAGACTCGGGACTTAAAGTCAAGAAAGGGAAGTGCCAACTACGGTCCGAGAGGGTCGAATTACTAGGGTACCTCCTAGACAAACAAGGGATCCACCCCACAGAAAAGAAACTGAGAGCCATAAGGGAAGCACCTCGCCCCCAAAACAAAACGTAATTACAGGCTTTCTTGGGACTGTTAAACTTTTACAATGTCTTCCTACCTCAAAAGGCGACCGTGACGGAACCGCTGCATAGACTAAAGCAGCCACCTGGACCTGGGGAGCACGGGAGGAGAGCGCCTTCAACAACACAAAGAACCTGCTAACATCCGACACGGTACTAATCCAGTACAGCGAGAACCTGCCATTAACGGTAACTTGCGATGCGTCACCATTTGGGATCGGCGCCATCCTCAGCCACCAGCTACCAGACGGGAGGGAAGCACCCATTGCTTTCTCGTCAAGGACACTTTCAAAGCCAGAACGGAACTACAGCCAGCTCGACAAAGAGGCCCTAGCAGTCGTCGCCGGTGTCAAAAAATTTCATGAATACCTTTACGGTATTCCTTTACTGCCCTAGCGTTCGAGCAATTTCTGGCAGGCCAAGGAATACGCCATGCATTAACCGCATCAGCAAATCCAGTGGTGAACGGACGAGCAGAACGCATGGTCCAATACACAAAGAAGGCTATCCAAAAAATACGGTAGGACTTTTACAAGGACTTTACAGTAGGACTTTTACAATCATCACAGACCACAAACCACTGCTAGGAATCCTGGCGGGAAACAGGGCCACACCGAACATTCTATCGCCAAGAATGACAAGGTGGTCCGAATTCCTAGCAGCATACAATTACCAGCTGATACACCGACCCAGCAAGGACATCGCCCACGCAGACGCCCTGAGCCGCTCACCCCTACCTGACCGGGAAGACAACCCAGCACCCACAACGGAGGTACTCCAAATAGAGACAATATCCAACCCACTCGTGACCGTGCCAGACATTGCCATAGAAACAAATAAAGACAAGCGGCTGGCGCGAGTCTTGAGCTGGGTTGGAAAGGGGTGGCTGGAAGGGGACAAGGATGAACTATTCAGACCCTTCCGAAACAGACAAACTGAACTCTTTACCAAGAAGGGCTGCATACTTTGGGGGGGCAGAGTGGTAATTCTGGAAACACTACAGGAAAGAGTATTGGGGATGTTGCACGAAGGGCACCCAGGGATGGTCAAAATGAAAAGTCTGGCCAGAAGCTACACATGGTGGCCAGGAATGGACAAACAGATCAAAACCTGGGTGGCCAAATGCAAACAATGCCAAGAATCCAGACCTAACCCTCCCGCAGCCCCAACCCAAGAATGGGAAACACCCAGAGGGCCGTGGTCTAGGATTCACATAGACTTCGCGGGGCCAACCAAGGGACACATGTACCTTATCACAGTGGATGCTTACTCCAACTGGCTGGAGGAAAGTACCATGAAATCCACCACAACAGAGGCGGTAATCAAAAAACTGAGCAAGCTGTTTGCCACACACGGCCTGCCAGATGTAATAGTATCGGACAATGGGCCTCAATTTACTGCCCTAGCATTCGAGCAATTTCTGGCAGGCCAAGGAATACGCCATGCATTAACCGCACCAGCAAATCCAGCCGCGAACGGACGAGTGGAACGCATGGTCCAATACAACAAGAAGGCTATCCAAAAAATAGAAGCAGCCAATATGCAGGACAAAATTAATAAAATGCTCCTCATCCAATATATCACACCTAGCGCAACCACAAACAGAAGCCCAGTAGAACTTATGATGGGTAGGAAACTGCGGTCAACCCTAGATAGAATGCATCCAACATACAACCCGGACAAACCCCCGGGTTCCTCAAGCAAACAGAACATTTAAAATAGGGGATGCAGTATATGCAAAAAACCTATCAGGAGAACCACTCTGAGTACCAGCAACAATCACCCAGATAACCGGTCCCTTATCATACCAATTAGAGACAAGCGACGGAAAAAGCTGGAAACGACACATCAACCAGCTCAGATCAAGGATAGCTGTCACCAACAACCAAACACCAGAGCAAGAAGCTAGAAGGGGGGGGGGGGAAATCTGCAAGCGAGAAAGAAAGAACTGAAGGGAACCAACTGACACATATAGAACACCCCCCACCTAGAAGAAACAAACCACAAATAAACTGATGCTACTCACCTGTAGACGCAGGACCTATGGGACACGAAACCCCAGAATCTTCACCTGGAAGGAGCAGCCAAACAAGTTCAACCAGCCCAGAAAGACCCGGCAGGAACAACAGAAGTGGCAGCTCAACCAGCCCAGGTAGACCGGGAGGGAGCTACTAAGAAAGGCCTAGCTCAACGTTCCAGGTGGTTCCATCCCAAGGAACCGGAGCTACAGAGAAGGCATCCGAACCGGTCGACAACCACGCCAGAACTGAACCGCGCAGGTCAAGGAGGCAGGTACGAAGCCCTGCCTACCTACGTGACTACGTCACGACGTACCGACAGATGAAACCAAGAAGGGAGGGGTGTACGATATTAGCATACTCCAAACCCTCTTAACCGATTGGTTCACATGGACAGCGACCTGATTGGTTGAAAGCTCGGCCGTGATTGGAGCGCTAGGAATCTACCGCGATTGGCTGTGCCGATCGCGGGAGATTCAAAGCGCTGCCATTGGCCGCCGAGCCGCAAGCCAGCCCTATATGAAGGGCTGCCGTGGCTCGCATTCTTCAGACTATTCTCATCTAAAATAAAGAAATCACTGAATGGTCTCGCGTTTCCTTCGAACCGACCCACACCTGACTTAACAATAACCTACATGTATAGTTCAAGCAGGAGCTGTAAATTCAAGAAAATCCCCAGATTGTAATCAAGTGATCATTGTTTTTTTTTGTTTATATACTCTTAGTTAAATAAGGCAGTCTAATTTAACACAGTTTTAAATCTTGTCAGTATGTTTTCAGGAAGAGAGGAGAGGGTCATACTATTAGTTTGTAATAATAAAATAAATTATTTTTAATCCTTTTAGTGTATTAAATATATCAGTGCATCTTGCAGCTTTTATGATTAAAGTAAAAATCTTTGTAAAAATTATAAATAAATTACTTAGCTAAGTAATTAGAATCATATGACAATATAACCCTGACTAATAAAGGAGAATATTTAAAGCTCAGGATTGAAGGGAAGAGATCTTTGGTGCTCTTTGAGCCTGGCAGTTTTCTTGCAGACATTTCATTACTCAAACTATGTAACATCATCAGTGCTAATCTTAGCACTGCTATGCGCTGCCAAGCTCCAATGATGTTACCAAGCTCAGAGAACACCTAAGACTCCTCATAGCCCTATCAAGGTTATTCTTATATTAATATTGAAAACCCTGTGGAATATTTAGGTTTAACTAACTTCTACAAGACACCAGCAGCAGCTTCTTCAATAAAAATCACTCAAGATGAGTTCAGACTGTTTGGAGAAAGTGGTACCAAACCATGAACACTTCTACAGTAACATTAGATTTTTGAATTGCACCTGGGACCTATTGGCATGAATGTGGGGTTCATAAAATTGGTGCATAATACAACCAACAAGTAGACCACTACTTTCTCATTTAATTGCATTTCTGAATAATCTTCAAAGAAAGTTCCATGTAGAACACTGCAGTAATCCAGACAAATTGTGATGAGGGCATGAAATAGTCCAGCAAAAAATATCTACTCCAGTGGGGCTGCTCAGGCACATCATATAAATTATGTGATTTATAAATTTAAATGTTAAAACTAGGCAAAGGACCTGCTGGCCATGACCTCCACTTCCTTTCCAGCAGCAATCAGGAATCCAAGAGGATCCCTAAATTGTAAACTTGCTCATTTGGAGAGAAGAACTTCCCCATAGAGTGACCGCATTAGAGCTAATGGGACTCTAATGATCCAGTTGTAACTCCCATCTTCAGTTCACTCAAAATTATTTTATCTTAACTGGTCTTAATAACCTCCAGGCAGGGGACAGTTGCTGCACATTTTTAGCTAGGCCAAGAGTTTTGATATAGAATTGATTATCTAAGTATATGATGGTATCTCCTTCCAAAACACTGGGTAACTTTTCCAGTGGCTTCAGGTGTGTTAAACTGGAGAAGAGATTGAGCTGTACAGCTACTGGCCTCAATTATTGACTTATAGAATCAAGTGGGAATGGAACCCCAGCCTTTTCAGCCAGTCCAGGAAAAATACCATGGTCAATAGTGTTAAGGCCATTGAGAAACCTAGTAGGACCAGGATCTCATCTGTCTCCTGAAAAAAGATGATCAGAGTAACCAATGTAATTTAAGTTCCATGACCATGCCTGAATCCTGACTGGAGAGTCCAGATAACTCCTTTTGCCAGTGTACCATATGGCTGCATCCTTGAAATGGAATATTGGGACACTGGGCAAAATGGGCACATTGAGGGAAAGTATGATGGAATTTCCTGATTTTGGGAATGTTAGAGGAAGTTTCCAAAATACTGTAAAACTAGGACAGTAGACATTTTTGTGGACTCAGATAAAAGATCAGCATCCTCCCCATTAAACTACTTAGGGCCTCTCTATTGCCTTTTATCTTCTTTCTATTTTAATGAATTACAGGTAGTCTTTCACTTAAAAGGACATTGAGATCAGAAGCAGCCATGTGACCAGATCCAATTTTAAAACATTTTACAGCAGTTAATTGAATCACATGGGTGTGAGACCATATCTCATGGTGGTTAAGTTGATCCTGTGATCATAAGTTTGAATCCCTTCTTTTGAATGGACCCACAAATTTTGGTCTTAAAAAAGTACTAAATCATGGTCATGTGACTGCAGGACACTGGAATCAGTTGTAAATGTGAGCTGGTTGTCAAGTACCCACAATACAATAATGTGACCTGTGAAGGAGTGTATGACATGATGGCTGGTAGTGCTTTACTAGCTGTCATTAAACAGCTGGTTGCAAGTTGAATGCGATCTGTAATTGAAAATGAGAACAGGGTATAGATACACAGTTTACAAGATTCTCTAACGCTTTTTCTCTACAAATCTGCCTGCTCTGAATCTTGCTTTTAACGTACTGCGAAGGGCTTAATATACAGTTCCTTCAAGTGCCTTTTGCAATTTCCCAGGTCCAGACTTGTCCTAGGTTTATGCAGGAACCACGGGAGAATGGATTGATCCTACTGGTGGTGAAGATCATGCCAAGAGCAACCTATCCACTTCAGAATTACCAATTCTATACCACCAGCTGTCAAACTGGGTTCCATAATTTGGAAAATTCCCCAAGTGCCTTCCAGACCATCCCTCCCATCCCCAACCAGCAGACATTGTGGCAGATAATACTAATAATCCTGACAGCCTTGTAGATTCCCTGTTAGCAATCAATTACAATTGGACTAGGAAGTAATCAGATCACAACAAAGGCAAGCAGCAATGTCCCCCATATTCTAGTCATAAATTAGTTGCTCAGTCCAGCATATATCTGCCTTCATTATCAGCCAGAGATTACCTGAGGCAAGCCATTCTACATCTATGGAGATCATAAATTCTCTCACTTTCTCCAGCTGAGTTTCTAATAATGGAAGAAGCATCTAACATCTAGACTCTAGATCAAACCCAAAATAGTTCAAGGAGCTCAAGAAGTGAGACCTGTGAGCAACCAATCTACCCAGGCGGTCTCTTCAGCCCATGTAACATTCAGGCGGTTGCATTCTTTGTGGCGTGGCACCTGGGTTTCTCCAGGGGTGCATACTCTGATTAGAATTGACCCCAATGGCTCAGGAGAAGCTATTAGTTTCCCACCTTCAGAAAGTAAATAGAATCAAGGGCAGAGATGCTGCTTATTAATAGCACCAGTTCTCTAGAATAGCCTGCCACAAGAGATTAGACTGGGCCTTCCTCAGATGATGAAGAAATTTTTTTAATGTGGTCCATGACCAGCCTGTAAAACACCTTACATAAAACTGAAATTTAGTGACTTAAGTAAGCAAATCAATAAAATAAAATCTCTGCATGTCATATCTATTTGAATTTGAAAGGAAATATTTTAAGTGAAACTGGTCAGTTACCCAAGATACGTAATTAGGTATGGAGTTAACAGTTCAGAGTAAGTACTCTGTATAAAAATACAATTCAAATGTTTTTAAGTTCTTTATATCACATAAGCTGCTGAAAATTGTTATTAACAATTATTAAAATTGTTATTAACTTTTCCCAAACAGGGTTTCTGATTACGAATAAGATGTTTCTAAAAATCCACATTTGTACCTATTTCCCTGTTCAGGCTTACCATTGAAATTGCTTCAGGATCTCCAAAATAGGATAACATCTATAAGAAAGACGTTCTTGCCTCATCCAAGGAAAGATTTGTTGGGTTTGTCTGTTGTTCCATAATTAACATTGTGATACCCTCTCTTCCTAATGGTAGTCAGAGTTAATATTTACAGCAGCAGAAGCAGGAATGTTAAACTACAGTTACCAGCTATCTCACTAGAGATTGGATCCACTCAATTGGAAGCTGTATACAGCTGTGTTAGCTTATGGTAATGAGTCAGATCAAGTTTGATATCACCTTTTCAGATTAACAGTTTTTATTAAAACCTCAAAGCTTTCACAACCACAACTTTTACAATCTCAATCTTGTTCTTCACTACAATACTATAACATTAAGAGCTCTGTTCAATATACAAGCAAGACTAATATTACCAAGAATAATATCTGGGTTTGTTTACTGTGTATCCTTGTCTTAGTTTCTCATCTTAAGGTAGTAAAAAAATGTGAATGTCCAAAAATGTCTTCAACTTGTTCAGGGAAATCTTGTTTTAAAGTCTATTGTGTTTTATAGTCATCCCTATGGGGTTTAGAAGTTGCTGGCTATACCAATTCCATTTTTATCTCTGACATTTTCTTTTTAATTTTTTCTTCCCCTTATTTCTTTTTGAAAATCATTCTGCTTTGTCTTATTAGTCCCCTTGGGTCTAGTTTTGCAGTCCTAGGCTCTAAAATTCTTTTAAAGTCAATGCGAGAATTAAATGAGCTTGAAATATTTGAGGCAAATCTTCCATTACACCAATCTATCATTGTTACCCTCACTGTCACAATGTTAAAATATTAATAGCAGAACATTTTAACCATTTTTTATTCATTGTATTTCAATATTATTATTTCTTTTTCAGAGTCCTGCTTTTTAACATAAAACATTTTTTATTTATTCAGATATACTGGTTCTTTGGATAGCTATTCTGGTAATAACTTTTAAAATTGAGTTCGATGACAGTTGTACAAGTGTAAATAAAATAACACCAGATTGTGACCTTCCTGTTAAGAGCCAAATTAGACTATGGTACCAGTACATGATATGGCATCAATTACTCAGCAGTTGCTCATCTTTTTCTTGTTTAAAGATGTTTTGGCATAGTGTCACATTGGACAAACACTGTAAATATAAGTAGTGGTGACAGTATGAGAATTGTCACACAAGCTTTGTATATATGCAGTATAGAAAATTTTACCAGTTCTGTGGGATTGGCATGCCCAACACATATTCTAGTCTGAATGTATTTTATTTTTGTTGTTACACAATTCCCACTTATTTTATTTGTATTTATTTGTTCTGCAATGTATACTGTTCAATTCCTTAAAAAAAACTTAATTACTGTTCAATTCCTGAAAAGAAATTTCAAAATGACCATGTAAATTGTTGTATCAAATTTGGTGGGAGAAAATATGAGGCATAGTGATATTTATGTTAAGTCATGGGTGATGGAGTGGAACCAGTAAAGATTTTTGGATGACAATGTAAGCTTCACATTAAAAAAAAAGAATATAGGAAATTGTTTTCTAATACAGTTCAAGATAGCATGTGAGAAATATTTCTTTCAAATAGGCATGACGTTTTTAACAGGGAAAAAGAAAAGTCCCCAGTTTAGTTTGTGGCCTAAGGGGGGAAATTGGTTAGTTTTAAAGATGTTTGGGTGAGGACTGTTATTTTTAGAGGACAAACTCAGTAAGTAAAATAAATTACATAATGCTTCCTTTGTTTCTGTTCAGCTGAACGTTGTTTTGACCCAAGCTAGTGAAGATGCTGGAACAGGGACAAAAAAACAGGGGGATGGTACCAATGTGTGGGATATGGTTAAGTGGAAACTGTTTAGTTTAAAACTGTATGTAGCTTTCTATTGAAATAATCTGTGCTGTAAGTAAGAGAGCTGTTGCCAGATGTTGGAAATGTTTTATTTTCTTGGAAAGGTAGTTGCCTAGGTAAGGAGAATAAGTTCCTTCTTGTCTCCCTGCACAATCATTTATAAAAATACACCTTTATAGAACAGTTTGCCCTCGGAATGTATGAAACCTTGGAGACATTTCCTTCCTAAGGGTGAGATTGTTAGCAGCCTTTCCATCGTTCCAGTAAAAGGCGCATCCAGGGCACCCCGTCCTCTTTATGATGCCTTTCCACCTTTCTCTTCCGCTATATCTGAGGCGGTCTTAGTGGAAATGATTGGCTAATGTAAGGCCAGTCGGCTTTCTCGGCAGGCTTTCAACCGGCCGGTAAAGAGTTAAGGCAGAGGCCGTAAATGTTTGTGAGACTGGCTGGCTGTTCCGGTTCCTTGAGCGAATCCAGTCCGCGCTTTTGGATTGCTCGGAAGAGTCGGATCTACTTTCCCCATTCTCCCTCCTCCGCCCCGCCCCCCCACTCTTGCTCTCTCTCTCTCTCTCTCTCTCTCTCATCCTCCCCTCCCTTTTCTCTTCCTCCTCCTCTTCCTCCTTATCCTACAGCTTTAGTCAGTAGTTTGAGGGGGGGGCACCGTAAGAGCCAAAGTTCGAGGGCTTGCAGACCACTTTCCCCATCAGTGCCTGCTTGGGGGTGGGGTTTAAACAAGACAGAGGAGCGCCCACAGAGGAGCTGCTGGCGAAGTAGCCGGAGAAGTGGAGTGCTGCTTGATTTGGAAGAGTAATATGGCTGATCTAATGGAGTACGGAGCAATTTGTTTTTCTCCGTACGACGCCGAGCTTGGATTCTAACATGTAAATAACTTATGTCGGATTGTTAGCTTTGGGCACGGGTGCCAGCCTCTTTGTTCTTCCAGAGGGTTTGGTGAGAGGAGCCAGTCTGTGCATAATGTTAGGCAGACAGAATTGAGCGTCGGTGAGTACCCTGTCGTTAACTTCTTTGTATTGGAGGGCTGAATATGACAGGAGTCTCGGGCTCTGTGTGGCAGGCCGTGCTACAGTGCCCTGGATACTATGGTAGATTTTAAAATGAAAGAAAGAAATCCAGTAGGACCCATCCTGTTCTGGAAAGTTATCGGGAGGGTTAGATCAAACCTTCGACAGCTTGCCAAGCTGTTAATACTTTTTGTCTTTGCTGATCGTGGGAATAGTTGCAACGGTATCCGTTTAGCATTTTTTAGTGAATTCCAGCCAAGTGAAAAGAAAAAATGTCAAGAAATGTGTAAAAGTCGGCTGTCCACATATCTGGAATACTGAAAAAGTATTTTACGTGGTTCATCAATCTTGCCTTGATAGGGATCGAAGCTATTTTAAAATTATGATAAGCTTTATTTAGGAATAGGTAGTCTCTGAAACAAATTGGTTATGTAACTTTTGTTTCGTGCACTTAATACTCAGGAAAAGGAAAATTCCATCCAGCAGTTTAATACAAATTCGGTTAATTTTGCATGATGTGTGTGTGCAGTTAATTTCTCCAGTAACTTTATCATAATGTTCATTGCAAGTCCTTCAAAAGATAACACATATTTTGATAAACATGTTGACATGTCAGTATAGCTTAAACGTCTTAATTTTGTTCATTTTTGAATGTTTAGGATATATTTTTTAATTTCTCCAATTCTCCCCACTTGAATTACATTGAAACAGGTGTAAGTGGTACAAGGCAAAATATTTTATCACTTCAGTACAATGAGAAGAAGTGAAAAAATATGTGCCTAAATTAAAATGCTAAGTATTGGATTTTGCCATTGTCTAAGTAAATATCCATTATATTACTTTAATGCAAAATAAGATGAATTCTAATAATGAAAAGTGGGCTACTGTTAAAAATATTTTTCATTTTCAATACTTTTTAAGTGGATATAGATAGATACTATTCAGTTAACTGTAGTTATTACAGCTATATTGATGTTCTGTTATAGTGTATTATATAGTAGTTTCCTAATGGTGTAGAAATACTTACTACATAACTTTAATATAACAGCCCAAGACAATTTACTTTGGCTCAAAAATATGGCATCACAGCTCAGTGATTTTTTATAATATAATTTACATAAAATATTCAGTCTCAGGTGATACTTTGTTTTCAGCTTGGCACATACAAACTTCCTGTGTTTATATTTGCCAACTTCCTGTTGAAAAAAAAAAAGCAGTATCAGTGGTTCTGTTTACACAAAGTCATTTTTACAAAGAATAAAAAAATTGTAATTAATGAACTGTATACAATTTATTATTGTTTGGTTTTTATGTGGTAATTCTACATTTTATTTTCAGAAGTCAGCACCATGCCATTCAGCAGACTTTATTTACAGATTATAGGTCAGCGGTTGAAGAAATGACATTATCTTGACATCTAGTCAGCTTATTCTTTAAAGTATGAGTTCCAAATACTGTTCTTTCTCTTAGACTTATTGGTGTTGCTTTTGTTTTGCTTTTATACTGTGGAACAGTGGAAATGTAGTAGTTTATGAGTTTACAAAAAAAAACCTAATCTAATTCTTAACCATTACATAAAATCAACATGGCACCAACCTTTTGTAGTTTAAATACTATTGGTTAGATTTTCTTACTAAGTGGTTAATTCATTGCTGTTTAAGTTTCTTTAAGAAATGATGAGTATAAAATTATCTTGGCATTGCATCACATTTTCTTTTTGATTCACTGATAGACTTATTGTAAATATAGCAAATTACAGATATTTTGTCACACAATTATGTATTCAATAAGGTAAAGAGAAAGCACTGTTGGAGTTTGGAAGACGTTAGGTATTTAAGGGTGAGATTTTAAGACTGCTATAGTAATATTGTCTGATAGAAGTAAAATCTTAATTTTTTTAAATTTAAGGTTTAATATTTAAGAAAGATTATTTGTGAATATAGATTTAGTGGGTGAACAGTTAATCACAAGCAAATAGGTTTATTTATTCTAATAAGTTGCATTGTTCTGATCTAAAGAAAAAACCAGATATTATAGAACTTACACATTGTACATTACACACCCAATATTCATTTAGTTTTGGCTTAGACATTTATGGGAACACATTAGTTGTAGTGTTGCATGGTGCAATCCCAGTTTATATATTCTGATGCATTATATTCAGTTTATATATCAAACCCACCCCTATTGGAAAGTTCGTTATTGCTTGTTCACATTTTAATGCTAATTCTTCTATATTACTGGTTTGTAGAATGAAAAAAAATGTTACCATCTATGCCAGTTTGACATTTTATGTTTTGGATTTTTTCCAAACAGCTGCAACCATTCTCTGCTCAGAGGAATTTGCAGTTAAAGGAAAAACTGATGAAAGTAAAATGAATATAAAATTCCAAATATACATTACATTTGCAGCACTTGCTACCTACAGAATGGCATAAATGCTTTTTATGAAAATATTTATTGATAGAGATTTGCAGATTATTTTTGAGATATCAAACTATACCTAAGGCAATATGAAAATGACAGTTGACTGGAAACATTTGACAGGCAGACAGCCCTGAATTTGGAAAATTGTCAGAAGAGATTGTTCTTCTCTAATATAAAGCTTGACAGCAGGATTAGAAAAATTGTAATAAAAATCTTGGCACTGCTTAGATGAAATTTCACTAGTGAGTTTAAAGTTGCAGGTGTTTCATAAGTCAGTTGTAAGATAACAGGTTTGTGGTGCACTGACAAAATAGCTGTGATTCAATTAAACATCTATGAAATCAGGCGTTCTTATTGTCCAAAAAAGTCAAAAGTGTTAGACAAAACTGTTCTGCATGTTTAAAAGTTTTTAGTGGGTGGGGATATGTTAACCATTATTGGATTTTTATGAAGAAAATTTTCTATAAAATCTTTATAGAAGAAAGAAGGGAAGGATGGATCTGTAAAAAGCCTATGGTAGAAATAATGTTAAGACTTATAAATACTTAGCTTGTTATTTCCAGGTATAAGTATCAATTATAGACATTGCTATAAAACATGTTTGCTTGATTGTTAACTATTATGAAGAAAGATATAGTTTGAAATTTTAATGTTGTAGTTTGATTTTTCATTATAGAAACTGTTCTTTTGATCAGGTGATATGTAAATTGATTTTTTGCCTTGTAGATAATTTGGACTGCCTGCCTAGTTACCTTGCAACAGAGAGCAATTCAGAGGCTGGATTGCTCTCTGTTGTTTTTATAGATTATTGGACAAATAAATAATTGTATCATTGTCTAAAGCAAATAACATTTAGATCATTTAGTTAGTGGAGACTTCATATGACTGGTTCTTCTTTGGGGGAAAAAAGCAAAAATAATAAAATTTCATTGTAAGAATCTTTATCCCAATTAACACTAGTGGTTTCATAAGACATATTAGGAAGTTGAGAGAATCAAGAAATGACATAGTGTACAGTAAAAGTATAACTATGACTAATTGCTCTTTCTACAAGTTACAAGTGCAAGGATGGGTAGCAAGTTCAGTGACAAAATGAATTTTGAATGTCAAAGGTAGCAATTGCTAATTCTTCCAGGATGTGAAATGCTTAGACCTTCAAACGCTGCTTCAAAGCTCATGAGAGTGCAAATACACTACCTGTTGGCAATACCATAAAGCAGGTATGCAATTGTGAGAAAATCATAGCTGCTTGAAGATGCATCAGCAGGTGCTATTTTTGTGCTTCTCCTACACTGAAGTAGGCATCCAATCTTTTGGCTTGCCTAGGCCGCATTGAATGAAGAGGAATTGTCCTGAGCCACATGTAAAGTATATAATATAGTGTGTATGTGTATACACACACACACACACACATTTTCTCTAATGTTAAAGGCTTATAATCTTGTGGGGCCACATAACTTTTGCCCTGGGCCATAAACTGGATATGCCTGCTTTAAAGTATCTGTAAGCCGTAATATATATCAACCTGGAGAAAACTACATTTATAATTATATAAATATAATTTCTTTTCAAGACTACCAAGAGACTAGCAAAGTATCTTGGGAGGGTAGAAGGAAAATGTTTAGAGTTTAAAACTCTATGTGTGTTTGTATATATGTATGTAAAGCCTTTGCAATGGACAGTTAGTGGTTGTGATTAAGGCTTTGTTCCTGTCTATGCAATTTTTAATAGCAATAGCACTTAGACCTATAATCACTTTAGAGTACTTTATAGCCCTCTCTAAGCAGTTTGCAGAGTCAGCATATTTCCCCCAACAATCTGGGTCCTCATTTTACCCAACTCGGAGGGATGGAAGGCTGAATCAAACTTGAGCCTGGTGAGATTCGAATTGCCAAATTGCAGGCAGCTGGTTGCAGCAGAAGTAGCTTGCAGTACTGCACTCTAGCCACTGCGTGACCAAGGCTCTTTAAACGAGCTGATTAATTCTGAGAGACTTAAACTAAAGTAAGGTAGGTGTTGAATAGTGCAAAGCCTAACAGTGACCTTTGTGATAAGTCTAACTTCCAGTTAGGATAGTTAGTTCTATACAAATGATATTTGTGCGTGGTTCTTTCTGTGATGACATTGTGTATACTTCTGCATTCATATCAGAAGCACCTACCAAGGTGCTTCCAGGTTGAAGGATTAGCCGGTGACATCACTGTTGCCCAAGGGGGCTCCTTTCATATCCCATTGTTGTATATTTGTATATGATCAAAGTAGACAATATTGGACAGTTGGTCAAATAGTTTCAATGGTTGTACAGCAGTTTCTTTTGATTCTACATGTATAGTAATTTAAAGCAGAGAAAAATGAGCATGAGATGGGTTGGGGTTATTTATTTAATTAATTTATTGAATTCATGTTGCCACCTATTTGCCCATGGATGGGGAGAAAGGGTTAGTAATGATTAAAGTACATTGGAATGTACTTTATATGGAAATGTGGCCCACGAATGACTATATCTTTCTCTATGAAGAAATTTCTCTGTTAAATGTATGTTTGATACTTATTTTCTCACATTGTTAGTTTTTTTTCCAAATCCATTCCCTATCAGTTGTTCCTAACCAATACTTTTCCTGAATTTTACTTTTCTTTGAATCTATTGTCATAGGTGATTTTGTAAACATCTTCTCTCTCCATGGTTTCATATTAATCAAACTACTTTTCTACATTGCATACGGGCCACCAGAAAAAAATCCAGAATTTTAGAGCTCATGTTTTTGTGAAATGCTTAGTTTAGCCCGCTAGAGATTTTCTTGTTATCTGTGCTTTAAAGGAATCTATTTCAGTGGTATTGTGGGGTGGAATCTGTTGGGTGAAGATAGAAAGGTATAAAGATGCTGGATGCTTCTTTCTTAAACTGATTTGAAATGTCTTTGTACTGGAAAGTATCTGAAGGGTTCTCCTCAATGGAAAATTCCATATTTTCTAAACACATTAACTTATTAGTTAATGTGATTAACATATTAGTTAGCCATACTCAGTACAGAGATATTATTTGGGAATAAGTAGAGTCTACACAGATAATCCTCGACATACAGCAGTTTGTTTAGTGACTGTTTGAAATTACAACGGCACTGAAAAAAGTAGCATGATCATTTTTCACGCTTATAACCATAACCATAAATGAAAAATCGTTAGGGGAAAATAATTCTGAAGACTGTTGTATTAAATTGTATTGTTAAGTTCCTAATATGTTGTCTCAAATGGTAAAAGGAATAAAACCTGATGCAGTCTTGCAGACCTTTTTTTTTAAAATGTAACAATTTCAAATTGGTAATAAATTTAAAGGAAGTATGCAAACCCACAGATATATACTGGAACATATCTCATGTCAACAACTTTTCCAGTATCTATAATGGTCAACTGAAGTGGCAAGGGTGAATTTGAATGGACCTATTATCAGTTTTTTCAGACAGATCTAAAGATGATTTCAGACTGCCGCATAATCTTCATTTGGCGGAACCCTACATTACAATAATTTAACATGTTACAATTTCTAGGTTAAATAGTCAATGAAATGTAACTTTAAAAGACTCCAAAACTTTAATGGTTTTCAGACTACACAAGTTTATGTAATAATAAACTTATTAGTTGCTTTTGATGCAGTATTTTTAGTTTATATAAATCATGGTACTGGGTACCGTTACACAGTATAAATCAGCTCAAGAGTTTCCAGCATTATCTAGTTCCATTTATGATTACCAAAACAGTTATTTTCCTTTTTTATTTGTTTTACCTACCATTAATTCAAAATTGGTCATAGTTGAGCCCATACCAGAGAACATAGTGGATTCTCCATGTCCTTACTATAGCTAAAAGACTGATTGCAAAAATATATGTATGTTTGGACATCTTTTTCAGTCAAGTACTTTTTACAGTAGCACAGGGAGAAGAAATAATAACTTCCAAATGTTTCCTGAAGTGTAATGAAGAGTTACTTTTGGACCCCCTCCCCCCACTTTTCTTACAGAACTCTTCTGGGTCTACATATTTTTGGGTTTCCTATATGCTGCATGTTTGGTATCCTCCCATTGATTTGATTAATATTAAAGTATGATGGTATGTAATTTATCAATACTGCGTAGGCCAGCTCAAGTCCTTTATGGTTGATTTGAGATGTTTTGGATCACTGTGTAGCTGAAATACAGTATATTTATAAAATGTATCTGTGTAAAATGTGAAACCAATTTTTTAGAAGAGCTTCAAGTCTTGCTTAGTTTTCTCCTTAAATATGTTTTTGACACAACAGAACCAAACCAAACCAATGACATATCCCCGCTTGCCAAGGGATTGGATGTTACTGGTTAGTGAGTAGAAATTGCTGTTTTGTGCCATTATAGCAAACCTGGCTTGATTTGATTTTTAAGGCTTCTGATTATGTTACTTTCCATTAGTGCAGTGATCCCCAACCTTTTTTGTACCAGGGACCGGTTTCATGCAGAAACACTTTTTCAAGGACCGGCTAGGGTTTTTTATTTATTTATTTATTTATTTTATTTTATTTTATTATATATTCCACTCATTGAAAAGCTAGTTATGACTTAATTTAATTATAATCAAAGTTGGATTGGATTTAATAATTATGGTTAATACAGGCATGATATTCCCCTCTGAAAAAAAAATCGGGACGGCCAAAAGAGACCCCGCGCTGCGCGCCAAGAAATCACACACATACCACCAATACTACATACCCTTCCTTTTCAGCCGGTCAGGTGTTGATTAGCTCCGGAGCTGGGCAGCTGCTTCCCTGGTGGTGGGGCCGAGGTCGCCGCCCGGAAAGCGCCTGCTGCTTTCCTTCACCAGGGCCGGGTGGTGGCGTGTTGCCCTGCACCGCGTGACCCCTGCCTGGCAGCACGCTTCTTGGCATGAGGCAACCGGGTTGCCCAAGGAGCCCGGCTGGCCAGGCGAGGGGAAGGCAGCGAGGGCCCTGCTGGGCTGGGGTGGAAAACTCACTTGGCAAGGGGCCGGGGAAGCCTGCGGGTGGAGGACCAAGTGTGCTGAGAGGCAGAGATTCTGCCGAGGCTGTCAGACGGAGAGATGGCTGGTCTGTGGCTGCCCAGCTCCAATTTCCTGCCGCTCACCTGAATGGCCTCTAGCCGTGTGTCGGTGAGGCGATTGAAGAAGAGCTTCTCCTGAGCCTTTTACCAGGTCGCTGGCCGATTCCAAAGAGGGCGAGGGAGTTCGTGCAGGCTGGGATCGAGGTAATCGACAGCAGTGTAACCTCCCTTCACCAGAGCCTCGCAGAACTCCTGGCATAAGCCCGGCGAATCAGGAGCCTCCTTCTTAGGGAGAGCAGCTTCTCCACGGCTACCACGTTTCCCTTTTCTCTAGCCACGCCCGGCGTGGAGTTGACTTTTTGGTCAAGTGAGGCTGAGGGACAGCGTCAAAACCAGTGCTTGATCCAGCACGTCGGAACAAGATGGCGCCGAAGCAAAATAGGCGGCCCAGTCCCAAATGTCCTACGGACCGGTACCAGTCCATGTACCGGTGGTTGGGGACCCCTGCATTAGTGTACCAAAAATCTTAAATTATTAAAATTTCAAAATCTTTAATTATAAATAACCTTATGCAGGTAGTCCCTGATTTACAACATTCATTTAGTGACTCTTTGAAGTTACAATGGCACTGAAAAAAATGACTTATGATCATTTTTCACACTTACGACCATTGCAGCATATGCCCATCTGATATAAATCAGGTGATTTATATTCAGATGTTTGGCAGTTGACTCCCTTGAAGATAGTTACAGTGTCCTGGGATCACGTGATCTCCTTTTGCAGCTTTCTAATAAAATCAGTGGGGAAGCAAGATTCATTTATGAATTGTTACTAATTTAAGAACTGCAGTGATTCAGTTAACTTATGTGACAAGAAAAGTTGTAAAATGGAGCAAAACTTATTAAACAAATTTCTGATTTAGCAACATAATTTTTGGGCTCGATTGTGGTCATAAGACGAGGACTACCTTATTACGTTATATTCCTTCAATCTTCGATGTCTTTTAAATTAAGATAATCCCTCTGCTTCTTTATGGCTTCCAAATTTACTCTTTTGCAAGACTTAATATTATTGAAATCATTTCAAGTAAGTTTATTGACATCATAACCATGATTCCAAAAATATTAAAAGTGCCATCTCCATGGTAGAAGCAAGCATAATTTCATCTGATGTTACAGCACAATTTCTTCCTTTTACTTTCTAACTAAAGTTAATTCTATTTCCCATAGGTTTGGCCCCTTTAATATTTAGAAATCATTTTTTTAATTAATATGGCTTTTTAAAGCCATAATAAAATTAAATTGCTGGGATTTTCTATTGAAAATCTGGCCTTGCTAGGTTTTGATAATTCTAGAACTTCTCTTTAGCAGTGAATTTGGTATGTAGATCTTCGAACAAGCCTAGGTAAGGTGTCACTCCCCAATATTTATCACTTGCTTCCAGAAGAGTTCATTTCAGCTTCTTATTTATCATCACTAACAATTTCGAAATTTTGTAAGGCCTTCACTAAATCCAGCTTGGATATTTTCTCTCAGGAGTTTTTTGGGGGACTTTTTTAGTGGTACTGCTGTGCATCTTTGATGATTTAATAGAAACTCCAAGATATGTGTTATTATACTCTATTATATATAAAAGGATTCTAGTAATCTTTTCTATTATATATAAAAGGATTCTTAAGTAATCTTGTCTTGAAATTTCAAAGTAGGGAGGTGATTTCTATTTAATGTTATTTCTTTTGGACAATGACTCAAAAATAACCTCAAATTGCCCAGTTTTGGACTACGGTTTGTGTTGTATATGGCACCATTACTTGAGTTTAGAACTTCTTATAATAGCATTTTGAATATATTGTAGTATTGTTATTTTTAATTATTTTGGATTCTATTACTTTTATTGTTTTTCTGTTACGTATATATACAGTATAGAATAATGTCATACTTCTTTCATATTTTTAGCTGGCATTATGACTGCACTAAATTTGCTTTGATATAAATAATCTTAATAATCTGCTTGATTTACAATATTTAAATTCTGGGTGAGTTTTTCCCTTTTAGAATTGCAATTCAGGTTACAGCAGGAGTGATATTTATTGTTAACTGAAGGATGTGTTGTTATTTCCATTCATTTCCATTCTGTATCAATTGATTCTTATGAAGATGATTTAAATGACAGGCAAAAAGAACGTTAGGCGTTTGCAATTAATAGAAAATGGATTAAATCTGGCCTCCTCCAAGGCCTTTATTAAAATCATATTTTTTCCTATCTGTTAATTTTTCTGTTTTTTATTCATTCTTTACATTTATATGGTCACCCATCTCACAGAAAGTGATTCTGGATGGTATACAATAGTTAAATATAAAATAACTAAAACATTTAAATAAATACACATAAATAAAAACATGTACATGAGAAGATTGAAACCAGAATGTTATACATGGTGAGCCAATGTGTGAGTTTTCTGCTGCCAAGTAAGGGCTGTTGCCAATCTTACCTCAGGTGGATGAACTTCCAAAAGGTGGTTGCTAGGTCAGAAAAGTTGGGTCTCCTCGGTTCTGTCAGGTGGAAATCCTTAGCAGCTGAGACTCACAACGTGCCTCTCTTGCCAGGTCTGATGGGACAGATAGAAGTAATGGGAGAGAGGCCGTCCCTCAAATAATCCTCTCCCAGGCCATGCATGGATTTAAAATCAAAACCAGCAAGCTTGATGTGCACCTCAAAGCAAACTGGTAATCAGTAAAGCTCACAGATTAGAGGTGTGACATGCGAACTCCTGGGGCCCCCATAGTTGCCTCAAAGTAAAGGACTACCTGTAGTCCATTCAGGAGGCAAGGTTTAAATAACTTTAAATTACTTATTGATAATTTATTTAGTTTTCAAATAGTTTTTAACTGGTTTTAATAGCTTTTATTAAAAATATTAAAGCAACTTTTAAAAAAATCCTATATATATCATATGGTCCAAAACCCTGAGGTGGGAAGGAGAAATAGAAAAGTAAATTACATGTACAACATGCATGCAAGTTATCTAAAGAAGGGGGATAGAAAAACCAAAGTCCACATGAATGCAACAGATATATTTTTCTTGTCAATAGCTTTTTTCTAGAACAAATGGCAAAAATGGGAGCTTGAGGCAGGGGAACATCAGAAATAATAAACTGAAAGGATGAGAGTTTTCAAGTAGCTTGCTTTTATTTTGAATAAGTTACTTAGGCTGATGATCAAAGCCCAACATTAAAATAGAACTTATTGGTTCTCTTTGTTACTAGGCAACATTTAAATTGTGACTGCTCCAAGTACCTAGGAAAAAGAAGTAAAGAAATTGAAATAAAATAAGCCCCAACTTCTTTTGAGTAGCTAACAAGAAACTTTTGAGATGAAGCTCACATTTTGTTTTTTAAAAAATGTAGATTGTCTGCTGTTGTTTACTGCAGTTCAACAAAAATTGGTCAGCAGTAGTACTTGGGAATAGGGACTTTATTCCATAATGGAAGCAAGATACATATAGGTATTGGAGGATCTTCTTGTGCTGAAAATAGTAAACGGTCTGTATAATTGCAGTATATCTCACAGGGGTTCTGAAAAATCCTTTGTGAATAGGCAGCTATAAACCATAACATAACAATTCTTCAGAGGATCGGGAACAATTTTCATTAGATATAAATGTATTCTTAGATACTAAAAGTGAGGGAAAGTCAGTTGAACTGTTTTCATGTACTACTTATTAAAAGAAGTGGATGCAGTATTAAAATATGATCAGGAACTACTTTAAAATCCTTTTAACTACTTTTTAGTAGATTAAAAAAGATAAGAAATACAGTATTTTAATATTTAATACAAATATTAAATATAAATCTGTAAATCTTCATTTCTATTAAATCTATATTTTACCCATAGATTTCAGAAAAGCTCTCTGAGCTTAACTCACGGATATGTCAACGGAGTCAGACATGGAAAGTCGACTGGCTCCACTACCAGCTGTGTGTAAAAGCTACATTGGACATAAAGGGATTTCACATTTATTATGTGGGTGGAATGATGTCACTTGGTTTGATTATGCCCCTTTCAAGCTGCTGTGATAATTACCTGCTTATTACCAGAAGTGGTGAACCCATTTTCGGTACTTGTTTGCTTTTGCTGTCATGCCCTAATTGCTATATAATTTTGCCCCTGCCAATTATAACCATTATGTAAAATTTTAGTGATGAAGTAGAAAAATAGGGAAAATATCAGTGTGGTTTTCATAATTTTGTCTGAATTTTCAGTTATATATCTTGATGTATTATCTCTAAGGCACAAGACCTGATTGTAACTTTTGGACAGTATCTTTTTCCTTCCTTCTCATATGCATACAATTTACTTCACTTTTCTCTGAATCAAGATTGACTGTTAAGTTTACAGGAAGAATTAAGTTCAGCCTATTGAGTTGATTCTTAAAATAGCAATATTTTCCTGGATTTGAATAATGTTCACAGCAATAATAACCTAATATCTCATGATTTCATTATCTTTCATGATTGCAGAAAACTTGCAATTGAACTGGAACTACCTACTGGTATTGCACAAGTTTCTCTACTGCTTAAAATAAGAGAAATGTATTTACATTGGAGCCTGTGCTCAGAGTATGAAGGAATACAAGCATCACACCTACTTTAGTAAATTGTACTGAACACAATGGATCTTACTTCAAAGTCCTCAAGACTCTTTTATAAGATGCTACATAAATTTTTTTTCAAAAACATACAAATGTTAACTACGTATTCTTTATGCAATAAAGAATTTTCTCTGAACAACACTAGCACGATAGAGGAGAAAAAATTACATATAAAAGGTCACATCAGAACCATAATTAATTTTGGTTTAATTTTGTTTTAGATAAATTGATAGAGGGATTACAAAACATATTTTATTATGCTAGTATAAAATTCTACAATATTCATATATTGTACTGCATAAGTATTTGTTTTATTTGTTCCATAAATAGCATTTCATGTCATGTAGATTTAGTATTATGGATTCTTAGAAGAGACTGAAAACAAATAGTCACTTCATTTTCTAAATCTAAAAGCCTATAGATGATAGAGAAATCCAAAACTCTTATCCACTTGTAATTTTAAACGCAACCAAAGGGAAACTTCATTAAATATTTTCCTAGAGAAATAAAATTAATTAAACTTTACTTTATTAAAAGCAAATTAAATTCAAATTAAGTTTTTTTTGTCCCTATCTTTTGGAGTATGTTTTCTGTATGACACTACAGTCATATTGGGAGCACCAAAGTGCTTCCAGGTTGAAAGAATGAGCTGATGACATCATTTTTGCCCAAGGTGCACTCAGTTGGGGGCTCTCTTCATATCCCATAAAGCTGCGTCGTACCCTTCTATCTACTTTTGTTCACTTGCTTTCGATTGCTGGTTTGGCAAGAGCTGAAGTAACCCCCTTTGCATGGCAAGAACCAGGTCTTGAACGCGAGCATGCTGATCATCAGCCCAGAATCCCAACTATGTGAGCCACCGTGCTCCACTAACAATACATGATATAAATTATAAAGAAGAATTATTGAAACTTAAAAAGAAGGGAACCGTAGCCGGAAATAAATATTTGCATTTTGATATTAAGATGATACAAATTCACCAAAAGATTTTTTGCTATGTTTACTGGGCCTTTCAGAGAATATTTTTTAAAAAGTTCGCTGTTAAGTTCATTATATCAAAGGAATTTACTTGGCTTAAATAATAGAATGCATATCTGTGTGTCTTTTCTGTATTTGCCCTTTTGATTTTGATGTTTCCCCTATCACTTTTTTTACAGTTCCAATATTTTTTTATTTTATTTATTAATCAAATTTATATACAGTAGCTGCACATATCTGAGAAGTGACTTCGTGTTGTGCTATTGCTGGGTTAAACTTGGTATATTGTTAATAATAGGCCCAAAGATTTTATATTTTATTCATCAAATAAAATTGTTGTAGTCTTACTTTGAAGTTTAAAATATAACAAGATACAAAGGTCAATGCTTAGTTAGTTTAAATCACGGTTTTATTTGGAATGGAGAAATATGTTGAAAATATTTGCTCATTACTGTTTGAAAGAGGGGATCCCCCTTTAGGATCCAGATTCTTTTACTAAAGTACAGGTAGACTTTAATTTACAACAGTTTAGTGACTATTCAGAGCCACAATGGCACTGAAAAAAAGTGACTTAGGACCATTTTACAGATTTATGACCATTGCAGCATCCCCATGATCATGTGATAAAAATTCAGACACTTGGCAAGTAATTCAGATTTATGACTGTTGCAATGTCCTGGGATTATGTGATCGCCTTTTGCGACTTTCTAACAAGCAAAGTCTATGGAGAAGCAACTATAATAACCAATATTACTAATGTAACAACTGCATTGATTCACTTAACAACTATCGCAAGAAAGATTGCAAAATGGATCAAAACCTACTTGACAACTGTATCACTTAGCAACAGTTATGGATGTATGTTGAGGATGACCTGTATTTTATTTGCCTCTGATGTTACATTAGGAGCAGATAGAAAATGCACATCTTGATATTTCTCTGTATTGTACATTTCACCCATTATTATTGTAAGGTTTAATGTTTAATGTTTAATAAAATTTTGTACTGTAATGAACAAAATAGTTTCCTTGGTAATTTGGTGCTTTTTTCCTAACGTTATAAATTGTGTTTTTCTTTCCTCTCACAGGCCTCGAAATAGAGGAAAACCTGCAGTGGAGGATGAAGACAGTATGGATGGATTGGAGGCAACAGAAACAGAAAACACTGTGGAAGTTGGTAAGGCAAATAGACTAGGACTGATATAGATAGATTTAATAAATGTCTAAACTGAATTTATACCATGGAATAGGCTAAAATGATCGTAGGGTCATAGCGTTTTAATTTTCGTCCCAAAAGGGAACTTTAGAGTATGCTAGGCCAGAAACATTACATTTTTCAGCCATTCTTAAAGCAGCTATGAGATAGCATGGTAACTCCACTTTGAAGTATCATTTTGGAATTGAATCTCAACTGGAATTGAGAGTACATGTAAGTGCTGCCTATCCTATTAAGCAACTTTGGTTCAGTGTGTTGTGTGTGAACCTAGCAATTCTATCCCGAAGGTGCTTTTTCCAAAAAGCAATTGGATTTTCTTGGTTTTTTTCCTTTGAAAACCTTTTGCTTCTGAGAAGCTTCTTCTGTTCTAACTGACTGGTGTGGAATAAAATGGTTTATATTCTTTGCAGCTATCCAGTTGTTAGCACTCTGAGAGTTGTTGAGGGTTTATCTGTAGCTTCAGTCATCTGAATCTGAGAGTAAACCGGTGTGGAATCTTCTTGATAGGTGGTATCATATCTTCCCCTTCTGTTGAGGGAGGACTGTTCAATTTTGATATAAATGGCCTCTTTGACTCCTCTTTCAAATTAGTGCTCCTCTCTGTCCAGAATGTGAACTTTGATGTCTTCAAAAGAATGACCCTTGTCTTTCAGATGCAGACGGACTGCTGTCTTGATGAGTTTGTTGTGCGATGTGTTTGTGACTCTTTTTGTTGCATGAATCAGGACCCAATGTCAAACCATAGTTCATTTATTTGAGGATAAGTAGTCCTCGAGATATGACGTTAATGGTGCCTGGCCATTACAGTCACATGTCACAACAGTTGTTAAGTGAAACAGCATCACTTAACTTTCCTTATGCAGACATAAAATGAATAAGAGAAGTGTTGAATAGTGCATAGGATGCCTCGGCAGTAGGCCCAGAATACCTGTCCAGGGTCTCCCAAAGTTACCCCCACCACCTGAGGCATCCTATGCTCCACTTCTTGACAGGATCTCCACAGTCCTTCAGCTTTCTTCCCATCCAGCAGGTAAGAGAAGATTAGGTCTGTTGCGAACTTGCAAACTTTGGCTGCCTTGATCTCACCTTGCTTGCTGAGTGAGAAGGAAACTGAGGTTTGCAAGCACCAGCTGATTCATGCCTGCTACAGCTGCCTGATCTCCAATGGGTGGATAAGTGGCTGCAGGGACCCAGCAGGATTGAATATCCTTGTAAGAGCAAATGATTGTGGGGTTGTCATAGTCATCGTAACTATGAAATTGTTGCAAGTATTTTCTGGGAACTCTGATGTAATTTTGAATGGTTTGCTAAGTGATCTGTCCTAAGTCAAGGACTACCTGTATTGAACGTTGTACAAAAATACTCATTTGTATTAGGTGAACCCTGCCTTTGTGTGAGAGTTATCTATTCCCTTGATCTCAAACAAGTAACGCCTGTATGCTTTATATATGATGTGCCTTCAATGGCTCACTTTGGCATATTTGCAAGCCACTTCAAAAATAACATTTTCTTATTCTGATATGATCTGAATTTCACTTTAATATACTTCAATTATGGCCTTTTGCTCAAGGATAGTTTCCTTGGGCGGTGTTAACCAACTGCCTACTATATCTAGAAGAATATATATTTGGACTTCCGGTTTGCCAGGCTTCGGTGGCGGCGGGGATTTGTGATCCTGCGCGATCCCTGTTGCGCTAGCCGTCTTGGTGCCTCCGATCCTGATGGGTCTGGAGGATAAGGTTGCCCCATAGAGGCAGCCGAAGATAGGGAGGATCCGGAGAGGGGTTTGGGGGTATCATAGACCCCCTCCTCACCCGGCATAATCTCCTTTTATCAAGGCAGTGGAGCAGCGGTCAGTAATGGCCGCCACAAAGAAGCTGGCAGCTGGACAAGATTGTGCTGGAGGAAGAAGGAGAAAGAAGAATCAGGAGAAGTGAAAATGCTGGCTGAGCCGGGAAAATAACAACTCTTAAATATCCTGGAAACTGAATTGCTTGAATTGCCTGAAAGATACATTGTATCCCTAAGAAGATTGGAAAGCGGCGGAGAAAGCTGTCAAGGGAAAACTTTTTTTTTCTTCACTCTCCCACCCCATAGAAATAGCAGATGGAGATCTGGAAAATATATTTGGGCACCGAAGATAACTCAATTTGAAAGTTAAAGCCAAGAGATAAAGGATTCCTGGACATTGGATTTAACAACTTAAGAAATCGGAAAACCCGTATTGGAGGTATGGATTTCTGAACATTTAAAGGAAAATCGTTATTGTAAGTGGGAAGGGAGAGGAAAAAAAAATTGGAGCAGAATTTGAAAAAGGAGGAGATTGCCTAGAACTTTAAAGAAAGATATATCTTAATTGGAACTCTTTTATTAAACAAGAAAGAGAAAGAGAAATAGAAGAAAGAAAAAAAGTATTAAAAGAAATAGTTTATTTGGATTTTTTGGTGACTTTGGAATTTTTTGGAATTATTTTTGATTAATACTTGGGTGGTTGTTTTGGAAAAAGTTTTTCTCTTCATGATGGCATTGCTTGTGAATGAACTAAAAATTGAATATCAAAAATATAAAAAAGAACAAGATGGAAAAGATACTTTGGGCACTCTTTTTCAATTTCTAGAAATGGCGGTATGCACTTTTGAAAAATTGACTACGCAGCAGGATGACTGGGACAAAGAAGAAGAAGAAGCCATCTTTGATGAACAATGAGTTCTTTTTGGGGAGGAGGAGAAAGAGGAAAAGAAAAAGGGGATTTTAAGGTTTGAAAAAACAATCAAAAAAGAGAAAAATGAGATGAAAGTGGATACAAGGTTAGAAAACAACAGAAAGTAGGTAAACAGAAGAAGAAAAGGGAGGAGGAGAAACAAAGGAGTAAAAAGGGTAAGGAAAAAAATAAGAGAGAAAGGAGGGGATGAGAAGCCTTAATGGTGGGAAGCAAGATTTAAAGAAACAAAACTTATTTAGAGACAATGGGTAAATCTAATTGAAAAAGGGATTCTGGAAGGTACATAAGATTGTGTTTTTATATGTGTAAAAGTAAAATGTTTAAGATATAAATGAGTATCAATATATATGATTAGCTTTTTAATGGTATTGAAAGTAGTTTTATATGCTTTTATTTTGTTATTGTAGTGTTTTTGCTTTTCTCGTAAAATTTATTGTGTAATTTTAGAATGTACTAAACAGAATCCCAGTATAAGGTAAGTGTTATATTAAGTATTATTAAATTAGGGGAAAGAGTCAAAGGTGTCACTCCAATCAGTGTACAAGAGAAGTATATTTAAAGAGAAAAGATGAATGGATAGCTGGAAATAGAGCAGACAAAGAATGATAAGTATTATGAATTGAATTGAGATAAGATAAATAAAATAAAACTAAGAAAGATAAAAGAGGGAAGAAGCTATATAGAAAATTGAAAATGGTAATAAGATATGGAATTATATATAAAGTAAATATGATTTTTGGAATTTGTGTCTGTGTGAAGAGTTTTAACCTGGGATTAAGCAGCTTTCAGAAAAGATGTTTTATGTTTTTTATGTTTTATATGTTTATGTATTGTTTTTGAAAAGCAATAAAATTTTAACTAGCAAGAAATATAATTTGGATAATAGAATGAAAAGGAGAAGTTGGGATAAGATATGAAGTTGAACAGATAAAGTAAATATATATATTACAATTTGGAACTATTTTGTATGTTCTATTGGTTTTCTTAGAAAAGATCTTTTATGTTATTATGCCTTGATTGTTTGTGCATTGTTTTGTAAAATTAATAAAATTTGTCTTAAAAAAATAATAATATATATATATTTGGTTCCAGTTTCTTCTATTTTTTTTTCCTTAAGAAGAAAAACAGGTTAGACCAGGGGTGTCAAACTCAAGGTCCATGGGCTGAATATGGCCTTTGGGGTACTTAGATCTGGCCTGTGGAGCCTCCCAGGAAACAGCAAAGAGCTGGCCCGAAAGTGCCCCTGCCAGCAAAAACAGAGCTTGGGAGGGTCACGTGTGTCCCTCCTGAGTTCTGTTTTCACTGGCATAGGGTTGTAGGAGGCCATCCCAGCCGAAAATGGAGATCAGGAGCCCGTTCTCCCTGGAAGAGCACTCGGGCCCACAGACACCCCTGACACAAGTGACATCAAGATGTCCACACTCATCCTGGCCACGTCCCCCCCCCAAGCGCAAACACAATCCCAATGCGGCTCTTAATGAAATTTAGTTTGACACTCCTGGACTAGACTCTCTTTTGAAATAGTGATTAGGCTGCTTTTGGTAAAAGCTGATCATTATCAGCTAAAAACTAGTGTCAAACAACATTCTGTCTGTTCATAAGTGATAGATTGTTACTAACAAAGCTCAAAGGATTCTTGAGTTAAACATTATTAGATTTATTTTGATTGGGGGGAAAATGAATTTTACAAAGTTATGGAAGTCAAGAAGTACAATCCTGTTTGTAGTTCTCTTGGTAGCCTTTGTAATATTAATCTTGGATTGATAGTCTAATTTGGTTTTGGAGTTTATTGTAATAAATTTCTGTATTTTTGCTCTTGCTTGGATGGTTGATTCCCAAAAGGGATGCTTTGGGATTATTGTTCTGCTCTGTAGCAATTAAGGTATGTTCAAAACAGTATCTGTTTTAATTTTCATATTATTTAGCATATATCTGAAACTGTGAATTTGCCCAGGAACGGGGAACAGGGAATCACGAGAAATAGAAAATAGCCCAGTCTCTTCCATGCATGTTGGAAGCATTTGAGCAGTGAGATTTGCAATAAATAGAATGAGCTAGAACCTAATCCAGACAGAAATGTTGCTTTAATGTATGGTTCATCTGCCCAGTTTTTGTGATTTGCACGATTGAGTGGTGAATGATGGTTTTGGATGGAACTTGGTTCAAGAACCAGGTTGATATTTTCGGTATGCTGTAGGAGGCAGGAAGCTTAGATTTCTATGAATGCCTTTTATCAGCTGTGATTTATGAACAGAATAGGCTACTTCCATGGCAGAGACAGCTTTGTGTTAGTTACCTAATACTTTGGTTGCCCTTAGGTAATTGCTGCATTGAATTATTAGGCCTCCAAAACAAACTGAAACTAATGGAATGAGTTTATTAACGGGCATTGGTAGATATTACCACATTATGACAATTCTCTCTCAACTGCAGTACCTGCTAACTTGCCTTGTGTGCCCGCTCTGAAGTTTTATTATTTATTCTGTTCTAAGGTTGCATAAGATAAAACAAGATAAATCAATCAAGTGAGCTGGCAGGGTCAGAGGAGATGTCCTTTGCCAGACAGGGTTGCAAGAAACAGGATCTTGCTGATTAAATTCCTTCTTGTTAGGCAGCCAGTTAGGATGATGGATAAAATGTTGTACTGCATTGCCTAAGCACTGCTGGAATGCTAGCGGCAGCCTCATCATCTGCATTTATTTTCAATTTTGTTCAGCAATTTTTTTTTTTAGCCTTTCAGTGCATAAATTACAGCATTGCAGGTTTCCGTGCATGGCAATCTGGGCAGTCACTTGATCACTCAAGAGAACGTGAGTTTTGGTATCTTGAGAAGCTCAGCGCTTTTCTACAGTTACAACTTTTGCATTGTTTTATTTTTTGATGGTTTTGACTTTGCGTTGACTTTTGGTGAAACAAGTCCCTGCACTTTTCGTGGCAAGATTCTAGAAATGTCTAACCATCACCAAGGTCATCAAACTAGTTTCATGCCTAAAGTGGAACTAGAACTTGCACTCTCCTGGTTTCTAGACCAATGCCTTAAGCACTACACCAAACTGACTCTCATAGTTACAAGATGGAAAGAAGATATTTTCAGATCTAGATTGAAGAACACTTATTAGGGGCCTCTTACTTGTATAGCAAAGGAAATCAGCTTTGCTGGAAATAAATTGCAAAATAAACATTTTTTCCCCAGGGAACTAAGAATATATTCCCAATGGGCCAGTGGAAATAATATATTTAAATGCCTGGAGGTATTTTTTCATATGTCTGGCTCCAGAAAAATTTATCCAACAAATGTGATGTAGAATTTTCAGAATAAAAGTTACTGCTACACACTTGCAATCTTAAACTTTTCCAAGCCAAATGCAAGGCACAACTTTTATATGAAGCTAGGTTCTTTTGCTTACTTTATCCCCTTGGAATGATGATCAAAGTTTCTAAGGACTGAAACCTTATGCCTTTTGAATACTGCAGCTCAGGAGTGGGCAGGCAGAACTTAAAAGTACTGTAGATCAATGTTTCCCAACCTTAGCAGCTCTAAGATGTGTGGATTTTTGCTCCCAGAATTCCCCATCCAGCCATGAATATCATACTGATATTCTTGATTAAGATCTTCTCTAATCTCTTTTCTAATCAGGATTAGTTCACTAAATTATGGAAGGTTTCCAATCTGAATGGAGATAAAAGTCTTAAAGAAATTCTCTGTATAGAGATTGTCTCCCATTTTCTAGTGTCTCCTGCCAAGTGTTGGCTATAGTGTTGTTCTGACTTTGTTAAATTTTCCTATTTGTGAAAGTTTCAGATATATCTTCTCCCTATCTAAAATTCAGCTACAAGTGCCTAAATATAAAATGGCTTATATTTTTGCAAGTTTCAGTGGTCCCCAACTCTGTGTGAGAAGGAAAATATAGGAGGAGCCTTTTTTTGGATCATTCGTATCTGTGCAGCAATGACAGTAAGGAAGCTACCGGTTGTGATTTTCTTCATTATACATAGAACATTTATAGACATTTACAAGTCAGTCATTTTCCTATTTCCCATTGCATTTAAGAATACCAGACCATACAAACTAGTTTTATATCATACATTGATTACTTTTGGATAATGATTTTACAATTATTTATAATGTCAACAAATTCTTTGCACCACATATAAAATACAACAGGAATTTATAGTTAAGTGTTATTTGAGGGAGAAATGTGTTACATTTGTATTTGTACCTTAATAATTATTGTATTATTTATGTTTTAAGGCAAGGCCTCCAAACTTGGCAAATTTAAGATTTGTGGACTTCAACTCCCAAAATTCATCAGCCATGGGGAATTCTGGGAGTTGAAATCCACAAGTCTTAAAGTTGCCAAGTTTAGAGACCCCTGTTTTAAAGTTAACAAGATATTATTTTAACATGATTAAATCCTTTCCAAGACTTATGATTACAGCTAGTGCCAAGTTTATTTGAATTATATTCACGTACAGCTTTTAATTCTATTGATTTTACCTTTAGTGTTATAGTATAACATTTATAACAATGTACAGTATAAATGTTAAGTTGCCCATTGCCATACAGGAGTACAGATACTTCTCAATTTAACAATTGTTAAATGTTAAATTGTTTACATTATTTAATGACAGAAATTAAGGCGGGCCCCCCAAAACTATTTGCAATCTGATTTTGAAGTTATATTGGCTGCAACCCCTCCCCTTTTATAGTAATGTGATCACATTTTGGATGCTTGGTAAGTGGCTCAACTTTACTGCTGCTTGTGGTGTCTTATGATCACATGACTGATGCTTTTTGATATTTTTTGTTGGTTTCCGATATTTACCGTTGAGTTCTAGCCAAAAAAACACTCATTATGTAAAATTGATTCCATAAATGACTGCCGTGTTTGCTCAGCAACGACTGCAATAAGGTCATAAAATCAGGTCCAATCACATGGTACCTGCTTACTAACTGTAAAAATTTATGACCATAATTCCAGGCTCAGTTATAAGCCATAAGTCAAGGATTATTTCTGGTTGTAACTGTAGGGCATGTGCTTCTATTTTGCTGTTTCTGTAATGAAATTTATCATATATATTTAAGACTTCTTCTAAAGAGTGGTAGGCCAGACAAATTTTGCATTTTATTTCATTTCTTTCAGGTCATAATGCTTTATAGTTACCATTTTCAGAGCCTGTATCATTAGGTAGCAGATAGTGAAACACGAAAATTATTATTCCGTCTGATCATGAGCAAAAGATACAATTTAGCAATCCTATCTAAAGTTTTATGTGAGAATTATTTTATATTACTGTATTTTATAACTGACAATATTATTTTATACTTTTGCAAAATACTTTTGTAATTTATTGATTTAATCTTTAGTATTTAAACTTCTAATCCTGTAGTATTTGTATTTTATTGCTTTATTTTATTCTTACCTAATTTAATAAGAAATTTTTATATTTTTCCATCGGAATACTGTAAAAGCTATTATGAAGCTATAATAAAAATGTTCTATTCTAGAATCATACATAGTGTTTGATTATAGTTTTAGGTTTAATTTATACATATTTTCTGTTAAACATAAAAAATTAATTTACACTGTTATAAATACAAAATTACTGATAAGTTTTATATTATTGATTTTCCATTTTATGCTAGTCAAAGACCAAATTAGTCAGACTAATATTATGTTTCCTATTTCAAAATATATGGCTCAGAGTCCAATGTAGTGAACACGTCAGCCTCAGTCTTCCTGTTACATTGGCTTGAATGTTGCTGTATTTGAGGCTGTTTCTTTTCCTATCATAGATACTACTGGATTAGCCTCCATATGCTGGCTGTTATTTAGCTCTCTCATCCCAAGAACAATAGCCAGATTAATGGAAAAAATCAATCTGTCTCCCACCGTTCTGCGTTAAGAATTCTAGCAGGAAATATCTTCCTTTCACTGTAGCTGAATATTGTTTTTATTATTTTAAAGAATTCTTTAGTTTTGAATATTGTGATCAGCTATTGTGTAAGTGCAATGCATATCTTAAGTTCATAGTACCTTGAGTTTTATCTGAAGCAAGGAGGGATACAATTTTTAAAGAATGTATTACAGCTTACTCCAACCAATACCAGCCCTAACAATTAAATCAAACAGAGAACTGTGACTAATCCCACATTTTCAGGTTGAAGCAACAGGTACTGTTTTTTTTGGGCAGGACTGATGCTCTATAACAGCTGAGATCAAGCTAGCCCATTCCTTAATATTTCAAAAGCTTTTGAGATGGAGCTCCAGAATGTCTTTTCCTGATTTTATTAGGCCATCTTTATTTCTTGTTTTTATTGTTTTAGGTTTAGATAATGTTCTTTTACTAATTTTATGGCAGTTATACTGTTAATGTTTTACTTGGTTTTTAATAATCTATATAAGCCACTGATACTCTTTGGATTGTGATGGGTTGATAAGTAATAATTCATGCTCAGTTTTGTTCATTTGCTCTAAAAATTGTTTGGGATACTCATTCTAATTCTATGTCACAGAATAAATTTACCATATCTAGTAATAATCTGCTTTGAAAAAGTTTGAAAAATCAGTATTCTCTGTCTCTCTCCCCCCCTTTATATCTTTTAAGGTGTTTTTATTTTTTTATTTTTATATTTTATTTCTCACATTTCAGTTTGAACATTGACATGCCATTTCAGTAACCTTTATTATGTACTTCAGTTATCCTCGGGTCCTTTTTTGAATAAATGCATTAATACTAGATTTCTACATTCTGTGATGGATTTAGATTTAATTCTCCTCCTAGCCTGGTGGAAGTAGACTTTCCATATGTCCATCATACCATAACAATTTTTGTGTCCTGCTAAAAATGTTACACCAAGAGTGAAGCAGAACTATTTAATAGGATGAGATTGACAAGAATTAGAAAGGGTTAAAGCTAATAAAGTTCAATGGAAATTGGGAAGCAATTTAAACTATCACACTGTAGTTACTTCCCATATCTTCTATAGCATGGGTGTCAAACTCCCCACATCACATTACCGTCACATGATGTTTCACGATGGTTTCCCCCTTTGTGGAGATGGAGTGGGCGTGGCCTCCATCTGAAGCATCCAGCCTGTGGGCCAGAAGTTTGACACCCCTGTTCTATAGCATTTATCAATGACTAGTAGAGCTACTATGAAGACAATCACAAATCAGCCTCTGCTTGTTCAATTGTACAGCCTAAATCTATATCCACCACATTTTTGTTTATATTCCTGCAAGATGGAACAATAATAATTAAATTTTGAGACCTTGCTTATGGTCACTCATAACTTGGTCATCGCCTATCTGGATTATTGCAATGTACATGGGGCTACCCTTGAAGACTATCCAGAAACTTCATCTGGGTCCAGAATGCAGCATCGTATACAGTAATGGGAGTCTCTAGGTTTGGCTTGACTACAGTGGCTTTCAGCCTCTTTCTGGGTGCAATTCAAGTTGCTGATCATTACCTTTAAAGCTCTAAATGGCAAAGGGCCTGGTTATCTGTGGGACTATCCTTCCCTAAGGACCACCCTTCCTATCAGGTGAAATAGGATGGATGTACTCCTAGTTGCTTCCCCTCAATATCTCATAGAAGCTAGGAAGCCTGTCCTTTCTATGGCAGGCCATAGAACACTCTCTGTGGAACACTCTGTCCCCTAAAGTTTGACAATCCTTTGTCTTCTTAGCCTTCCCCCCGCCCTCAAAGTGCTTGGAAAAGATTGGATAATTTATACATTAAAAGTTTGATTTGGTACCAGGTCTTCGTTGATTTTAACATGTTTAGTTTTAACATGTTTAGTTTTATAATTTTAATATAATTTTATAGATTATTTTGATTTTTGATTGGATCCATCCAGAATTGGTTGGAAAGTGGGCAGTTATATAAATGTTTTAAATAAACAAACAAGCAAACAGACTAATAGATAAAAATTTTATGGTATAACTTTGCTCATACTTTGAAAATGGGAAAAAAAACCCATCTTAGAACAGAATGGCTTGTTTTGTTTAAACACTTTAAAATGAAATCTATAATCAACTTATACTCTCCTTGCTAAGCAGATACCAGGGAACAATTTACAGAGGAGGATGCCCAAAGTGAAGTGGATGATGACAAGAAGCCAACCCCAGGTCTCCAGTGCTCAGTCTCTCTGGACTCTGCCAACACCAATTGTTCGATTGGGGTTGAAGCAAAAAGCAGGTTAGCGAGGCAGATTCAGAATGAGTGAGAGGGTGGCTGAGACTGCTACTTTTTTTAGACTATTTTTGATTTGTCTATAAGTGATTTAATTGTGTTTATTCTGTTCATTCCTAACCAAGAGAGGTAGATTCATGCTTATAACTTTTCTCTAACTCTAAATTTATAGTAGCAGTTATAATAGTGGTTTGGATGATATAGAAATCAGAAATCAGTCACTTTATTAACTAAATTTTGAAATAGATTTATTCCTTAAAGCACTGAAAATAGCTGTGAAAAAGATTGGATTTGTTTTTCTGCTTCACAAGAATATCTTAGCAAATTTATTCCTTTGTTTATATCCCACCTTTGGAAGCCAACATACCTAATAACTCCTCCTCCTCCTGTTTTCCTCATAAAAACTGTGTAAAATAGGTTGCACTAAGATTTAGAAAGTGATCAGCCCAAGGTCCCCAACTGGCTTTTATATCTAAGGCTGTACCAGAATTCAGTCTCTTGGTTCCTAGCCAGGTGCCTTAATCACTTGAACAAACTGGCTCTCAAATTTAATGAGTTACTAAATGTTCAAACTAATTGTAAATTAAGATTATATACTGAATTTAGAATTTAAATGCACAACCTGTGTGATCAACACATTTTGGGGGCAGCCAAAAAATAATTAGGTGGGAGGCTGACATTTGGTTTTTGTTTTTGTTTTTTTAGTTATGGTATGCCTATTTTTCAGTGAAGCTTTTCTTCATTTCAACCTAAGCTGGTGAGAAACAAGGCTGTCAGTTTTTAGCAAATCTAGACAGCAAGGGAAGAAAAATTCCTGTCCTAGGGCAATATAGTTTTTCTCAAGCTTTAGGTTGACTTCTCTGAGACTTTCCAGAGAATGCTGCCAAATTTCAATTTTAACCTAACAGAAAAATTTACGGTATTAAATACATTTTGCTTAATGCCAATATTTAAGTAATTAATTTTAAATTAAATTTATCTTTCAAATGTAATTATATTCAGGGTTTCATCCTGACTATGCTAATTTTTGCAGTGCAGTTCTTGATGTGCTATTCAGCCTGAAAAGAGTTGCACCCAGTAGTATAGGCAATCCAGGAATGCTTAGCATTGGATTTTTTTTATTCATCTGGGATAACTTTGTGAAAACATTTACAGGTGAAGTTAGATCTAATTTAAATATTAATAGTTTATTGACTGTATTTAATGTAATTGGATGGCAAAATTTCTCTTTCAATTTTTTTTTTAAATTTGCAATTTTAAATACCATTTGAACTTTCTCTTTTGCCTTTCTGGTCTTTTTTATTTTTGGTCTGCTTGTTGTAGCAGTGAACAGGTCTGCGCTTTTTGTTACTGTGGGGAACGCAGCTCATTAGGACAAGGCGAGCTTAAACAATTCAGTCCAACTCCAGGGTTTATTGCTCCATGGAACAACCAGCCCTTAAATATCAATGAAACTGTTGACAGCAACGATACCATTGATGAGAGTATTCCAAGGCAGAACCCAGTCCTCCACAAAGCAAGAGGACAAAAAAAGTAAGCATTTCTCTGTTACAAAATTAAACTATTTTATTTAATATTTTCTCCCAAAGCATAAGTATATTTTGAAGCAGCATACGGTTTTGGTCTGCTTATCTGTTTGTTTAATAAAACAAATGTTAGATGTTAACATACATCCAGAGTGTTATCTAAGTGGCTACTAAAAATCAAAAGTAGAAGTTCCTTACAGAATAAAGGAATATATTGGTTGACAGAAAGTGTTGTAAAATAATAAAGTAGAAATGAACACATGAACACAAACAAAATCCTGGAGCAAGAGTGGTTAGAAATGAGAGTGATGATGTGAAGCTGGCTTTAGACTTGGCGGCTGTGATACTGCAAAATGAACATATAACTTAAATTGAGAAACATTCCTATCAGAGGACTGTTGTGGGGTTACTCTTCAGTGGTGGGATTCAAAATTTTTTACAACCGGTTCTGTGGGCATGGCTTGATGGGCGTGGCAGGGGAAGGATACTGTAAAATCTCCAGTCAAAGGTATTTGACGGTTTCCTAAACTACTCAAAATTTCTGCTACTGGTTCTCCATAACTGGTCAGAACCTGCTGAATACCACCTCTGTTACTCTTTTATAATCCTGGAAAGAGAAGCACAGCTGTAAGAATACCTGACACTGGGACTTTCTTTTTCATCCCATTTGTTTTCTTCATTTTTGCATTTATTTAATATAATCTATGCCTAAGGAATGTTCTTAATAGTAACTATTTATTGAGAGCTTGAATGATGCACTTATACATTGAAAAAAAAATACTTAAAAGAGGCTTGAGCTGATTAATCAAAGTTTTTGTAGCTTATGGGAAAGTGCAAAATTAATTTACTTGGAACAGTTAACCATCTCTGTCCCCGAGGAGGGTGATGCAATCATACTCTAGTGCCATCCTGGCTGGTCTCCAAGTTTAGCTACTAAAGGGGATTGTTTGTTGGAGTTTCCTTATTGGTGGTGATTTCTGGGCTGGTGCCAATCAGATAAAAGCAGTGAAGTAGGAAATAAAACAAAAACTATGCAAAATAAGTATTTTGATTGATTTAAACTGGATCATTTTAAAGGAAGGTCTAGATTACAATATTTTAACATATTGAAAGTACTTTAACTTCTTATTTGAATATATGTAATTTGTTTTCCCTTTTTTGATTCATTTTAAGTATAAAAACTTGTAAAGTAAAAATAAAGTAATTTATTCTACATAGAATAAATGTGTTGAATATGTGTTCAATTACATGTCCACAAGACAATTACAGGTATTTGAAGAATCTCAAATGTTTTGAATGTAAAGAGGTGAAATTTACAATGATTTGAAATGTAATTAGGCATATTCCTGATCAGTATTAACAGTTTGTCACTCTTGTGGTGTTTCAGATCAAGGTATATTTTTGATTTTTTATATATATATAATTTGTGCTGAAGTATTTTCTAAAATTGAAATACAAATTATTTATATCTAGTCACATGAATGAGTCAATAATTAATTTCAATGAAATAATATTTGATATAGAAAATAATGGAGATTACCTTGACAGAACTAGACAAGAACTATTATATTGGAAGGAAGGGAGATAAAGCACGATCTCACAAAGATATACAGGTATTCCTTAACTATTTGGTGACAGTTTGAACTTACAATTGAACTGAAAAAGTGACTTATAACTGTTTTTCGCACTTATGGATCGTTGCAGCACCTCTGTGATCACATGATCAACCTTTGGACAGTTTGCAATTGGGCTCATATTTATGATGATTGCAGTGTCCCAGTGTCATGTGATCATCTTTTGTGATTTTCCGTTAAGCAAAGTTCTAAGCGCAAGGTGCATTACAGAATAAGTGTCCTGACAGTTAGAATTGCCTCCAGAAGTTGGAAATTTTAAGAAGAGATTAGACAATCTCTTCGGATTCACTGAAAAAACTATGTTACTTACTTAACAACTGAACCGATTAACTTAACTGTGGCAAGAAAAGTTGTAAAATGGGGCAAAACTCAGTTAACAATTATCGTGCTTAGCAACAGAAATTTTGAACTCAATTGTTGTCTATCTGTAGTTTAATCTTCCTATAGAGTGGACTTTTTTTTGGTCTGGTCTATCTATTGGGCTAGGCATCAATCTTGCAAACCCAATGGTGCTTTAATGCCCTTCCTTCTTTTTTTCCCAATGAATCAGGAAGGATCTACCTGGGTCATTTTCAAAAACTATCTTCCTAGGACTTAAAGCAGGAGTCTTCAAATGTGACAGCTTTAAGACTTAATGGTCTTAAACTCCTAGAATTCCTTCTCCAGTCATGTTAGCTCAAGAATTCTGGGAGTTGAAGTCCACAAGTAAACTTGCCAAGTTTGAAGACCCTTGGCTTAAAGGATGTTTCAGCCCTCTCTCTTTATGCAATGGTGCTTGCATATTTCTCTCAAGGTTATTGTCTTTATTCTCTACGTTAGTAGTTAAAAGTCTTCATAAATTTATTATTAAACTATTATTATTAAAACATTTTTTTGCTTATGCAGTTCCACAGAGATGACTCTAGAAATGTTTATGCAACTCTTGATAATCCAGCTTAAACTTGTTTGCATCTCATTGAAGAATAGTGGTCTCTGTTGTGTATTTTGGTTCTGGGTTTTCTCTTAAATTCGAATTCTTAACTTTTTGTGAGCTTAGCTTTCTGCCATTATATAAGCAAAGCATTTTTAATTATAGGGAATGTTTAGTTTTTTGTGCTAGATCTTAATTTGTTTTTATTTATTTGTACTTCTTATTTTTCAACCACCCATCTCCCTTGGAAAAGGGCTCTGATCAACATACAATGCAGTCAATAAATTCAACTATTTAAATCAGAACAATTTAGGATTAAATTTTTTATTTATATAATTGATTCAAATGCATAATCTGGAAAACGTGGCTAACAACATGTTAAACCAACAAAAACAATATTGGCAAGGAATAAAATTTCAAAAATGTCACCAAGAACAAACCCAACAAAATAATTGATAAGGTGGCAGAAAGCTATTTGACCTCAGGCCCTGGTGCACATGACGGTCTTCAGTGAAGGATCTTTTATGAAAGGCCAGGATTGGGGCCAATCTGATCTAGGGTAGTAGAGCCTTTTGGAAGGTAGGCTCTATGAAACAGATGTGGAATTAAACATTCCTGAAGCTATAAACATGGAAAAGTTATGCATTTTCTTTTTGAAAATTGAAATAATTTGACAGATACAAAATATCTGGTATTATCTCCAAAAGCCTGATACTGTATGTCTGAAAGATAAAAATTCTTTTTAGTTCTTCTTTGCAAGTTACAGTTTTAAAACAGTTGTAGAGAGCTATAATGGATAGTAGAAACAAACTTGAGGAACAGGAGGAAAATCTGCAACCAAGGTAATGGTCAGATAAAAGTAACCTGAATCCAGGACATAACTACAACCTGAGAAAACATCTCAGACTTGATCGTTCCTAGTTCTTTCAAATATAAAGGGAATGAAGGAGAAAGAATATTTAGACTGGCAACCTTCTGTTAAAAGGTAAAGGTTCCCCTCGCACCTATGTGCTAGTCATTTCCGGGTCTAAGGGGTGGTGCCAGAGTTTTAAAGAAACTGGCAGAGGTCATCTCAGAACCACTACACGATATCTTTCAAAAATCCTGGAGCACCGGGGAACTACCAGAGGACTGGAAAAGAGCTGATGTGGTTCCCATCTTCAAGAAAGGGGGAAAAAAACAGACCCAGGAAACTATAGACCTATCAGCCTAACATTAATACCCGGGAAGATACTGAAAAAGATAATAAAAAACCAGATCTTCCAACATCTAGAAACAAGTAAAGTAATAACTAGCAGCCAGCACGGGTTTGTTAAGAACAGATCATGCCAAACCAATCTTATTTCATTCTTCAACAAGTGACTAAATTAGTAGACCAGCAAAATACTGTGGACATAATATATTTAGATTTCAGCAAAGCATTCGACAAAATGGACCACAACCTACTTCTTAGTAAGCTAGAAAAAAGTGGAATAGATAGCACCACCACTAGATGGACTCACAACTGGCTGGCAAACCGTACTCAACGAGTAGTCCTTAATGGGTCTAAGTCTACATGGAGGGAAGTAAGCAGTGAGGTGCCACAAGGTTCTGTCTTAGGCCCAGGAGTCTTCAATATCTTCATTAACGACTTAGATGAGGGAATAGAAGGGGAACTTGCCAAATTTGCAGATGATACTAAGCTGGTAGGAATAGCTAACACCCAAGAAGATAGGCTCAAGATCCAGATAGATCTTGACAGACTAGAACACTGGGCTGTATCTAACAAAATGAAATTCAGTGTAGAGAAAAGTAAAGTCCTACACTTAGGCAAGAAAAACCAAAAGTACACATAGAGAAACCAGGCTCCATAGCAGTAACTGTGAGAGGGATCTTGGAGTCTTAGTGGACAACCAGCTAAATATGAGCCAGCAATGTGCAGCAGCAGCCAAAAAAGCTAATGCAATCCTAAATTGTATTAACAGAGGGATACAGTCACGATCAAGGAAAGTACTAATACCACTCTATAAAGCCCTTAGTAAGACCACACCTAGAGTACTGCATCCAGTTTTGGTCACCATATTATAAAAAAAGATGTTGAAACTCTAGAAAAAGTACAAAGAAGAACAACCAGGATGATTAGGGGAGTGGAGGCTAAAACATACAACAAACGGTTGCAGGAACTGGGCTTGGCTAGTCTAATAAAGAGAAGGACCAGGAGAGACATGATAGCAGTCTTCCAATTTTTGAGGGGCTGCCACAGGGAGGAAGGGGTCAAGCTATTTTCTAAAGCGCCTGTAGGTCAGACAAGGAATAATGGATGGAAACTGAAAAAGGAGAGATTTAACCTGGAAATAAGGAGAAACTTTCTGACAGTGAGAACAATCAACCATTGGAATAGAAGTTGCCCTCGGAAGTTGTGGGAGCACCATCACTTGAGACTTTCAAGAAGAGATTGGACTGCCATTTGTCAGAAATGGTGTAGGGTCTCCTGCTTGGGCGGGGGGTTGGACTAGATGACCTACAAGGTCCCTTCCAACTCCATTCAAGGTTATGCAGACTTCCCCAAAATCTTTATGATCCAATTTTGAAATTCCCACATTACTTTCCCTCCCCTGCAGTCATATGACTGCATTTTGGGCACTCAGCATCTGGCTTGCATTTATGGCTATTTGTAGTTTCCTGGAGTAACACAATTATGATTTACATTGGTTTTGCTGCAAACTGGCATTTATGTCTGGTATCTGGTTAAAAAATAATAGCAAACAATGCTTAACAAACACATTATTCACTTAATAACCGCTGCAAAAATGTTATAAAAACGGATCCAGTTACATGGTGGTCCACTTTTTGATCATTATACACTTACAACTGTAGTAGCCAGGTTCAATTAAAATGGTAAGTCGAGGACTCCCTGTAATAAAACTAGTACGAACATTCGATACCATTGGCCATGATGTCCTTTTAGGCCAACAGAGAGAGCTGGGAGTGGATGATACAGTTTTTGTGCTGGTTCACTTCTTCCTTCAATTCCGGCCCCAAGCGACGTTGATAGGGCACCAGCTAATAGTCCGTTTTGTTGGTGTTTTCTCCGTTCCTTTTTATTATTTTAATGAAACTACTGGATGAGATCATTTGTCACCATGGGATGAGGAATCACAAGTATGCTAATGATACCCAGTTATATATCTCCATCCCAAGTGAAGAGAATTATGCTGTGGGAATTCTTTTGCAACCCTAGTAGGCTGTGGAGACCTGGAAACAACAGATTTCAGCTGAACCCTAGTAAGATAGAATGACTGTATATGAGGCCCTCTGTATCCAGGAGTTTATCATCTTTGGTCTACAAACTCCAGAAAGACCCAGTTCGTAAGACCTGGGGCCTCTTGGACTCACATTTCCTGTTCAAAGAATGGGTGGCAGCCATGCTTAGAAGGGCCTTTGCTCAACTTCATATTGTGTGCCATTAACATTCTTTCATGGATGCAATGACTGTTCATTCAGCCACGAATGTTTTGGTCATCTCTCATCTGGATTATTTGCAACCTGCTCTATAGAGCTGCTCTTGAAAATTATCTGGAAGCTTCAGTTGATGCAGAATGTGGTTGTGCAAGCTATACAGGTCCTCAACTTATGACCATAATTGAGTTGAGTTTTGCCCCATTTTATGACCTTTCTTGGCACAGTTGTTATGTGACTCTGTTTTCCTCTTTGATTTTGCTTGTCAAAAGGTTACAAAAGTGATTGTTATGACCCCAGGACACTGCAATCGTCCTAAATATGAGTCAGATCCCAATTGTCTGAATTTTAATCACATGACTATGGGGATACTGCAATGGTGATAAGTCACATTTTTCAGTGCTGTTGTAACTTCGAACGGTCACTAAATGAACTGTTGTAAATCGAGAACGATCCGTATTGGGTGCAAGAAAATGGGAGCATGTAACACCTTTGCTTGTATGAACTGCATTGAGTGCCAGTTTGCTTCCTGGTCCAATTCATAGTGTTGTGATTTATAAAGCCTTAGATAGGGCCAGATGACATAATGGAACTACCTTTGTCCCATTACATCAGCTGGTCCCTCGTCAATCATGAAGGTATCCTGCAGATCTTGTTGGGCTCCAGATGCCTCCTTTTAAATTCTAGACTTCCAAGTTTTATATGCTGTTTTTATATTTTAACATTTTATTGCATATTGCCCAGAATCCCTTTCCAAGAGAAAAATGAAAAACATGAAATAAATCTATAGCTTTGGTTTCCTGGTCTGGTCTATCTCAAAGAGTTGACAAAGGCATATTGAAAGAAAATGTCCCCTTCATTCTCTGTCATCTTGTCATGCTGGTTTAACATGGCAAAGGGAAGCCATGAAAAAACTGGTTTCTCTTCTAGGCAGTTGCCCTTGAAGTTAGTATGTGACCTGGGAGAATTTAGTCTGCATCGCTTCTCTGCAGAAATATGGGGTTGGGGTCCCACTTACTACTTCTGGGGCTCTAAATTGTCTCTTATTCTAAATGAAATTGATTTCTGCTAAGTGAAGTTACCATTTCATGCTGCCTGCTGCTGTGCAGAAGAAATATAATTTAGTGTATTAAGGCATAGGAAAATACAGCACTTATTTCTTTCCTGTCTCTTTATTCCATGCTGTTGCCCTTTTTCTTCCAACCAAATCATCCTTTTAACAGGTAGACAGAGGAGAGTGTTTGTTCAGTATAAAGTTCAGTTCATTCATGAAGGACCAACTAAATTACAAAAATTATAGCTCTCCCATGAATAAACCAATGCTGCATTTTTGGGAGGAAAAAAATAAGTTGGTAATTCACAATAAGGGAGCAAGTTAATTAGAAGTGCAATCATGCTTTAACTAAATGAATTTTTAAAATCATATAATTATTTATTGTCTAAAACATTTTACTGTTATGTTAATGTGTAAAACACATCCTGTATGTGTCATCTTTAATTATATAAACATTTCTTGTGCTCTATGCAGAGAACAGAATATAACAACTTGTACCTGTATAAGGATTGACGCTACTCCTGATGATGAGATAGTCAAAGTCTGGGATGAACTTAGGATGGTTGGCTTACCAGACGACATTGATGTCCAAGCCTTATTTGAACCAACAGGTATTCTTTACATATTCTTCACATATTCTTAACTGGACAACCTGTAACTCATTCAAAACATTTCTGCATTTTTGGGGTGACAATCTTATTCTCTTTTAAAATAATAATAATATTTTGCAATGTGTAGCCATATAAGGCTTTAAGGATTGACGATGAGTATATGTTGCAATATCCATGATCCTAATCAACCTTGTGAAAGGTAATCCTTGACTTACAACAATTCGTTTAATGACCATTCAAAGTTACAGCAGTACTGAAAAAAGGTGATTTACAACCAGTCCTTGAACTTGACAACTGTCACAATAGCCCCATGGTCAGAATTTGGGTACTTGGCAAATGGGCTGTATTTATAAAGGTTGCAATATCCCATGGTCATGTGATCATAATTGGCAACCTTCCCAGCTGGATTCTGGCAAGTGGAGTCAATGGGGGAAATCCAGATCCACTTAATAACTGTGCATTCTCTTAACAACTGCAGCAATTCACTTAACAACTGTGGCAAAAAAGCTAATAAAATCAGGTATGACTTCCTTAAGAACCACTTTGGTTACTGGTGGAATTTCTGGTCCCAGTTGTGGTTATAAGCTGAGGACCAACTATATTTAGGTAAAAGTTTCCATTTAAAATTTTAAACTGCTCTGTTTAATCCATTGTAATGGATTACAGTTTTTCTGATATATATGTATGTAAATGTATGTATGTATGTATGTGTATGTATGTAATTAATTTATCATTGGTCTAAGTTGGACTGGTCTACTAAACTTTAAAAGGATCTTTTTAATCCTGCTACCTCTTTTAATAGAGCATGGTGGGCTGGAAGTCCAGAACTTTTAACAGGTATAAATTGAACTGAGTTTTGATCCCCAAGATTAATACAATAGATAAATGTTTACATATTGAAATGCAAAATTTATATCTGATGCCTTTAACAACAACTTGAATTTATTTTTCATAGTGACAAAGAATAATAAATAGCTGGTGCGAAGATGAAGAGTTAGCTCTTTTTGCAAGGTTGAGGGGGAATAGAAAAGCATGAAATTAGCCTAAACGTTGCAGTTCTCTAAAAGATGATTATCCCACAGTTTAGCAAAACCTTTGAAAAAGATGCAATTGTTAGTGGAGATAGGTAAGAGGTGACAAAATTCACAATTTCACAATTGAATGGGTATAGGCAACTAGAAATACATTTTATCTATTTATTTGACTTTTAGAATATGAGGTTCACAGTAGCAACTCAAATGATAAACGTGATCATTAAAGTTTGAATTGTACATTAAAAATTGCTCTTTTTTCTGTTCTTACAAAATGTTCCAGAAGCAAAGTTACATATTATATATGGAGAATAATGTAAGCATAATTTGCATGAAGATAGTATATTAAGAAAGAGACATGGGTGCAGTATATCAGGTTTTGAGTTCAAATTAGGCAGAAAGCTTTGTTGTACCATAACTAGGATCTATTATTCAGAAACATATTCATGTCACATGGTAATAACACATGTGGATATGAATTCTTACAAATTTGCAAAGATCTCAGTTTACAGAAATTCTCAGAAGACCCTAATATTAGATTCCAAATTTCATATTAATTTGAATTACTGATAGGATCAAGTTATGCCATTTGTCTTTCTGTTATACATTGGTGCTTTTTTCTATTCCCTTTGAAGCTGAAAGTTAGATATTACTTGGCAAAAGGGATCAAACTAATTGATTAATTTGCTAACATCATGTGTTAGGCTATTGTTGGGCTCATCACCGCTGTGCGGAATGGTCACTGGAAGTTTGCCAGACAGAAGAGCAGCTGCCAGCGAACGTGGACAAAGCTGTTGTCTCAGGGAGCACAAAAGTGAGTTTGAAAATAACTAAGGTTATATATTTTCTAAAATATAGTAAAATCTAAATTCTATGTCATAAATGCTGAAAACGTTATGGAATCCGGTGATAGCATTTGCAGGTTATCTCAAGATACATATGGAATACGTTTTTCAGTGATTAATTTCTGTGATGAAATCAATAAAAATGAAATGGGAGGTGGTACATTTCAATTGCAAAATGTCAGCCTCCAGATAACTAAGTAATCAGTTTTTATTCCACCTCCCAGACTTGCAAACAAGGAGGACTTTTTAAAAAACAAAAAACCCAAGACTTTTAAGTGGTTTCTATATTTGCCGTAAAGATTTTGGCCCAGTAAATCAGTTAATATTAAATACATTGATTTTAGGTAAATGTGAACACAGTTGCAATAAATAGATTTATGTATTCTTTTAAATGTATAAGTTAAGGTATATATGACATTCTGGTAAGATAACATAAAGATTTTACTAAGGTTGGAGGAATTGTAGAGGAAGAAATATCTTTTAAGGATAAAGTTAAATGGAGTACATAGTAACTTTATATTGGTACTAAAGGGAGGGACATTTTGTGAGTTCAGAACATAGAAAATACTGTTTCCATAACATGCTTTTTGCTTCACTTTAAGAATTTTTTTGCTGGGGGAGGATGTCTTTTATTTTTTTAATGTAATTATGTGATACTGATTCTTAGTTTCCTGATATGGGTAGTCCGTTTTATAAATTATACAAAAATATAGCAAGGATAAGATGTGCCATGAACATGCAGTATAAAATTTGCAAATGTTACATGGAATTTAACATTTATATCTTTAAGGTAGGAAGAGAATTCATATCATATCATATAACAGCAACATTTATTCTCTATTCAAGTTGCTTTTCTAGGCCATCATTGGATTTTAGAGTGCTGTTTTACATCTAAGAATTTAGATCCCCCCCTTTGAATTATAAACCCCTCTGTCCTACTAATAGATATCCCACCCCATGAAAAAATGCTTGAATATGTTTCGATGAATTTCTTTATTTGTATATGAATAATGTTCTTCTGGATAAAACAATAATGTTTTTCACGTTTAGTTGAAATATGCATATTTAGTGGCAGCAAAAGAACTCTAATTTATAGATAAGTAAATACAGTACGCTTTCAGTATGTTTTCTTTAAAGAAAACCTAACTTAACAAGTATGGCCATACCACAACCAAAACACCTTTCCTACTTTGCATCCAACTACAGGCAGTCCTCGACTTAACAACCATTTATTTAGCAATCATTTAAAATTACTGGAACATAGCAAAAAATGTGATTTACATAATTTCAAAGCATCCCCATGGCTATTTGGGCGTTGGGCAACCTGCACATATTTACAATGGTTAAAGCATCCTGGAGTGATTTGCAACCTGGCTTCCAACATAGTCAGTAAAGGAAACCTGATTTGCCTAACAATCAAATGATTTAACAACTGCACTGATTTAGTTAACAACTGAGGCAAACGAGGTTATAAAATTGGGTACAATCCGCTTAACCGCCTTACTTAACAATAGAAATTCTGGTCCCAATAGTTGTTATAAGTCGAGGACTACCGAGGCACATTTGTTTAAAGAAAGCATACCCTGTTTTTTTTTTAAAGTCAGTTGCTCCACTAAAGTTTTTAAAGGTTTAATTAAACTAATGATTATTGTTATGAATAAACTTTTAAGTCAGTTTAAAATGTATGCAGTTTTCTTCGTCAATGAATTAGCTAAATATAACATCATTTAAAATTATGCCTTGCTTATGAAAGTAACTAATGATTGGTTTATTATGTGGCAATTGGAAATTGCTGTTTGAAAAATGCAAACCTATGGCATCCTTCCATTTGTAGAAGTATTTTTCTTAGTTTGTTTGCAAGATGGTGATTTCAAATTAGATTATACCTTTACTTTTTATGTCATTGCTTTTAACATACAATTTTACCTGGCCTTGTAATGGTAACTCACATTTTGATCACAAACACAGTTGAACTGTTGTAATATTCTCTAAAGTGAGCCTGCATTGGAAATCACTTGGAAGTGAATACTGGTCCAGTATGCAGAAGCTAGACTTTGGCATGGCAATCCTGCTGTTGCAAGGTCTTACGGTTGCTACACTCATTAGCAGTAGGCTATTGGGGTCATAGGGCAAAAACCTTCTCTGTAGTGGCCCCTATTTTTTTGGAAGACAGTTATATCCCCCTCCTCCCAACATGTTTATCTTTTCATTATTGTACATTTCTGGGGCTTACATATTGGAACAGCTTATATGTAAGATAGAGAGAAATAGTCCATACTATCCACTTTCTTACCTCTTAAAATATTTTTTTCAAGGATAATTATTTTTATTTTAACAAGGATATGCTCTCTTCAAGTAATAAGATTAAGGATGGCAATGTAATGTTTAATTTGTTTTTTAAAAATTAAATGGTTTACAATTATAATGTATATGCTTTGTTTCATAGGGTATTCAGGGAGGGAAAGAAGGAAGGAAAGGCAGGGAAGGAGGAAGATTCTAGTAGATTTGAAAATGGAAATATGTTACTGAGCTGCAGGTGTGTGGAAGGTTTTTCTCCCAAACTGTTAACCAGTTTTACATATTTATTTAAGGAAGTCCTAATCTCACTGTAAAGGGATTTACTCAGACCCCATTTGGAATACTGTTTCTGGTTATGGAGGCCTTATTTAAACAAAAACATGGATAAGATTGAACGAGTCCAGAAACAGGCAAAATTGATGCAAGGTCTGAGGGACAAAAACATATCAAGAGCGATTGGAGAAACTTAATATGTACAACCTGGAGGACCGAAAGGAAAGTGGGGACATGGTCGAAACGTTAAATATATTAAGGATATGAATAAGGTTCTAGAAATATTTTCAATTGTAACCAAAAATCAAGAACACGGGGGCATAACTTCAACTGACAGAGAGGAAGTTCATAAGTAATGTTAAAAAGTTTTATTTCACAGAAAGAGTAGTGCTGAGGTCCCCAGCCCCCAGGCTTTGGCCCAATACCAGGCTGTAGCCTGTTGAAAACTGGTCCGTATAAGCAGTGTGCGGTGTGTACGTGCAACTCCACTTGCACAAGTGGCAGATGCAGGAGCTTCCGCACAAAGCTCCATTTGTGCAAGCAGTGGGCATGCGTCCTACCACTAAAGCAACTTGGGCAGTGCAAATGCATACCCCCTGTCACTTGGATGGAGCCATCCGTTCTCCCACCCGCCAGTCCTGCAAGCTGGAAAGGTTGGGGACCACTGGAGTAGTAGAAATTTGAAACCAACATCCAGCAGAGGTTGGTCAGTCATCAGTAACTGAGTTTAAAGATGCTTGGAATAAACACATGTCCACCATCCAACAAAAAAATAAAAAATATAAAAATAATAATTAAAATTAATTAATTTTATCTTCAAATTCTTAAGGGGCAGATTCTGTGGACCCTCTAGATCTTTTTCTGCCATTAGTTTCATATGTTTATATGCTTATAAATAAGGCTGAAAGTGAATTCAAGTTTCTGTAAGAATTTTAATGAAATAGATTTTTCAACCAATTTCGTACTTGAGCTCTCAAGTTTGTTCAGGGCTTCTGTTGATGGTTTTTGATAGCAGTCCTCTAATTTTCTGACCACTTCTAAAAGACAGGCAAGAAGCAATATTCTCTTTAATATTAATGAATTTGTGTATCTAAAACATATTTTAATAAATTTGGATTTTTAATAGCTTATGTTCAGGTTTTTCAGCAGTACTAAACATGACTTAAGCATATTCTAAAAAAACTCTAATAGAGTTGAGAATGCTTCTTCTAAATACTGCAATTCCAAGGAAGGTAGAATAGAGAGGGTGTTTTTTTCCCTTTCTGGAAATAAAGCTACCTGCAATTGCCTTTTTTCTTGGCAAAGTACAGAGAACCAGGCATTCTTTACTTTCTCATAATGTTCTTTCTCGGGTACTGCATCACTTTCAATTTTGGTAGCTCAATAGATAGAACAAAAAATCCCAAACACTTCTGATGTTTCAGAAATTCTGAGATCCTAAACATACAAGTTTTCTCTTTTACATGAAAAATAGTAATAATCAACAAATAAAAGCTGTTGCTGACCCCTCCTCTGCAATTATTGATAATTGATTACAAATTGAAATAACTAAGAATTGATGTATTTATTTCCCTAAAGAGAAAATTAAAAGAATTTGTGCTTGACTTCATATGATGGAGCTTTCTATTCATTATGTCAAATGTACAAGAATTTTATTTGAATAACCATTATACTCTTTGGGATTAGTTTTATTCTGAATAATTGAGCTGCTGTAGATTAACTGAAAGCTTGCTTTGGTTGCAGTGAAGTCTTTCTTTAGAGTTTGCCATGTTATATTGCTGTGAACATCCTGGGATCTTCCATGTTTTCAATAGCCTTATTTTTGCATTATTGTTCATGCATTGTGTCAGATTGCCTTTGAAGAAAGTCTTCAACAAGTGAAAAATGCCTCTATTTATGCTCTTAAGTATTCTTCGTTGCACTCATGATAAACCTTGCCTTTATTATCACTACATTAATTAAAAAAACAAAATATTCCAGAAAGAATTTGTCTTACACCAAAACACAGAACTATTCTAAGTTAAGCCTCCTTGAAATTCAACAGTAGCATTTCATCTTTTTTCAAGTGTTGAGTTGGCAATGACATAACCCATACACTAGTTGCCCAAGTTGCTGGAGTTTTTTTTAAAGCTGTCCTACATCTCCTCCATGTGAATGAGAGCATGGTAGGGAATCAAGAACTCCATTCTTTGATTTCTCCCTTTCATGCATTTCACTCTTGGCCTTTAAGAGAACAAAGCCATCATGTGGAGGAGTTCCCGTTCTCCCCAAAAAGAGAAGAAAAAAGATCAAGCAGGTTGAAATGTGCAGCACTTTCATATAGGGCTGTTTGTCACCCTGGCACCATGGAAGGGGTGAGCAGGGATTATCCCTGTCTTGGTAGAAAGGGACCATAATATAAGTTGGAGGGAGTAGACAAATGGACAGGTACAAGAATTGGGAAGAGATCTCTTTGGGGCTACTTTTAGGACTAAGGAAGTGTGAGATGCAACAACTTTTCATAGAATCATAATCACAATTAAAGGATGGATGTGGGAAAGAAATTCTGCACTTGTTCCATTTTTGCTTCTACAATAGTAGTAAAAGGTTGGAAATTTGATTAGAGGCAGGAAGTTGAAGAAGAATTAATATATCTTCCTTGGAAACTTTAAAGTTTCCCTTTAACATGCTGTCTGACCTCAGTAGGCAATATGTAGTTCTAAAGGTTCTGCATCATAGATGGCATTCAGCAGGTTCTGTTCAGTTCTGGAGAACCGGTAGCAGAAATTTTGAGTAGTTGGAGAACCGGCAAATACTACCTCTGACTGGCCCCGCCCCCATCTATTCTCTGCCTCCTGAATCCCAGTTGATCAGCTGGGTCTTCTTTTGTTGCCCTGCACAGGAGAATGGAGCTGGAAAGCAGGTTAGTGGAATGAGGAGGGAATGGGGATTTTGCAGTATCCTTCCCCTGCCAAGTCCACCAAGCCATGCTCACCAATTCACGCCATACCCACCAAGGCACATTCACAGAACTGGTAGTAAAAAATTTTTGAATCCCACCACTGTGCTGCATCTTTCATTCTTGATCAGGCTGTTTGAGGCTGTTTGGGAGGCACAGTTCAGGAATATTTGAAAGGCCACAGATAGTTAATTAAAATAATTAAAAGTTAGTAACTTTTATCTTTCTGAATGAAAAGTCTTCATTGTTGTAACCCTTTGTCTAATGAAAATGATCTTCATGAAGCTGTCATGTCAACTTGAGTTTGCAATCTTCACTTTAGCAGCAGTTTCAACTGCAGGTAGTCCTTGGTTAACAACCTTTTGTTCAGTGATCAATTGAAATTACAATGGCACTGATCAAATGTACTTATGACTGATCTTCAAAATTCTGGTCAGTACAGTGCAGCTGCAGTCACATAATCACAATCCAGGTATTTAGCAAGGGACATTTACAATAGTTACTGCCATTTATGCTCTTTCCTTCTGGCTTTCCACAAGGGAAGCCAATGGAAAACCCAGCAGGGAAGGTCACAAATCCCTCACCCAGCAGCAACCACTTACCTGCCCCACTGGCCTGCCTGTTAACAGCCTGGGGCATGCCACTTCCTTCTACCTTGTTCACTGACTTTGCTTGTTGGAATCTGGATGGAATTTGCAAGGAGCTCTTTGCTTAATGACCTATAATCTCCCCTTGATGATGGCAACAAGAAGGAGTGCCTAGATTGCCTTTGTTAAGCAATACCACCATTAGGTGAAGACTATCTATATCATGTTTTAAAATTAAAATAGAATTATTTTATTATGGCTTCTCTATGGAGTTTTTCAGAGTACTATATTTTGCTTTTTTGAAATAGATACTGTGTGCTCATGCCAGCCACAATAAGTGGTCATTTCATTGCTGTCCAAATGGAAAGAGTTTGTAAAATGACTTAAAATACTGTTGTATTCAGTTTAGTGTTAAAATGTCAATAGAATATCATTTTTTTCTCCTAGAACAAATTTACAAATTACATCTAGGGCTGGGAGATCTTTTATTTTTGGATATTTCAACTCCCGATGCCAGGAATTTAGCAGATTTTTTTGCCATTCAAAAATGTTTATTAAAACCTAATGCCTGTATTTTGAACATGACCTATTACTAAAAAATTAATACTTCATCTAGTTCTTTAGTTGTTAGTATTTGGTGACAGTTGCACTTTGTAAATAACTTGCTTTGTAAGAATTCCAACATATACCAGTACATAAGCTATCTGTTTTGTCTTATAGTCCTTACAGTTCCTTTCTGAAGGAGTCAAAATTGAGGATCCAGTTAAAAAGGCATGGATGTATATCCTGTACATTAGATTGAATAATATGTGAATCTAATTAACAGAATCTAGCTGGCTGTGTTCCTTCAGAAATTACATAATAAATAGTAATTCTACTGTCAAGTTTATTCTGATTTTCACTTACTTTTTAATAAGTTAACCCTAGGCAAACGAATGATGAAATATTTTACATGACAAATTTATCATTGCAATCCTTGGAACATTTTTATCATTCCAAGTTTGATCCTTTTGCCATATTTTGCTACCTTGCAAAGCCTTCTTGGTAGTATATACCAAGAAATAACTTTCTTTTTAGCAACCTTCTTTTTCCCTCTACTGAAATGTTGCCCCTTAGTTTCCCATAAAGTATCAAAAGAAAATCCTGTTAGAAATATTCCATATCAATGCACTCTTGGCAGTGAAGCAAAGTAGCAAAGAAAAGCTTGTAAGAACTTTCATTGGTTCTTCAATGATATAGAAAAGGACCCTTTCTTGAACTTTACATTTGTATGTCTGTTCTAGAATGGAAGAAGTGAGGCTGTCTCTACAAAGAACTTTCAAAGAGAGTTTTGATGCTGAATAAAATAACATAAAATAAAAAATAGAATACTTTGCTTTGAACCTAAATGCTCAAACAAAAAACAGAGTGGTGAAGCTGTCAAAAATGCACAAAAATATAGATGCAAAAACCTACAGGCCTGTTAAAGGTTCACAGAATAATCTGTATTCCACATGAATTCCACGGTAATCTTCTTTTGTAAACTATCAAAGTTGTTTTGTGAATTCCTATAGTTAATATGATAAAACTTTACATACTTCTTTTCATTAATTGATAAGGAAACATTTAAATTCAGACTTAGATATAGAGGAGTGCATAGATGTAACATAATTGATAAACAACAGTTTTCCTTTCTTCAGATCTCTGAAAACCCTCCTGCTCCTCCCCAAAATTTGTGAAGAGAAAGGCGTATCTGCTTAATATATTAATTTTTATTGGAATTTTGGAATTAATTGGACCGAATATATCTTGACTTTCCTTAAGCAGTTTATAGAGCATTCTGATGTTTGATGTGAATATCCAAGTATGTTTTCTGTCCTGGTTTGAAAATATATTCAGAGAACACTTACCAGTAGCTTCATATCAAACACAAGAGACATTTCAGTGGGATGCCTTATAGCTCAGTCCTGAGCCTAGTGCTATTCAGCAGATTCATTAAGTTTCGAAATGGATGCTTATAAATTTGCAGAAATCTGAATCAGATAGCTAATATTCTAGAAGAAACGAAGCTTAAAACACTCTTGTTGAATTAGAGAAGCCCATTAAAAATAATTAAATGAGGCTTAGCAGAGAGAAATACAGCTTTATTCTCTATTCCATATCTATTTATTTATGTATATGTTTAAGATGGAGGATACTTGGCTCAGCAATGTGTATCAAGATAATGAGATGAGAGGCATATAAATTATTGTAAAATTGTTCCATTTTTAATGCTTAATTTTATCGATTAAATTTTATCGATTAAATTAAACCCACAATCCCTCTCTGAGAGAAATGGATGGTTAAGAAGTGTGAAAAACAAACAAACAAATCAAGGAAAAGTGGATCTTGGAATTACAATAAATCACAACCTAAATATAAGTCTATATTGTGATGCAAATGTTAAAGCTGCACTTTTCAGATTCATCAATAAAAGGATAGTTTCCAAATAATAGAAAGAGGACTTTTTATTTTATTCTGTGTTACTGAGATGTGATCTTAATTTTTTTCAAATTCAAGGCAATTCAGTTTAAGGAGAATTAAAAGAAACTAAAAACTGATGCAAGGAAGAACAATAAGGTTGACGGTGGAGTTGGAAATCTTAAATCTTACCGGGAAAGACTGAAAATGCTAGTTGTGTTTTCCCTCGAAACTATTCAGCTCATGGTAGTTAGGCTATGATTGGATCTCGTTAGAGCTTGAAAGATTGTCACTCAGAAGATGATAATAAGATCTCTTCTTTATAATTTTAAACTGCAACCACAAAATAATGACCTTAATTTATAAGAATGCAGATTCCAGCTGAATGCTAGAAACATTTCCTAACAATAAGAGTGATTAGTGACAGTGGAACCAATTATAGAAGAAATTGGTGAGCTTCTCCTCTGGATATAGTTAGGCAAAAAGATGAACTAAGGCAGTTGTGTCACATCCATCACCACAGCAACCAATCACATCTATCTTGCTTTCCTTTAAAAGAAGCTCGGGTAGCTGCAGTGATATATTTGTTGTTTAGGTGAGACTTTGTGGGCAGTTTTGAGATGGACTTAGTAAAGGTAGGTCATTTTAAATAATTGATTTCATATAAATGCATGTTTGCTTCATTTACAAATTATAAGTTAAGATGTGACCAGATAATTTTAATGATAAAAGGTGCAATTTGGATTTTAAAAACAAATATTTAAAGAATATCAAGGATGTATCTAATTTGCCTCCTGATATTTTGCAGTGAGTGACATATATTACAATTTATTTTATCCATTTACAAATGTGAATTAACAGCTGTGGAAAGTTATAAGCAAGAAAATTAGCTATGCAGGAATATGCACTATATACTGAAGTAAATGAACTAAGTTTCTTTAATTACTTACAGTTACAAATAGTTTTTAATATAAATAAAACAATAATGGGTAAAATAGCTTGAAGTAGGAAGTTTACTTGAATGCTTGCAAACAATTGAAAATAAAATGAAATCCTAATTCCACCACTTTATTCACACATAGTATTTTAACAAATTGATTAATATGCAAGAGGAATAGAAATAACCTTAGTTTCAATATTGTTTCTGTAATAAGCTTATTTCAGTGTTATAATTGTTGTAAAAGAACTTAAGTAATAAATTGCTTGGCTGAAGTTTTTAAACATATTTTTTATGAAATTCTTGTTCTGAAAAAAAACTTTTCAAGAAATTGAGAAAACAATATGTGAAAGGAACAGCAGGGTTTGAAGATTGAATTGTGAGTAGATTAGGCAATGGTAAACTTTTCCCGATTCTGTCCAAAATTCATTAGGAAATTCTATATTTCAATTTTGCCTAAAATAAATTAGATTACCTGTACTGAAGCAACAATAATTAGTTAAGTGTAATTGAGTTGGGTTCAACTCTTGTGACTATAAGAACAAATTTTCAGGATACCTAATAATACCTCTTCCAAAATCTGTTTAGTAATCATGTTGATCCTGTTCATCCAGTGTTTTCCTTTCTGCTTCCCCCAAGCTTACCAAAAATGAGAATTTTTCTAATCCATCAATTATTCTTATTGTCTGTCTAAACTATCATAGTTTTTGGTTACTCAGTAGAGATCAACTTATTGTTATGTGGTTGAGGTTGGACTCTATTTGGTTCTTATTGCAATCTAATACTCAGAGTAACATCTGCAAATTCATAATTCAAAGTAATTTTTCTTTTCTTTTTCAGTGCCCACTTTTAAAAGCTGCATATTATCATTAGAGCACTGCTTTAATTATTCTTATCTTTGTTGTGATGGAAATATCCTTATGATATTGTCTACATTTGTTATTGCCTTCCTCCCTAGGATTACTCTTCTTTATCATCCATTTTTATTTATTAAACTTAAGAAAACAAAACTGCCTACCACTGTCATTTGCTCACCATCAACTGTAAGTTCACTCACATGCTGGCTGACATTATCTCTGCCTTCTTCTTTTTTTTAAACAAATTTTATTAATTTTACAGAAAACACAATACACAAACAAAACTAAAAGATCTTTTCTGAAGGTTGTCTGATCCCGGGTTGAAACTCTTCACACAGACACAAATTCAAACATCATATTCACTTTATATATCCTTCCATATCTTATTATCATTTTCTTTTTATATATATATATATATATATAAACCATTTTTATCAATTTTATAAAAACAATGCACAAAGAATCAAGGCATAACAGCTTATAAATTCTTTTCTAAAAAAAAATAATAAAAGAAGAAAACCAATAGAACATAACAATTCCAAATTATAGTATCAATACTTTATCTATTTAACTTCATATCTTATCCCAGCTTCTCCTTTTCATCCAAATTATTTCTTGTTAATTACAATTTTATTGCCTTTTATCAATATACAAAATCCAAAAAAAAACATAACAAAACCTTTATATATCCTTTCATATCTTATTACCATTTTCAATAACATTCTTTATCTGTTCTATTTCCAACTATCCATTCATCTTTTTTCTTTTACTATACTTCTCCTATACACCAATTGGAGTAATGTCTATAACTCATTACCCTAACTTAAAAGTACTTCATACAACAATTTTTCTTGGGATTCTGTTTAATAGATTCTAAAATTACACAATGAATTTTATACTCTAAATACACATATCAAAAACACAATCTTATGTACCCTCCAGAATCCCTCTTTTATCCTAAATTAAATTCACCCATTGTCTCTGAATAAACTTTTTTTCTTTAGATCTTGCTTCCCCCCATTGAGGCTTCTCCTCCCCCCCTTTCTCTCTTGCTTATTCTTCTCCTTGCCCTTTTTACCCCTTTGTCTCTCCTCCTCCCTTTTCTTACTCCCTTTCCTTTGCTTTCTAACCTTGCCTCCACCTTTCCGCTCATTTTTCTCTTTTTTGTTTGTTTTTATAATTCGTAAAATCCCCCTTTTCTTATCCTTTTTCTCCTCCTCCCCAGAAAGAACCCATTGTTCATCAAAGATGGCTTCTTCTTCCTCTTCTTCTTTGTCCCAGTCCTTCTGCTGCGTAGTCAACTTTTCATAAGTACATAACGCCATTTCTAAAAATTGAAACAAAGTGCCCAAAGTATCTTCCTTTTTATATGTTTGATATTCAGTCTTTAGTTCATCCACAAGCGATGCCATCATGAAAAGAGAAACTTTTTCCAAAACAACCACAAATATTTTTAATCAAAAATAATTCAAAAAAAAAATTCCAAAAATTAATACTTTTCTTCCTTTTTCTCTTTCTCTTTCTGGGGTTAATGTTTAATCAAAGAGGTCCAATTACCATATACCTTTCTTTGGGATTCTAGGCAATCTCCTCCTTTTTCAGCTTCTGCTCCAATTTTTTTTCCTCTCCCTTCCCACTTGCAACATCAATTTTAAATAATCAGAAATCCATACCTCTAATAAGGGTTTTCCAATTTCTTAAGTTTTTCAATGTCCAAGAACCCTTTTGTCCCTTAGCTTCAGCTTTCAGAATAATTCACCTTCAATGTCCAATATGTCCAAACATATCTGCTGTTTCCATGGGGTGGGAGAGTGAAGAAAAAAAAAGTTCCCTTTAACAGCTTCTCCGCCACTTTCAATCTTCTTAGGGATACAATGTATCCTCCGGCAATTCAAACAGCTCAGTTCCAACAAATTTGAAAGATGTTACTTGACCTGGCTCAGACAGCACTTTCACTCTTCTTGCTTCCTCCAGCGCAATCTTACCCGGTTGCTGGCTTTTTCGTGGTGGTCATTGCTGACCGCCGCTCCACCGCCTTGGGAAAAAGGGGTTTTCCAGGACGAGGAGGGGGACACCCCCAACCCCCTGTCCAGCTCCCCTCTCTCTTCGGCTGTCCCTACAGGGCAGCCATATCCCCCTGACCCATCTGGATCGGGGGTACCTCGGCGGCTAGCACAGCAGGAATCGCGAGCAGTCGTGAATTCCTGCTGCCCCGAAGCCACGCGAAACCGGAAACCCTCTGCCTTCTTAATACAGTATTTAACTATTGCCAAGATTTCTCATTTTCCATTTTAATTTATAATAAGGTCTTCTGAGTTGCCTTAATCTTCTGATAAAAAAGTGATTTTTGCATATCTCAAATTGTTAATATTTCAGCCTCCATCACTTTCAGTCCTGCTGTTATGTAAATAATATTTGCTGAAGAAGTAAAACTCATTTAAGGACAATGTGCATCCCTATTTCACACCTTTCCTCTTTTCAATAAAGTTGTTTGTCCAAAGACTTCTTCTTTGTTCAAATGACTTCTTGTTCCTTGCAAAAGTTCCTCAGATGAACAATCAATATTCTGGTACATTCATTAACCTTTTATGTGTTAAACATTTAGGTATAATCTTCACTACTAAGTGAAGCAATGTAGTGAGATAGTAATCAGCAAAGCAAAGGTAAATCCACATATTTTATTTTGGAATGTTTTGTTTCTAATCTTTTTTCAAACCTGGCTATCTATTTGGCACTTCTTTCTTCAGGTAGAACTCTGTTTTTCTTTTATACGTGATCCTAAATAAAATATGGAAGAATTATTGAATTCTTCTACTGGTGCCGTAGTTCAGTCATTTACCAATTCTCGTGTCTGTGTTTTTCCACATACACACAATTTTTGTTATCTCTGGGCTATACAAGGTTACTCCATACATTATTCTTCTTTTGTAATTTATTTTAGCAGCACCTGTCATACTTCACTTTGTACTGCAGTCAGTTCCTAATTATATTCTCTCTCTCAAGATATTTCTTGTCATTCTACAATTCAGTTTGCAAAAGATTTCTGTACAATATTTCATAAGCCTATAGGATCAGTGAAGGTTTAGCAAAGCTAAGAAACATTCCAATAGATGTCTTTGTATACTTTGTCAGAAGAAGAAAACAAAAGTAATCAGATGAAGGAAATGAATAGGTTGAGGCCAAGGGAAGGCTCATCAATTTGAAATCCCTTTGTGCCCACAAGAGGTGTAATACATCCTACCTATAATCAGTCTTCCTCCCAATTCCAGAAATTCAGGCAGAGACTTAACAGTCTTTTCTGTAATGTCCTCTCTGTTCTTTTGGAATTTCTCTAAATCTTAATCAAAATTCTTTCCCCCCAAATTCCAATAATAACAAATTGCCCAGCTCTTTTGATCTCTCCCTATTTTATAATTTTTGTTTTACTTTCCAAAACTCTGTAATTTGTTGTAAGTCTGCAGTCCCTTTGCCCCACAGATTTTCCAAACTTTCTTAACTACTTTTAAATTTATTTTTCACCTCTGAAAATCCTTCTTCCATTTCCTAATTGTTGCTTTCACCTTTTAACCAAATTCTTCAAACCATTTCTGAATAAATCTGATAAAATATTCTTATCAATAAGTTGTTCTTGTTCTTGTGGTTGTCATGGTGAGAACATGAAAATATTTCTGTTACTAAGTGGGAATGAAAGGCAGGCTTCTTTTAGTTTCAGTTAGCTCTCTTTAGTCACAATCAGGCTGCCTAACTCATATTATTGCAGCCTTTTGTTTTGTAAAATCCACAATTATTGTCCTTATATATAAACCAGTCTACCTTCCCACAGAATCTGGTGTGTTAGTTTAATTACATTTACTATTTTCAAAGATAACTTTCATCAAAGAAAAAGATTAGTTCTATTTCTTTAAAAAAAAACCTGTCTCTTTCTGTCTGATAGTTATAATAATACGATATGATATATAATATAATCTATAATATAATAAGACACGTCAGGGAGTCATTACATGAAAAGTGAAAAGAACAAAATGCTCGAGAGGCAGATGAAATTGAGATGGAAGCCAGATTCTGCATTTCGGCGTAAGGTGGTCAAAATCCCATTTTCTTTATTTTATTTGGATCTGCATTAACATTGGCAGCTCATTTATTTTATCTGCTACAAAAATGTCAAACTTCTTGAGTTCTGCATGCTAATTCAATCTATTTTGTTCACACTTTTAATTGGACAATTCAGAAATGTAATAATGCTATCTTTTCATTATAGGATTAAATTGCTGGTTACTGTTATAGGTATTGTATATGGAATCTGGTATTCTATGTCTTATATAATTAAAGAACATAGCCTTTAGAGACAAACTGTTATCCTCCTTTCAATCCTTGTCATGAACGTAACCATGGGTACTGTAACTTGAATATTTTATCAAATACCTTTTATATGGGATTTATTTCATCCCAGTGTTCAAAGGTCTTTCAAAACCTAGGAAAAAGAGCTGCTTAACAATGAATTGCTAACTTATGCTTCTCTTAGTTGGTTTTTAAATTGGACCGAGAGTTATGGTGTCAAAGTTTCCCTCCATTTGATATGTAGGATTTACATACCACAGGACTAATTTCCTTATGTATTTCCTGATGAGATCTGTATGTCTTCTTTGCCCAGATATCCCACAAAATTCAGTAAATTACCTTCTGGGCATAGAATATCTTCTGTTAAAAAAAATGAACTACCAGAAAAACATATTTTTTGCTTAGGTATTAAAATTTGTCTATTTTAATTTTGGGAATTAAGAACCATAATGTAATTATGACAGACATATTCTGCTTTTGCTTTATTACTATATATTTTATTCTTTTAAATTTTATGATTCATCTTGTAAATTGAGGATTAAAAGAATAATGCATAAATTATTAAAAAATATAAAAATGAAATGCCACATTATTTGCATTGATTTTCACATGGTTATTGTCTATGTGAAAAGTTAATACCATGAAACTTGGAATTTTAATTTAAAAAATTAGCATTTGATAAAATGAACTGAATTTTGTAAAAACGTAAGACGATACTTGTTGGATATTCCAGTACCCTGCAAAATCATCTACAGCAGTCCCTTTCTAAAATCATTTCAATTGGTGGCCATCATCACATCTCCAGGCAACACCTTTCAGAATTTTTCTATTCATTAAGTAAAAAGAAATGTACTTCATTTTCCTAATCATTAAAAGTAGCAGAACAGGGATTTTTCCAATTGATTTACATCCCTCGCCTCACCCCACTCCAGGTTTTTTATTTCTTTTGAATGGTGGAGCATCAGACGGATTATTTTTTTCCTTCCAGCTCAACAAACCAGTTTTCAAATAGAATCCATTCTCCAGTACTGTATGCTTGCTTGCTACAAATGTTCTTGTTTGGGCTTAATTTGCCATAGTTTGCCTTGTTATAATAATAACACACAAATTGTTGACCTGTTCCATTGTACTAAATACGTGTTCATTGGTTTATTAATACATTTAAATGGTTTAATTGTATTTCATGTTGAAAGAGTTGTGCTGCTTATCTTTTTGTTCCAAAGCTTATTGAAGAATATATGATATGAACATTAAAACCTGAAATGCTATTATATTGTTTATTTTCATTTGATTATGGCCATGTTATCGTTCTCTGCTGAGGGCTTGCTTCATCCTTATTTTCATTTTGACAGCTATCCACATTATACATTAGATGTCTGTTTAACCATGATGTACTAACCTACCTACCCACCCCACTTCCTTTCTGAATCTTCTGCTGTTTACAGTTTTACAGTTACATGGTACAATATTATATTGTTCAATGATGTACATATAAGAGAAAAAGGTTTTATAAAAATTCCTCAACTTATGACTCCAATTGAGCCCACAAATCATGGCAGTTGTTAAATAGGTCATTTACATGACCAACGTAATTTTATGACATTTTTTTTGCAGCAGCCTTTAAGTGAATACAGTGGTTGAAAAGTGAATGCTGCAGTTGTTAAATGAACACCGCACTCATGAAATGAATCCATTGATTGCAATGGCCGTTTTTTGTCCATTAAACACTGATTTCCAGCAAAACACATTAAAAATCATGTTCAAATGTCAACAGGGCACTGCAAATGGCCATAAATATGGACCAGTTGCTGAGCACCAAAATGCCACAACATGACCATGGTGTGGAGGGAATAGATGCCAGAACTTCAAATCCAGTTCATAAATACTTTCTTTTGGTTTTGTTGTAACTTTGAATAATTGCTAAGTGGCCATTCATTAAATGAGGTTTACTTAAAGGATTATTTTTTTAATTTAAAAACCAGATGTGCACAGAATAGTTGATGCATGGAACATTCTTAATATAGTTTATTCTTTTTCACTGCAGAAAACTCAAATATATAAAAGCAAAGCAAATTATACATCATAATGTATTAATATACTGAAAGAGTATTGGAGGTTCATTTCTGTTAAAGTGTCTTAAAGAAATCTCAAAATTTCTTTTGAACCATTAGTAGATACCACATGGTATTGATAGCAAAAAGTAATAAATAACAAAAAGTGTAAATTTATCTGTGCTAATGAGTAAGGATCTTGGAAGAGAATAACCATTTAGTGGATTTAACAACATAACCGAGCAGCATTCTCTATATAAACGATTTAAAAATTGATCATCTATGATTTCTACCACTGAACAATTTGTATTCCAAGAGAAACAACTATTAGCTTTCTGGATTAAAGGTAATATAAGGCAAACTATAATATTTACTTAATTTATTTAATTATTACAACTTCTGCTAAGTGTTCACACAATGTACTTCAGGTACACAGATGTACACATGTACATCTGGGGGATCTTATTTAAAGGTAGAATGTTAAAATTGTTCTCGGAAAATTGGCAAAGTCACACAAATGAACAATTCAGTAGAGAGAAAAGAAAGTTATTACAGAAGGCCAAAGGAAATTTTCCCTAGTTAAACTGTTCCGTATAAAGAACATAAATCACTATGTGTGGCTACAATGTCAGAAACACATTCAGTAATTAAAACATAATAATGCTGCTCTATTCAATATGACTTTCCACTCTTGTAAATGAGTGAGTTTTGCCTAATGAAAGGAGTCTGTTATCTCCTAGCAACCTCCTCTTTTGTAGCTAGATGGGAATGAAGGTTGAGGTTTGAGGAGAAAGAGAGGGAGGGTGTCTCTGCTTTTTACTCTACTCTCCACTTTGTTTTTGTTTGGAGTAATTGGAATGATTGAACTTCCAGATCGTGAATAACTCAGAAAAATTGTAAGGTTGACACATAAGAAAAATACGAATCAAAATAGCACCGATCTTCTCATTTTTCTGTCATATTGGTATTTGTTGTGATTTCTTTAATCATACTGTGTCAGGATTTTATCTTCTTAATATTAGGCTTGCTCATCATTTGGTAAAAATGCATTGAAAGTTGCACATAGGCATAAAAATTCTGTTATGTGTTGAAAAATTATGTGTTGAAATATTTGCAGTATAAGAGGACCTCTAATAGATCAGATCAGATTAATAGAGAATCAACAGCGACTAATCAAATGCCTCCAAGAAAAATGGGGCAGGATAATGAGTATTTAATTCAGAGATACTTGGTGAACAATTGAAGCTGTGAGGTGAACCTGAACCTGAGTCTTCCTATTCTTTATCCATCCCCTTCACTTCCTTGCTCTTGAGCTAATAAAAAGGAACTGGCCCAAATTGCCCAAGGGGAACTTCCATGATTGAGGGGAACTGGATTTTGGCAGAGAGCTAAAAGAGAATAACTGGTCCAAAATCAATCAGTTAACTTCTGTAGAGAGAGGGGGATTTGAACCCGAGCTCCCCACTTCTTATCTATCCTACATTATCTAGTTCTGATGTCATCACCTTGTTTCAATAGCAGTAGCATTTAGGCTTATATATCATCCCATAATCCTTTATGGCAGGGGTAGGATTCTACTGATCGCACCGGTTTGGTAAAACTGGTTGTTATAGTTCCCAGTAGTTTGGAGAACTAGTAAATCAGGCCTTTGGATGGTCCCGCCACTCTCCGCTCACTTCTCTGCTCCCTGCCCAATCAGTCCCTATTGCAAATATGCAACATGCGCATGCACGACATGCCTGCAGCCTTTTTTTGCCTGCCTGCCAGGCTAGCCATTGCTGTCTGCCTTTTGCAAGTTTTTCATTCTGCCGGGAGAGGCTCTCCCAGCAAGAGCAGGTGTGTGAAGCAGCCCAGAGCCGACACGAGCCTCTCCACTGTTCTTTCCAGCTGAACAGCCCTGATTTGCCTGCTCACAGGTAAGCTTGTGAGTCACGCTAACCCCTCTCCCACTGTCCCTGGGCCCCGCCCAGACCTCTGCGGGCCTCCCTGTAGCTCCCCAAGCCTTGCTCAGCCCTCCGTGGGATCCCTGGGCCTTGCCCAGCTCTTGCCAGGCTTCCCCCGCCTTGCATCCATGCTGGGCCTCCTCCTGCCTGGCCACCTACTTCTTGACATGAGCAGAGGCTGCTGGTTGGAGCACAGGAAACTGCAGTGCTGTGCTCCCTATTCTAGATATGCCACCCAAGGGCATAGCTAGAATTGAAAGAGGCTGCGTGTTTCTGGTGGAAAGAACCAGAGCTTCTTGATGTGAGAGCAGCCTCTGCCTCGCTCGCACCTGCTCATCCAAGCTGCCGAGTGTTGCCCCTGTTCTTTCCACCACAGCTGCACAGTGTTTTATTCCAATTCTAGCTCCAACCAGCAGCCTCTGTTTGTGTCAAGAAGCTGGTGGTCAGGTGAGAGGAGGCCAAGGTGGGGCACCATTTCTGGGCCAGTTCGGCCGGCGGATGGGCAAGCAAGCAGCCCTCAGGGTGATGGGGCGATGGCAGTGGCCGGAGCATGCCACGGCCGTTCGCTTTCTCTACTGCGCTGGGGCTAGGCCTGAACTGAAAGAGGTGATGGAGGTGCCCCGAAAGGGAGGGCAAGAACTCCTGGACAGCTTCCCACCACTGCCCCCTCCTGCTCCCTCCGAAAGGGAGGGCAGATTGATGTTCCTGGGGCTGCAGCTACTCCTTTTTTGTTCTTCCATTGTCTGCTGCTCTCTTGCAGCACGAAGGCAGCCGCCACAGCCTGTCCCTTTAAGTATGTCAATGTGGGGGGTGGAGGTAAGGGGGGACCATAAAGGGACAGCCAGGCCACAGCAGCTGCCTTCCGAGCAGCTCTGCTATGAAGGGAAGGGAGGAAGAAAAATTAGGCAACTCTTCTACTTCTTGGGTAGAGCATGTGCACACAGCGCCGGGAGGATCATCTGCAAGAAATCGGCATGTGGGTCAAGTCCCTCCAGCACCGTGAGATGTGTGAGTGAGAGACGAGAGAGAGAGAGAGAGGGAGATCAGCTTAAAAGAAAATAGAAAAATGGCTCTGAGTGTTTCAGGTTTCAGACCCCAGGTTAGACAAACACCATGGTCGTTAAATGAACCTTGTCATTAAGTGAGCACTGGTCGTTAAACAAGTCCCTTGTCCCCATGGCATTTTTAACTGGAAACCAGAAATAATTGTTGGAAACTGGCAAAAAACATAGAAAACCTGAGTCACATGGCTGTGTGGGATATTGTAACTGGTCATAAAATTGAGGGAGGGGAGGGAGAGAGAGAGAGAGAGTGCACATGCATGGCTGTCAAAACTCCAAAAACAAGTCAAGTAGTTCTGGGAAGATCAGTCATAAATTAGAACACTTGCTAAGCAACTGCCCATTAAGTGAGGACCATTTATATTTGGTTTGACAGTCACATGGCCACCTAGCTACATCCAACCTATTCACATGATCACCTAGCCATACCCACCCCAGTCACATGACCACCAATCCAGTCCCATAAATTAGGCCACACCTACAGAACTGGTTGTTAAGAAATTTGAATCCTACCCGTTTCCTCCTATTTTCTCCCCAACAACAACCCTGTGAGATAGATTGGGCTGAGAGACAGTTACTGGCCCTAAGCTTTCATGGCTAAGGTGAACTCACAATGTCACAATTTCTAGCATGATACTTTAACCACTAAACTCGCAGCCCGCAGGGCAACGTGTCCCGGGCTAGCCCTGTCCCCTCCCAGTTTAGTGAAGGGGAAGTCCCGGTACGTTATGTGATGTCTCATTGACGATACAAGTTTGACACCCCTGCACTAGATCAAACTCTGCATATGCTTTAGATGATATATGTTGTGAACTATAGGTGGTTTCTATTTTTAAAAAGCCCATATGAAACATTTCTGTAACTCAAAAATGGTAGGGTTTTTAATGTAACGATTTAAATATCATTTTATTCATGTACTTTTGAATAGTCATATTGATATAAAACAATATCTCTAAGCTTTCTGAATCATAACTTCTTATTTGTAGTATACAAATGTTTTGCAAAGAAACAAAGAAAGAAATAAGATCTTATTCTTAGCAGCTGTTGCCAAAGTCTCCTAAGCATGTTTATTACATCTGGTAGTTGATTAGTTTTCTATATGAATTCTGTAAATATTGGTAGCCTTAATGCTTATATATTTTTAGTTCTGATTACACACACACTACCTGGTTTATAAAGTGGGTTTTTTGATAAAGTTGTGAAATGCTTTTACAAGCATAATTGCCAACATAGTTACCCTATAGCAGTTATAAAAATTAAGTACAGTTAAATGTTCAGTCTCTATCCATACTTCTTTACTTGGCACTATGAATTCTTTTCTCACTTTCTTGGGTTTCTTTAGGCTATTGTCATTTCTGGGTTTAACTTATTTATAAAATCACTGGTGACAAGACTAGTTGCATATATAAAAATATCAAAGTATAGGGCTTGTCACATAACTTAAAAAGCATAATGGAAAATGTTAACTTATTCTCTCAAGAGATAATTTCCTGGCACAGGTCAGAGCATAACAAAAATTCTGCTCTGTGCTTTTATGTTTTCTTTTGCATGATTATATGACTACACAAACAAAATCTAGTTTGTAGTTAGGTCTAAGGCAGTAAGAATAAATGCAGTTAATGAAATGAGTGGTAGGTCTAATGAATAAAAATAGGGTATTGCAATGGCTTAATTAACGGATCAGCATTTGTTGGTGATGGGAGAAAAAGATACATTTTAATCTCAAAATAGAAAACATTTTGAAGATACAGGAATAATATTAAAAGGGGGGAAATAATTTTCTATTTATTTAATATACGGGTTGAATTCATTTACTAAAATAATTGCAATTTTAAAAATATGGCATTTACTTGTTTATTGTTGTGCCTGTTGAGTGGCCAGTTTATGATATGAACAAGTGTCTATTTCAGTTATAATAAATGAACAGTGAATTTGAAAATAGGCAATCCAAATTGCAGTAGCCAGCTATAAGGTTTAGAAAGTTATGTGACAAAATTTCTATGTCTTCAGTCACTTCAAAGAAAGAATTAATTTAGGGGAGAAAGCAAAGTATCACAATTCTGTGAACTCAAGCAATGCTGAGTGGCCCTATGTTTTGTGTTTCAGCGATGTGCATACTGCAAGCACCTGGGAGCCACTATCAAATGCTGTGAAGAGAAATGCACCCACATATATCATTACCCATGTGCTGCTGGAGCAGGCACATTTCAGGATTTTAATAACTTTACCCTTCTTTGCCCAGATCACATTGACCAGGCTCCGCTAAGATGTAAGTAGCCATATTAAATGCTGAAAATATGTAATAGAGCAGAGGTCTCCAAACTTGGCAGCTTTAAAACTTGCAGACTTCAACTCCCAGAAGTTGAAGTCCACAAGTTTTAAAGTTGCCAAGTTTGGGGATCCCTGCAATAGAGCCTCCTAATCAGATGTTTATTTAGTTATTTCAAATCTCTGTGGCTTTGATTGGATATTATTTGCACAGATTGGTTTTGCTCCTGGCTGTTGTTTTCATATTGATTTTTTAAAAAAATATTTTAATTTGTTGCATGATGGGCATGTAATACATTGAAGGAATTAATTAAAAAATAAAAACAATTGGAGTAGATAGATCTGCTGAAATTTACTCTTCTTGTGGGTTTTTGTAAGTGCTATGATGGGATGAAGGATTATAGGCAAGGAGATGGTGCAAAATTAATTTTTCCTCTTTCCTATCTAGTAGTAGTTCAAATTAAATGTTGAGAAATGACAGAAGTCAGATTGCCTTATTATCAGCTAATTTAAGATCAACTTGTCCTGCTCTCTCATCTCACAGCATCTTTCTTGAAATATGTTTGTTCTTGCTGCAATCTTCTTTTTAACTAATGGTAATAATTTCACTAGCACCTGTTTTAATTTTAAAAACTAAGATCTGTAATAATAACAGACTCATATAGACATTAAATGTTTTATTTTCTGAATACAGATAGCTTGCATAATCCTTATTTAACACCTGAATAAAATTTATAAAATTTAAAAAATATATCTAGCTGTTCCATCTTTTTAAGGTTATTTTCCCTATAAAATAATACAGAATTCATCTGTTAATTTGTAGCCAAGGAAGAAGCTAACTGTGCAGTGTGTGACAGCCCTGGTGACTTGTTAGATCAACTTTTTTGTACAACCTGTGGCCAGCATTACCATGGAATATGCCTGGATATACAAGTGACACCTATCAAAAGGGCAGGTTGGCAGTGCCCTGATTGTAAAGTGTGCCAGAACTGCAAGTAAGCAAAAGTGGAGAATAAAGTACTAAAACACTGGTACCTCATTTTAAATTATTGTGTATAGGTAGTCCTTCTTAGTGACCAATATTGGGCTAGAAACTCCTCAACTAAATCCTGCAGTCATTAAATGGAAAATCATGTGATCATGATAGCCTCTTGTCTTCACTTCTGCTTTGTCATTAAATGAATCACTATATCGTTAACTGGAATATCACATCATCATGACTTACCATTTTACTTCTGTGTTCTCCATTAACTCTGATTATTGCTAATCAGTTAAAAAGTACACAAATGCTGATCATATGATTATGGGACATTGTAATGGTCTTATATTTTTGCACCATTGTAACTTCAAGCAACTATTAAATAAGGCAACTGGTAAGTGAGGCTTACCTGTAGTATTATGAAAAAATGAAATAAAACCTATGATCTTTTTTTCTGTTGAGTGCATTAGAAGATAAGATGTTATGGACATTATTAACAAATGACACTTGCATTACTATATTTACTTTACTACATAACCTAAATAGATTTGTTCCTAGAAATTTTGATTCTTCCACAATTGGCAAATTGCTTGCCATTTTTTGTTTCTCTTCTATAACAATCTTCCTCAGATGTGGTCTGTGACTTATGAAGAATTGTGAAAATAATCTTTGGGACATGTTTTTCAATAGAGTTAGAAATCCCTATTGTAGTCCTAGATAAAATGCTCAATTTAATATAAAACAAAATGCATCCCCAATTTTTACACTGTATTTGCTACTCATTGTGTCCATGTCAGTTTCAGAATCAAGGTAAGTTCTATGTAATACTCCACAATTTCTTTAACCACTGTTGAATTTGATATTACTTTTTAAATCATGTTTAATGTTATTACATTCTGGGGAGATCTGATAACATAAAATTGCTGTATTTATTCCTTAATTTCTGAGGCCACAAATCATGAATAAAATATACATTAGGAATGTGCATTTTTTCTTTCACATAAAGAGGAAATGGTATACCGATATCCATTAGAAAAGAGTTGATATTGTGGCATTGGTCATAGACATTGCGTTTTAACATTTCATTAGCCTACTTGCTGTTTAAATTCACCTGCCTTGCTTCAAAGTTAAAAGTATTTTATCTTTTGATCCAATTTACTATTGACCTCACCCCTTTCCTAAGAGCTCTGTAGTGGGCGTGCATAAGTGCACCAATGTGCCTACCGTCCCTGTCCTATTGTTTCTTTTATTTTTTATTTTTCTTATATGTATCCATGTATTCATGACTATGTTTTTACTTATACCTATTATCTTGTAAGCAATTGACAAAAATAAATAAATAAATAAATAAAATCTTTCCCTTAGGCAGTCTGGAGAAGACAACAAAATGCTTGTTTGTGATACATGTGACAAAGGGTATCATACTTTTTGTTTACAACCAGTTATGGATTCTGTGCCAACAAATGGGTGGAAATGCAAAGTAAGTTTAAATTCTGTTTCCTAAAATGTAGAGCTTGTGTGAAATTGAAGTGCAAGTTAGGTTTAGGTGTAGTATTCAGAAGGCTATAGGAGTGATGTTCTTCTACAGGCCTTTTTTTCTACCGTATGAAGAACTGCTGCTGCTCAAATGGCAGAATGAAATTTTATTTACATTTTTAATTGTTTGTTATTACTACTGTTACAATGTATTGCAAACTGCCCAGCCATCATTTGAGTAAGTGGCACATACATTGTTGTATTAATATTGTATTAATAAACTTTAACAAAAGATATAAATTGTTGAACAGGGGGCATTTTAAAAATGTTCTATATAGGCAGCATTATTAGTTGATTGAAGTTTCTAAGTTAATTGCTGTTTTGATACCATAAAATGGTGTGATTAAAAAAAGCTGATTTTTTGGACTTCTAGAACTGCAGGGTATGTGCAGAATGTGGCACACGGAGCAGTAGCCAGTGGCATCACAACTGCCTTATGTGTGACAGTTGTTACCGTCAACAAGACAACCTGCCTTGCCCTTTTTGTGAAAAATCTCCCTATCCCAACTTGCAAAAAGAAAGGTTGCACTGTCATATGTGTAAAAGGTGAGAAGTGTGTTTTTTATTCTACCTTAATTTAGTCCTTTGCTTGTCATTATTGGTTTCCAAGTCATTTCAAGGAGAATATGTCAATATTACTTTTCTTTGGTACTTAACTACTGATCTTAATTTTTTTTATTTTAAGAATAGTAATATGCCCAAGAACTTATGCTAATTGGCCATGAAACTCAGTGATCAAACTCTCACCAACTTCTGTAGAATCATATCCTATAAAGGTTTGATTAAGAAGTGTGATTGGCCTACTACTATTTATAATGGAACTTATTTCTGGTTAAGAAATTATGTGTAAGTGCACAGAACACAAGTAGTCCTCAACTTAGAACAGTTCGTTTAGTTACCATTCAAATTTAAAATGGCACTAAAAAAAAAACTTATGACCATTTTTCACACTTACAACCTTTGCAGCATCCTCATGGTAACATGATTTACATTTGGAGGCTTGACAACTGACTCACATTTTTGACAGTTGCTGAGTCATGTGATCACCTTTTGCGACCTCTTGACAAGCAGAATCAATGGGAAAGTCAGATTCACTTAACAACAATGTTACTAACAATATCTGCAGTGATTCACTTAACAAATGTGGCAAGAAAGATCATAAAATGGGATAAAAGTCACTTAACTAATGTCTCACTTAGCATCAGAAATCTTGAGGTCAATTGTGGTCATAAATCAAGGACTATCTTTACTCTTTTTCTTCATTAAGTAAGTATGGCATATTACACCAGTTATCCAAGTAAAACAAATATTAAAAAGCCTAATTTGAAATGGTCCAAAATGTTGAAAAGACCTTTTCTTTCCACTGAAAAAGTATTTTAGTGGAAGAAATTAACACATTAATTTGAATTCTAAACCTATTATTCCCTCAGGTGGATACACATAGGATGTGATAAGCCTCCTGACAATGAACTGGATATTCATTTAAAAGAATATATCTGCAGTCTTTGCAAACATTCAGATGTAGATGAAGAACATACACAAATGTGTGAGATGATAGAGACTGAACAATTTTTGCCTGAAGTTGATACAGGTATGGGCTACCTCTTCTTTTATTTCTTTGTGCCTCTTGATGATTTTTCATCAGAAGTCTACAGATTTCTTCCTTCTCCAGATTATTGGTGTAATAAAGCACAATTATTTTTTAAAGTTTATATTGCTGGAATGCTTTGATAAAATTTTCTAGAAAGACCTCCACATTTTAGTGGAGTATCTAGTATTTCATTTTCTTCCCACCATGTAACTCAAACAGGAACTCAAAAAGAAACCATTCCCAACTCTTTAAAATGTATAAACCTAATATAGGAACACTGTCCAGAGTAGAATGGTATTTGCTATCCAAAGTTTTCCCCATGATTTGAATGAGAAAAATAATTAAATGTACAACTTGATAATATCTTTGTTTTTTTATATCTGTGCACATGACATAGAAATGGAAAACATAGATTCAAAAGACATAGGAAACAAGAAGCCGTTAGTACTTGAAGGTGGCCTTGATCAAGAATTGGTGGATGAGTCTTTTACAGATTATAAGGATACCCTTTCTTTGACAGCACAAGATCATATATGTATGTATATAAAATATGATCAGAATTCTAGAATATTTAGAAAATGTAATAACATTTAAGCAGTGCATTTTCTGTTTACAATAATAAGTGTTTTGGAATAGAGAGTTCTTAAAGGTTATAGAAGAAATAGAACTGTTTTGTACAGGTATTCACCCTGCAATCTTCTGATGAAATACAAAATATAACAACAATTCTTTATCAGAGATAAAAGATATACCTGAAAAAAAAAAACACAGAAAAATAGACAATAGTTTTTAATCAGTGGCATAGTAACTTATTTCTGGTCTCCTTTTCTTCAGATTGAATTTTTTTCTGTTTTTTGTTTTCACCATATAAGAAATTCATTATTTAGGGAATGATAGTTTTTTAAACTATTCATTTCTTGGTTGGTTGAATAATTTAAAAGTATCTTACATTATCATTTTATTGACTTTTTAATAATGTGTGAATGAATGGCATTACATAATTTTGTAAAATAATTGTTTGATATTAGAATTAAAGTGTGAATTTTTTAAAAGTAAGAATAGGACTTTTAAGAAACTCTCATGTCTTAAATTATGCCAGTTTATGAAGCATAAATCTAAAATGTTACATTTCAGTTAAAACTGTCCCAATAAACAAATAGTTTCTTACCCAGATCTATTTCTGAGCAAGGTAGAGTAATAAAGAAACTAATACTGAAATAAAATATGAGTTTCAGCCTACAAGATCTGTAAGATCAGTTGAATAACATCAGCGATCGTAATAGCATTTAATGGCTAAATTATTTACTGGCCCCTAGCACTGCACAGCACTCTCAGGGCAGTTTACGTTATAAGCATTATTTGCATATGGTCCCCAATAATCTGGGTCCTCATTTTACCAACCTCAGAAGAATGAAAGGCTGAATCAACCTTGAGCCGGTCAGGATTGAACTGCTGGTTGTGGGCAGAGTTTGCCTGCAATACTTTGCTTTAACCACTGCACTATCAGGGTTCCCCTTGGATGTCAGCTAATTGTTCATCATGATATATGTTTTATTTTGTAAATTATGATAACTTAAAAATCCATCAGACTTAAAAATCCATCAGACACAAGTGTGATAATGTAAACAAAAACCATTTGTCTATTTGTCTAATCATGAATGAAATATTTCTAAAAAAGATAATTACTGGAAATTTCTAGTTTGCTAAATTTGATAGTAAAATATAAACATTCTGGACCAATAAGAATAAAAATATAATATTTATATTACGTGATTCAGTTTGCTGTAGCTGTTAAGGCACTAGCCAGAAACCAGGATATTTTTATTTTGATCCCAGCTTGTGAACAAAGCCAGCTGGTTGACTTGGACCAGTCAGTCCCTCTTAGTCCTAAGAAGCAGGCAATGGCAAACCACTTCTGAAATCCTGCCAAGAAAACTGCAAGTCAGCAATAATTCAAAAACTTACCAGTATATTATATTATAGTTATATATATTCCTATACAGGCAATTCTGGACTTACTGTTTATTTCATTTAGTTATTGTTTGAAGTTATAAATGACTAATGACAGCTTTCACAATTTTGACTATTGTGGCATCTCCATGGTCACATGATCAAAGTTCGGATGCTTGGCAACTGATTCATATTTATGATGGTTACAGAATCCCAGGGTCATATGATTTCCTTTTGCAACCTTCTGACAAGCAAAGTCACTGGGGAAACCAGATTCACTTAACAACCATGTTACCAGCTTAACCACTGCAGTGATTCAATTAATATTTGTGGCAACAAAGGTCATAAAATGGTGTGAAATTTAGCACCTGTCTTGTTTACAGCATAATTTTTGGGCTCAATTGTGATTGTAAGTCAAGAACTACCTCTATAACTGAGGCATGGATATGATATAAATTTATACAATTATTTTATGTCAAATAGAAAATGTTCCCCCTTTTATAGTGGTAAAAGTGTGGGCTGGTTAATTGAATGGACATGTATTTGATACCTAAAGATATATTTCTTATGTGGTAAATACATTGTAGACTTTTATTTCAAGTTGTGATAAGCAAATTTATACTTAAGTTAGATAAATAACTTAAGGGATACCTTTACCAATAATTAACAGCAAGATACTAATTGGAACCATGTTTTCATATAGTGTAAAAGAACTAAAATTCAGAAACAGTCAATATAGACATTTACCTGCTTGCACTTTCAAGGGAAAACATTTTTTTTTTTGAAAGGATGTCGCTTACTATAGCAGTTCCGTTGTATGAGACTGAAATACAGTATCCACATTTGTTTCAGGCCTATCATTAGATGAAAAGAAATGTGAACTGGAGACCCAGGTCTCCAATCATTTTGATACAGAAGAAGGGGAAACATCTGTTAAAAACACTCTTGCATCTGATAGCAATCCCTCAGATAAAAAGTGGGAAACTTCAGAAAATATTCCAGAAATAACCCAGCAAGGATCAGATAAACAAGCTGAAGAAACAAAACCATCACAGACAAGCACTGAGTCGGAAGTGCCCCAAGAGGAATGTCAGCTTCTTCAGATGGAACCAGAGAATGTATCCAAGATATCTGAAGCGTTCATTTTGGTCGCTAAAGAGCCAGTCTCCAATCCTAAAGAAGAACAGTCTGAAACAGTGGTTGTTCTAGAAAGTACAACTGGAAGAGGCACTCCTGAAGTGTCACTTCTTCCTCAAAATGAAAGTTGTGCATCTGAGAGTTGCCAGTTGGCAGACAAACCTTCGGAATCATTGCCTGAGACATTTTCTCCATGTCCATCTTCTGCTGAAATAAGCAAAGCTGTTGATGGATCTTCCTTGCCAACTTCTTCACTAGATCCAAGTGCATCCCATGAGATGTTGCGATATCAGATGTCACCATTAGAATCTGCTGCGGTCCTTCCAACCACATTTGTATCCCTCACTCCAAAAATTGGAATGGGAAAACCTGCTATCACTAAGAGAAAGTTTTCTCCCGGGAGACCAAGGTCAAGACAGGTAAGCATGTTTGCTAAAACTCATTGCAACCTAATACAGGTAGTGCGACCATTCATTTAGTGGCTGTTTGAAGTTACAACGGCATGGAAAAAAAGACTTATGACTATTTTTCACACTTACGACTGTTGCAGCATCCCAATGGTCACGTGGTCTAAATTCAAACTTGGGAACTGGTCCCCAGTTGTTTATGATGGTTGCTGTATCTTGGGGTCATGTGATCACCTTTTGTGATCTGACGAAAAAAGTTAGCATAGAGCAAAACTGCCTTAATAACTGTCTCATTTAACAACAGAAATTTTGGGCTCAATTGTGGCTGAAAGTAATCATAATTTTGACTATGGCTCCCCATATATATTTGTATTGTTTATTGCTTTTCATTTTGTAAGCCACCCAGATTTGCCTTGTGGCAAGATGGTCAACAAACTAATTTAACAATAAAAATAAAATAAATGATATTGTTTGAACTCTTTGAAAGAGCAATTATGGGATTTGTGTATGTTATTGCGCCAATAATTATAGAGGAACAAATATTTATAGCAATAAATGGAAAACTCCTCTAAGCTAATAGCATTTTGAAAAAAGACCAAAATTAAAACCCTTTTAATGCGCATATGTGAACGCAGTATATGAATCATATCATTCTTTTTCCTGCTGCTTCTTTCTGTTAGTATATTAGGGATAATTGTTTACTGGTTTTTCTCAAAGCTTTCTATATTGGTGGGGGGGGTTTACGTGAGTTTTTTTTCACAACAGAAAGCATATTTTTCTGTATATTTTTGTTTAGGCTGCTTTAGTATATATAGAGCAAGCCTTTATTTTTGCAGATGCTAGAGAGCTATGATCACAAAGTTTTGTTGTACAACTTATTTAATTTGCTCCTTTAAACCCATCACTTTGCTTGCAAAGAAAAATTGTTGTACTGGTGATTTGATGAATTTATCTGTAGTTTTATATTCTAATAAACTTCATTTCATTGTTTTTATAACTTGCTCTTAGCATTAAACTAAATAATAATAAATATACATAATGCTTTAACTACAGTTATTTGTTTTTTTCCCTACTTCTAATTGATAAAGAAGTTACTACTACATTATTCCTTAACTTTAAGATGAGTTTATTGTAGCGGTTATGAATTGCAAATTAATTCCTTGTTATTCCATGCCAGACCAGATACTGTTCTAATATAGACACATGTCTGAATTATCTATCAATCAAGATTATTGTACCAAACAAAGCTTAGAACAAAGCTTAACTGCAAAAGAAAGGGAGCTTTGCTCTTGTAGAACTCAGATTTTGCAGTAATAGCTCACATCCTGGCTGCAGAAGCCTGATCTCTCACTAGAACCGACACCAAACAAATAGGAATGGAAAAGGTAGAAGGGGTAGCTCCTCCCTTAGACATAGAAGAGGATGCTACTTTGTAGAGACAGGTATCCACTCTGTGCTTGTGGTTAAGCCACAGAAGAAAATAGCTGCTCAGAAAAGGAACTATGCTTGGGTACTTGGGCCATTATTATTTTAGAAATGTTGAAACAGTAGCAAGAGGAAAGGCTTTGATTAATTAAAAAAAGAAGAGTAGTTTTGGAGGGAAAGAGAGAAGAAAGATAGTCTAGGATGACAAAAGAGCCACATAGGTCCCCAGACTACACAAGCATTCACATACTGGCAAACTGTTACTACTCAACCCTCTTCCCCCACAGCTACAGTTGTTACTCCTCCTTGGGAGTGCTGCTTCCTTTCTGGCTGCTTTTTGCTACGTACTTCCACACACTTGAATTAAGTCTCATAAATTTTTGTAAGAAACAATTATTTTAAAAAAGATTTCTACCAGTGTTGGAGTTAGGGGATAATACATTTGTGTGTTCCTTGTGTTTTGGAGAGTTTCCCATCTCTGAATTTGGCTTTCTAGCATAATGTGAGAAATGGATTCTTCCATATAATAGTTATTTAGAGTACAAGAAACATCGGTTTTGAATGAATGTTTTGAAAATATGTATGAATGCAATCCTTATTTCTGAATGTTGTGTAATAAAATATATACAGTATTGCTTACTTTGAAGAAACGTAAGAAAGTAGACATGATTGTTGTTAGTTTTACTTTACATAAACTTAGTAGTTATATATGTATTAAAAATCGTTCTCAGACTATATACTGCTCAAAGATATCTAAACTGATCTCTTGTCTTTCATGTTCATATTGCAGCTTTTATTTTAAATACTGTTTTGTCTGCTATATTTAATATTCCTGGTTAATAATTTTGTTTCAAGTGATCTAATCTACTATCTCTTGCAGTCTGATTTTAAGAGATTAAATATATTTATATAACAGCAGGCAAAATATTCCCCGAAGTGATACATCTTGTAAAAATAAAAATTCAATCTTTTTATTGTCCAATAGTTATTTATTTTCCTATCTATGTTTTTATATTTTTATCTTCAACCACATATCCATTTTCATTCAATGGTCTTCATCATTTATAGATGTGAATGTTTTATACATTTATTTTCTCTTCTTCCATATTTAGGGTACTTGGAATAGCCATAATACATCAAGCCCGCCTTCCTGGTTCCAGGACATTTCAGAAGGCCGAGAAACATATAAATCTAGACAACTATCTAGCAGTGCTATTTGGAGCATCAAAGTGGTATTTAATCTTCACTTAATTTTATTGCAGTCATTCACCAGAATAGGTAGTTCTTCACTTACAATCACTTGTTTAGTGACTGTTCAAAGTAATAGTGGCGCGGACAAAGAGACGACTGTTTTTCACACTTACAATTGTGGCCGCATCCTGATGGTCATGTGGATGATCAAAATTTGGATGCTTGGCAACTGGCATGTATTTGTGACGATTGCAGTGTCCCAGGGAAATGCAATCCCTTTTGTGAACCTCTCACAGAGTCAATGTTTTGAGTTATATGTAGTGAATTACTGCCTACAAGCTGTATCTCTATAAATATATTATTGTAGTTGTTAATTTGCAATGACTTAATTCAGTTGTTCTGTGTTTAAATAGGGTCGTGGGTCAGGGTTTCCAGGGAAGCGGAGACCACGAGGTGCAGGACTTTCTGGAAGAGGTGGGCGAGGGAGGTCAAAATTGAAGAATGGAATTGGATCAATTCTTGCTGCAGGGGTAAGGATCTATGACACAGCATCTTAAGTTAACTAACCCAAACAAAGTTATTGCTGACTTTTCATAAAATAGTTGTTCACATAATACAAAATGTCATAAAATATTTTCTGTGCTGATGTTTGAATGTGCTATGCATTTCAAAATGGACTGTTTTCAAGGCAGATACATCTCTGAATGTATCCCAATTTTTTCATTGAGGGCAGTGTGTTAGAAGCTCTGTCATTGTTGAAAGCATTGAGGAAGAAGGAAGTATCTCTGAAAGGATGAGCCATGGGTCATAGACTGTCTAGTATATAACTGAAATTAAAATTGTAGAAGGGTTGGGTATGGTGGTTTGTTCTCTTCAGTGAAACATGGATACAAGATTTTGAACGCGTACGGCTTATTTGTATACATCTCAAATAATTTATGGTCTATTGTACAAGCAGTTAAAAATTGTTACTGAATTATTATAGTATCTCATTTAATTCTTCTGTACTATTTTGCAGGTCACAGATATGGATAGCTCATCTAACAAAGATGAAGAAGAAAACTCCATGCATAATACAGTTGTCCTGTTCTCTAGCAGTGACAAGTTTACTTTACATCAGGTTGCAATACTCAGATGTACTTTGTTATTTTCTGTGTAAATCTGTCTTTCTGTTGTGCGTTTGTCTGTCTGTCCATCTAGACTTTTTGGGGGGAGAGTATTCAAATCAAAATCACTTCTCACCCACCCAACCCTGCCCAAGTCCCCAGTAATGGCAATAGGTTACAAAATTCCAGGTCCCTGTTAAAATGAGAGAGTGAAGGCATTGAGTCCTAGGACGTTATGTTTCACAGCCCACCCAAAGGCAGAGGTGGATTCTGCATGTATTAGGAAAAGGGGAAGGATTGACATTAGGCATGTATTATCATGATGTTAGCAGTTTTAAAGTATTTGCTTTGGATAGATTTGCATAAACACTGGTGCATTTTACCATGACAGTGCTACTAAGTCTGTGATTTGGTTCCACATATTTTATTTTTTTATGTTTCTTACAAATACACTAGAGCTAAAAAAAATATGGCTTTCTTCTCTAAGAAATTTTAATTGGATTACAGAGTATTATAAGATACAAAATACAAAAGTATAAAAAAGGGTTTCTTGATCATAACAGCTCACTCTATAATTCTGATTTTCTTTACCAGTGTATCAGCAATATGCCTTTCTATTTAAACAATTGTTCTTTCATGTATTATAAAAGAAATTAATTAGATTGAAAGGGGGATTTTAGTGTCTTACTATGGTTTTCTTATGTGGCTTGGGTCTAAAATCAGCTTTCTTCACAAAAATGTGAAAATTTTACAAGTACTATTGAGTGTATAATAATGTATATATAGATTATGCTAATAAGTGACCACTATATATCTGAACCTTCTTATAAAGGCCCTAAGATACATTTAAAAACTATAGATGAGGATATGTAGCCATCAGATGCTCTTATTTGAAGATATCTGTTTGATATTCCAGGATATGTGTGTAGTTTGTGGGAGTTTTGGACAAGGTGCAGAAGGCCAATTACTTGCCTGCTCACAATGTGGTCAGTGTTATCATCCATACTGTGTGGGCATTAAGGTGAGTGTTTGTATACCTGTTTATCCTTAAAAGCCCTGTGTAGCTTGGGTTTAGATTACCTATGGGAGAACATTCCCTTTTATATACTCTGACCCTACCTGATAATCCCATGGAAGTCATTTCACAGGGATTTAGAACCAAGCCCTTCTTGTAGCTTTGCAAGGTCTCTGGAATGCACTCCTTGCTGAACTGAGAAATGCTTTGTTTTCTTTTCAAAAACATAACTCCCTTATAATTTTATTGTAAAAATTCATTTTTAACTTTTAGATTTTAATTTGGTTAATTAATTTATTTAATGAATGTATATAGCTTCCCAACTTACCTGTAGGCAATCCTGGGCATCTTACAGCATTTAAAAAATCCACCATATAATAAAAACCACCATCCATCACCCATAACAGCCACAATACAATCAAATCTATCTCTTGTTCAGTTCTGTCTCTATGCATGGTCCCCAGACCTGCTGACAAAACCATGTTTTTAGGGCCTTTTGAGAAAAGCAAGTGAGGTATCCAACTCTATCTTGGGGGAATGGTATTCTATAAAGAATGGGTTACTACTGAGAAGGCCGCTTTTTGAGGTTCTGTCAGATGTACATTCCTAATCAATAGGACCTATAACATATCTTGCTTTCCTGTCCTAGTGGGCCAGGTAGATGTAATAAAATGGAGGTTTATCTGTATTGGCAGGCCACCGAAAGACCTTAATAATGGCCAGTCATAAAAACATCAGTATCCTCATCTTCTATTCTACATCTAAATTTTTAAAAATCTTTTAAAATAATCCTTTATAAATATTTTATAATTTGTTTGCAGCTTGCAAAATACTTTAATGACTTTGTATATGTACTATAAAAGTTATTTTGCAGTTATAAATTCTAATAATTACCTTGTTATAATGTTATTTGTTAAATATAATGTATATAACTGCCCTTTGCTGGGATTAACAATAACTGCTGTGTTTTATATTTATCAAACTAAATCTGGATTGTTAAAGATTTATGCAGAAATAATAAATTATTTGTTATTATAAAAGCTGTTTTTTCAAACGTACTTAGTTTCACAGTAACAAGTTTCTATATATTCTACATGAACATTTAACTTAAAATCTATATACATTTCGTGAAAAGAATTTGCATTTTTAGAAGAATATACAGTTGAAACACTTTGTTAAAGAGTGCCAGTAAAAGATATTCTTATTGATCTTGGAAATCAATGCCCCCCCCCCCCCCAAAAAAAAAAAAAACTAACACAAAAGTCCAACTAACTAACATGGATGATTCAGTTGTTGTACAATTTTTAAAAAAAAATGATTTAAATGTACTTCAACAAATGTAATGAGAAAAAAATTTGAAGATTTTTTTTTGGGGGGTAACTTGTTTTAAATAATTTGGCATGAGCCTGAAAACTTTCAACATTTAAAATGTCCTTGATTGTCAGGTTAGGAACTGATTAAAGCACTTTAAAATTTTAAAATTTTATATAACACAAAGGATGTGTTCCTGAATATAGGCAACATAGTAAGCATGGAAACCTTTTGTCTCCAGTGTTTCTCAATCTTGGTAAGTGAAAAATGTGTAGACTTCAATTCCCAGAATTCCCAGCTAACATATCACTGTGAACATCAAATTGCCTCAGGAAAATAATGTCATTTGAATATTGTTGATCGGATCCAATGAAAGACAATAAAATTAAATGCATTCCCTTTTTTCATTACATTTGAACAAGTCTTCGGCTTTTTAAAAAATCTATTTGCAAAACTATTTATGGCATATTTTATATCCCTTAAACTGACAACTCCTGTCTATACAGATTACAAAAGTGGTGCTCCACAAGGGTTGGAGATGTCTGGAGTGCACTGTTTGTGAAGCTTGTGGAAAGGCTACAGATCCAGGAAGGTTACTTCTTTGTGATGACTGTGATATCAGCTACCACACTTATTGCCTTGATCCCCCATTACAGACAGTTCCCAAAGGAGGTTGGAAATGCAAATGGTGTGTGTTTCTCTCTCTCTCTTTTTTTTTACTCTCCATATTTTATGGGCTCAAATCAAATCTTTATCATGATTATAAACCACCTTATTTATCAAGGTTTATTTGCTTGAAATTTAAACATGTCTTGCGGTGAACTATTTGGGGTTGCCTAACTGCAGTCCATAAAGTATGATCATATTTTAACTAATGTTCAAAATAAGACATGCGGGAAAACCATACATGCCTTCCAGTAATTGAGATTCCCAAGCAGAGTAATGTAGGAGCCTAAATTGAGAATTAATTTGCAAATGCTTTGGAATTAGGGATCTTAAGGACTTAGGGATGAATCTGGCTTTTAACATATATATTCGGGCCATTGGATCTGGGGTTACTTAGAGTATTATGGTAGCCATGACAACCAAGAATAGTTGCAGCCGCATAGTACATTAATAAAAGAATATATTTGCAGCTCAAGGTTGAATTATAGAGTCCTTGGTGATCTTTGAGCTTGGTTATTTTCTTGGAGACTTTTCATGACTCAATTAGGGAATATCTCCAGTGAAGATGCACTAAAGATGTTACTTAATTAAGTAATGAAACATCTGCAAGGAAACAATCGAGTTCAGAGAACACAAAGGACTCCATTTAGTACATCATATTCTAAAATTAATTTAAATAGAGTCTCTTTAGTGGTAAGATTTTGCATAATCTCACCTATTATATGAATGGGTTAATGTTTTGTTCATTGGATAGAACAGAAATCTAACCAAATGGTAATGTAAATACAAACTAAATGTTATTCATGTGCTTGTGTTTTGAAGGTGTGTTTGGTGCAGACACTGTGGAGCTACTTCTCCTGGTTTAAGATGTGAATGGCAAAATAATTACACACAGTGTGCTCCTTGTTCAAGTTTATCCACCTGCCCAGTCTGCTGTTGCAATTACAGAGAAGAAGAGCTTATTATGCAGTGCAGGCAGTGTGACAGGTTAAAATTTCTTTTATGTTGGGAACGAATATTTTTTTTACTTGCTTGTTCATACTGTGTTCCCTTATATTTGTGGGATGAATTTTGATTTTTTTTTATCAAAATGATTCTTCAAATTAGTTTCTATTACCCAATTTATAGAACAGTTCAGTTTTTATCAAAGTTTTTTTCTCAGTCATGTTATTGGGGTTATATAGCCATGACAGGAGGATATTCTTCAAATTCTAGAGTAACCTGAAGAAATTTTGAAGAATATTCTTTAAGTAACCATTAATTATTGATTGATTCTTCACAGCCATGCAAATAGATTTGTTCATGATGTGTCATGTCTTCCAATGGTGCAGTATAGTATGGAATAAACAGCAATCCCTTGAACATAAAAACCACTAATTTAAAATATTTCTGCAGCTCAAAAAGTAATTGGTAAAATTAGCAAGACCCATTTGGATTCATCTTTTTTATGTCCAACATTTCTTCATAATCTTCCTAACATATCAATGTAGACAAGAAATGGAACTAAATGACCTCATTCCAATCCCAGGGACTTTGATTTTTTGTTATCAAAACCATCATGGATATTAATACATCTACTAAATCTCAAAAATTGAGCTGTACTTAATCCTTCAGATTAAGTTTTGAAAAGCTTCCTGATATAAATCATCCACCATTGGATCCTGAACTAAAGAAGTTTGTTTTTATCAAAACAGTTTGGTTCAAATACATTTTGAGACATGTTTGAGAATGCTGGAATTATATAGCAACCCCCAGCTCAACCAACTGGCACAAAAGGAATTTTAATAACTAATTTTATTAAGCATCTGGGTTTTTCAGGAACACTGATCTTATTTCTCTGCAGGGACAATATTTGTATTGCATGATAAAATTGCATATGTTTCAATCAACTCCTTTGCCATCTATGCTCTAATTTTCAGATGGATGCACACTGTCTGTCAAAATTTAAACACGGAGGAAGAAGTGGAAAACACAGCAGATAATGGTTTTGATTGCACCATGTGTAGACCATATATACTATCAGCAAATGGTAAATTCACCTCCTGTTTATCTAATAACAGCACAGTAGGATTTGCTGTAAAGCTTTTCTATGACAGATGTTGAGTTAACAAAAGAGACAGCATTTTCTTTTGTCTAGATATTTTCTTAATGCTGTATAATCAGTAATAGAAAATGACATTAAAAATCTATTGTTTCTTTAGATGACAGTTATCTTAAAATATGTTATTAGAAAAGAAATGTGAAAATTTTAATAAAATTTTAATAAAAGTAAACTAAAAAAATAATTCTTTGAAGTAACAGACATGTGAAAACTACAGATTAAGATTTCAATATCAAAATACTGCTTTGCAGACTGCATAACTTAATTAAATGATAATTTTCATTGTTCATTTTTTTTCTAGTGTCTTCCTTTGAATTTTGTGAACCATCCATTGCAGCCCAAATTCCATTAAAAGCAAAGGAACTTGGTAACCATTAAAATTCTTCATTCTCTCCATCTAACATAGTTTCTACTAATAATTCACTGTTGAAGCTAGAATTATGCCTTAAAATTATATGATAAATATAATTGATTTTAATAGTTGGTTTTTGTTAGCTATTCCTTTGTTCATTTTTAAGCCCAGCTGATACTTTTCATGAATAAATGTTCAAGTCCTCTTTAATGGAAGTTAAATTGCTTAAGTGAGCAAAATATTTTACTCATAAAGATGAAGGCAGACCTTTCTCTGCTTGCCCTTTTAAATATGGTCTTTGAAAGGCAGATGCACAATTTGACAAAAATTGGAGTGATTTATTCAGTCTTTATCTTTCCCCAATCTATTTGTAGTGGAACTTCTTATTCTCTGGGTAACTCTTCACTTACATGTGTTGAGTTGAATAATGTATGGAATAGGATGTTTATAAAATGTTGTAATTAAATATTATAATTATAATGTTGGTTTTCCTTTGAAATAATTATGCTCTCTCTTTATCTAATATTAGAACAGATAGTCTTCCATAGTGTATTAATTGCAATATTTTAAAAAGCCAGGAATTGTGCTTATAAACAAAATTATTAATAGTGTAAATTACTTTGTGGTTCATGCCAATTTTATAGATACACCGAAGACATACACTCAGGATGGTGTCTGCTTGACTGAAACAGGGATGTCTCAGTTACAGAGCCTCAGTGCTATTGTACCAAGAAGAAAAAGGGCAAAGCCAAAGCTGAAGTTGAAGATTATAAACCAGAATAGTGTTGCTGTACTTCAAACACCACCTGATGTCCAATCAGAACATTCAAGAGATGGTGAGATGGATGACAGTAGAGGTGATTGCTCTTTTCCTATTTTATTGAATTATATGTTAGAGGGTCTCTTGATGCACTCTGGAAGAAGAAGGAATTCATGGAACAAATCCAAAGCATAAAGCAGAAGGCATTTGTAACAGGAATGATAGCTTACTTTAAAATTGTATTTGTTGACTGGGAAAAGTTCAAGATTTGTTGCTGCCTCCAAAAATCAGGATGGCAAATGAACAAATGAACAAGAGTGGAACAGAAGGGAAAGACTATTTACTTAGACTATATACTTGATCAAAATGGTGCTTACATTGGCAGCTGATCTAAGAGGGAGGGAGTGTATAATTTTTATTTGCCTGAATATAGATAATCCTTGGATTATGACCACTCATTCAACAACCATTCCAAATTGCAACAGCCCTAAACTTGGGATACTTAGGATAGGTCCTTGGAATTCTGGCTATCACAGGGCAGTATCCCTACTTGGTGATTGTGAACTGGGTGCCTGGCTTGCAATTATGACATCACAGCAAGCCATAGTCACATGACTGCAATTTTTGATATTCTTTGCTGGTTTCCCAGAAGCAGAGTTAATGGAAAAGCCAGCAGAAAGTTGGAAATCCCAGTTTCTCATGATTGCTACTTATGGCATTGAATGCATTCCAAGACACAAAAGTATTTAAAACTCATAATATCAGTGGATCAATGTTATGCATTGATTCTTTGTTGAAATATATGAGTTGACCAATATTACACAGCAAAGAATTTTTTTGATTTACTATCATATATCATTTAATGAAAAGATAACTTGTCTACAAGTGTATCATAGTGTGGTTAAGTGTATGTATGGGGCCGGCGCATTGTGCAACAAGGTCACATAGTGTAATAAGATTGGAACTGGGTTAGGAACTTCTGTCCTCATTGTGAGTTGTGTTGGGGAGGGTGCACGAAGGGAGGCTCAGCCAGTCTCATTGTACACATGTTGTACTCTGACAATAAAGATAATAATAATAATGTAAATTATTAATACCATAAAATTGAATCAGAAAAATGGCTGATGGAATGTCATATCCTAAAATAAGCATGCTGATTATTGGTTTACAACAACTTTCTAATTTTCTCATCGCAGATTAATATACCTTTTAGAAACAACAATAATACATTCTGTAGCATTAATCAGAGTAAATCCCATTAACAAAATATTATAGAATGAAATTGTTAAGGCACAGTGATGGAAGAAGCAAAATATTATATGAAGTCTTAAAGAAACATATTTGCCACAGCATGCTTTGTTCTTTGATCTCAAGTTCAATCGCATGGGTAGCATTGTCTGTCGAACAGAATCTTACTTTGGTCCAAGATCAGATGATAAAAATTAGAAAATGAGAAAATCATAGTATTGTAATATTAGTATGAGGACCACAACTGAATAGGAAGATAGTGAGAATAATATCTTTCCACTGTTGGGTAGCATTCTTGTCATTGACTAGTTTTTCCTTTCATTTAGAAATAGAAATTTCAGCTTTTTGGGTTTCCACTCTTAGTGCAGTGGGCAAAGCCATGAGTATCCTTGGGAAGAAAGCTTGGCTTATTAGTTCGCATCTGACTGACTGTCTCTTGCCAGTCACATCCACCTGACTCATTAGAGCAGGGAGACAAAGAAAATTGCGGATCCTGTCCCCTAAGGAGGTACATCTGGCGGGACCCAGAAGAAGGCTCTTCTCCGTGGTGTCTCCCTCCCTTTGGAATATCATCCATGCAGAAATTAGAATGGCCCCCCACTCTGACAGTCTTTCAGAAAGCCCTGAAGATGCAGTTTTGCCAGTGGGCCTGGAGAACCCAGAGTGTAGTTGAGCTTATCAAATGGCTTATTTAGTACTGTGCTATTGCCGGGAGTGAGTGAGTAGACGGTTTTTTTTTAATGTTCTAGATTGTGTTTTTAATGTTTGTAAGGCACAGTCGCTGTGAGCGAGTAGACAGCTGTATATATTTTCTAAATAAATAGATAAATAAATCTGCCTTGCTTAGGGCCAATTTGGTTGCACCTACTCAGTGTGAGAGGAAGATGGCGAAGATCAGCTTGGCACAGCGGAGCTACAGAGTCATTGATAGAGGAATTTTGTTAGTCTGTCATTGATTGATCTAATGCCTAAACATTTTAAATACCTATTAATATCCAAAAAACCATTATATTACAATGCTCAGTTGTGTCTTAAAGCCTCAGCTAAATTCATTCCGAAGCTTCTTCAGGAAGTTGGCTTCAGTTATCTTTAACAAACAAATTTCCATACTTTATTGGAGCATGTTTTATATGGAGGTTTCTTTAAATACTGGATGGAAATTTCACTGGGTTTAGATGAAGCAGCAAAATTAAAATCTGGTATATGTACTTGAGAAAAATGAAGCAGCAAAATTAAAATCTGGTATATGTACTTGAGAAAAAGCCAAGCCAATATTTAAAAGAGCTGTATTAGTTATTATCCTGGGACAATTAACAGTGCTGTTTGGGGATTTTAAAGCCCTAATTAATGTGAACATGAGTTTGGCTTGAATTAAGTTTGATTTAATTTAATCCATTATAATCTCTCAAGACTTTTCTGGGATGTAATGGGGTGGTAATATTTATATATGCCAACCTTTGTACAGGAGCTCAAGGTGACAGTGACAGTGCTCCCTCTCCTATTTTTCCCTTCAGTGACAATCCCGTGAGGTAGGTTTTGCTGAGAGAAAGTTAGTGCCCTTAAATAACTTAGCAAGCTTCTATAACTAAAAGTGGACTTAATTCTGAGTTTCCCAGATACTAGTCCAGTGTCTTAATTGCTACCATAATGCCTCACAAATAGAAAATGGAAAATAGAATAAAACTTTTTTACTTATGACCCTATGTTATGGTTCCCTCTCTTTTACTATTTGTAAACATACTCCGTAACAGCATTTAATCTTTTCTGCCTTTTAATAATCCTAGTATCTTTTTAACTTGTTTTAATTCAGAAGGAGACCTTATGGATTGTGAAGGAAAATCAGATACAAGTCCTGAACGAGAACCTATAGATGACGATCCTAAGGGAATGGAAGCAACCGAAGGGATCAAAAAAAGAAAGAGAAAGCCATACAGACCTGGTAGAGTACATACTCCAGATATTTTCATATTTATTAGGTTTATATTTATTGGTTATATATGCATACATAATATTTTATTTAGAAATGAGGTTAAGTGTTGTTGAGAATTACCCTATCTGTTGTATTCTGCAGTTTCATACAGTAGTTTTCATTTTCAAATAGGTAGTTCTTGACTTACATCCATTCATTTAGCGACCATTCAAAGTTACAACAGCACTGAAAAAAGGATTTATGACCAGCTTTCGCACTTATGATTGTTGCCATATCCTCATAGTCACAGGATCAAACTTCAGACCCTTGGCAACAGGCGCCATCTGTCGAGGGTCCCAGGGTCATGTAACCACCATTTGTTACCTATTGAGGGTCCCAGGGTCATGTGATTGCCGTTTGTAACCTACCCAGTTGGCTTCTGTGATGACACAAAAATAACAAAGTCACCAAAATAGAATAAATCCCCTTTAATGCCTCCAACTTGGCCCCAATGTCCAATTATCCTCGGCTGGATATCAAATTATTCAAAAAACAATCTACAAAGGGCAGGAATGCAGTCTGAACCAAAAGTAAAGGTAATTAGAAATAAAAAAACAACACAAACCACACTGAAGTAATTAACACGGCATGCCAGGATGATAAATTGCAGACTTTGAAAGTATAATGCAGCACCCACAGTTGGGAGGATGCCAAAATCCAGATGAGGCTTGACCAAGATAATATACGCTTTGCATCCAGCAAGGAGCCCTGTGCAAACGCCCCATTTATATCCTGTTCTCTCAGCTACAACTTCGTTCTTCCCTGTGTGCCCTAGGATGAAGAGGGGATGGCCCTGGGTCTTCCTCTGAATCCCCTTCCTCCGTTTCTTCCACAGCCACCCAAGCCACACTCCCTCTCCCTGTCAACTGCTCAATCTCATCCTCAGAATGAGATTCCAACAGGGTATGACAGCTTCTGACAAGAAGAGTCAAGAGTCAATAGGAAGCCAGGTTCACTTAACAATTATGGCAACAAAGATCATGAAATGAGGTGTAACTCACTTGACAATCGTCTGGCTTAGTAAGGAAATTTGGGGCTCAGTTCTGGTTGTAAGTCAAGAACTACCTGTACTGCCTGATTATCAATATATATATGCCAAAGTTACCAAACAACAGAATAACTTTTCTTCATCATTATTATTAAATAAATCCTCATAGCTTCCATGTAAAAGAGATATCAACTTATTATGGTTTGACGATCACAAATTTTGATGTTCGAGGGAAGCGTGAGGATTTTTTCATCTGATATTTCTATTGATATACAGGTCATTGTTGGATTAATATGGGAAACTGTTGGATTTCTTATGCGTTGTATTGAATTCTTACAGATGGGAGCTATCTCATCTGGCAGAAATTATAGATACTCAATTTTTTGTTGATTCCGTATTAACTTAACCGAGGAAAGAATTCTTAGTATGTCTTTGTAGGAGGGCAGGCTGCCTAGAAAAGTGCCAGCACCTGTGTTGCTGTTGTCTTGCCTCTTTAAGCTTCTCCCTAGCCAGCATAGCAAGCTAGGCTATAAAGCTGTGTTGAGAGACAGCTGGGTGTGGTGGTGCTGGTAAGAGGAAAGGGTGTGTGTGTTTGTGTGTGGGAATAAAGTAACTACAAAAATTAAACATTTAATATCTAGAATTGCCTTTAGTAGTTTATTAATATTATATTTGAATGACATTATGTATTATATAGAAATGACTACAAAATATCTACACTCTAGGATGTTTCTCTTTATTTAAAAAAAATTAACTATAACTTAATAATTTAAATAACATAGTCGCCTGTGTGAGTTGAGTGAACTATCTAAGTTTTCTTAATAAATACTGTGAACGTATTTTTTATAGGCATTGGTGGATTCATGGTACGGCAGCGGAGTCGCACAGGACAAGGAAAAATGAAAAGAGCTCTCTCTAGAAAAGATTCTTCTGGTTCTGTATCTGAGCAAATACTCAGCAGAGATGAAAGTAGGCATCTAGCAATTTATTCTCATAGTTCTGTGTCACTGCCATGGCTGTCATATAGGATAATTATATTTTAATTACTCAGTTACTTTTTTTAATCTCAGTTTTTTCCAAAAAGCTTGATTAATTGTCATTCCTGAAGACATTACATGATTACATCCTTGTATACATTCATGTATTATAATTTGAGACAATTTTCCAATTTGAATTAAATTCAGTCAGATTTATTCTGAACATAAAAGTGTAGTTCTACAATTTTGTTAACCATTCTCACTTGAAAAAATCTTTCTAGTTAAAAAGCATCCTTGTGGTAGTTTATTTATGCAAAGCTGGTGTATTATGAAGAGATGGACTTAATTCTTACAGAGAAGAAGTTGAAACTGTAGGAACCTTTGGGAAAGTGACCATGTCATACTAGAATTCAACATAACACAAACACAAGCAATAGAACATAATGACACCACATTCTTGGATTTTAAAAGAGCTAATTTTAATAAACTCAGAGAGAACTCAGGAAAGATTCCATGGATGAAAATCCTAAAGGGGAAAACAACTCAAGAATCTTGGGAAACTCTGAAAAGTATGATCATAGAAGCCCAGACCAGCACAATACCACTGAGAAAGAAAAACAAGAAATCCAAGAAGAAACTGGCATGGCAAAATCTCTCTGGCAAATTGAAAATAAAAAAGAACTAGTACAAAAAATGGAAAGAAGGACATACAACTACAGCAGAATATCAGCAGATAGCCAGAATCTGCAAAGACTAAGTCAGGAAAGCAAAGTCTCAGAACAAACAAAGACTTGCAACAAAAGTCAAAGATAATAAAAAAAAAGTTACTTCCAACATATAAAAAACAAGAAAAAAAATCAAGGAAACAGTTGGTCCACTAAAGAGAGAATATGGCAAGGAAGTAACAGGCAACAGAGAGAAAGCAGAACTGCTTAACTCATTCTTTGCATTGGTCTTCACGCAAAAAGAAACTATAACTCAATCCACCAAAAACATAACTGTAAAAGACAGACCAGAAATAAAATAAGCCAAAAAATAGTAAGAGAACACCTGTCTGATCTTGATGAACACAAATCACTGGGGCCTGATGGATTACATCCCAGAGTTTTAAAGGAGCTTGCTGAGGTCATCCCAGAACCACTGCACCATATCTTTCAAAAATCCTGGAGCACCGGGGAACTACCAGAGGACTGGAAAAGAGCCGATGTGGTTCCCATCTTCAAAAAAGGGGGGAAAAAAAGACCCAGGAAACTATAGACCAATCAGCCTAACATCAATACCCAGGAAGATACTGGAAAAGATAATAAAAAAACAGATCTTCCAACATCTAGAAACAAGGAAAGTAATAACTAGCAGTCAACACAGGGTTGTTAAAAACAGATCATGCCAAACCAATCTTATTTCATTCTTCAGCATGGTGACTAAATTAGTAGACCAGCAAAATACTGTGGACATAATATATTTAGGTTTCAGCAAGGCATTCAACAAAGTAGACTACAACCTACTTCTTAGTAAACTAGAAAAAAAGTGGAATATATAGCACCATCACTAGATGGACTCGCAACTGGCTGACAAACAATACTCAGCGAGTAGTCCTTAATGGGTCTAAGTCTACATGGAGGGAAGTAAGCAGTGGGGTACCACAAGGTTCCATCTTAGGCCCAGGAGTCTTCAATATCTTCATTAACTACTTAGATGAGGGAATAGACGGAGAACTTAACAATTTGCAGATGATACTAAGCTGGCAGGAATAGCTAACACCCAAAAAGATAGGCTCAAGATCCAGATGGATCTTGACAGACTAGCACACTGGGCCATATCTAACAAAATGAAATTCAATGTAGAGAAAAGTAAAGTCTTACACTGTGTCAAGAAAAACCAAAAGTACCCATATAGATTGGGTGAAACCAGGCTCAATAGCAGTAACTGTGAGAGGGATCTTGGAATCTTAGTGGACAACCAGCTAAATATGAGCCAGCAGTGTGCAGCAGCAGCCAAAAAAGCTAATGCAATCCTAAATTGTATTTACAGAGGGAGACAATCAAGATCAAGGGAAGTACTAATACCACTCTATAAAGCCCTAGTAAAACCACACCTAGAGTACTGCATCTAGTTTTGGTCACCACACTATAAAAAAGATGTTGAGACTCTAGAAAAAAGTGCAGAGAAGAGCAACCAGGATGATTAAGGGACTGGAGGCTAAAGCATATGAAGAATGGTTACAGAAATTGGGCTTGGCTAATCTAGTGAAGAGAAGGACCAGGGGAGACATGATAGCAGTCTTCCAATATCTTAGGGGCTGCCACAGGGAGGAAGGGGTCAGCTATTTTCTAAAGCACCTGTAGGCCAGACAAGGAATAATGGATGGAAACTGAACAAAGGAGAGATTTAACTTGGAAACAAGGAGAAACTTTCTGATAGTGAGAACAGTCAACCAATGGAACAGAAGTTGCCCTCGGAAGTTGTGGGAGAGCCATCAGTTGAGACTTTCAAGAAGAGATTGGACTGCCATTTGTCAGAAATGGTGTAGGGTCTCCCGTTTGGGTGGGGGGTTGGACTAGATGACCTATAAGGACCCTTCCAACTCTGATTATTATCTGAGATGCATAATTTAGTAAAGCTTATTGAAATGTGAATTGAAATACAATTTGTTTGCATTAATATAAAAACAGATGATGAACAGGGGAAAAGCAAAATAAAAATAATCCACTAGAAACAAATATTAAGGAGGTCTGCAGGTAATGTTGACTCTTCATGACTGCCTGGATAAGTTCCTACAATTTGCTTGGCAAGATTTTTCAGAAATGGTTTGCCATTTATCCTCCTTAGAACTGAGGGAAAGTGACTGGCTTTGTAACTAAGGCAAGACTAGGATTTGCAGTCTCCCAGGTCTAGCCTTAATTTATACACCAATGGCTGAAATTCTAAAGAGAGCTAATGGCAAAGGACGACCATTATAAAACAATATCTTTAAAAGATACCTAAAATATCTTAACATTGTGTGTTAAGTATCTTTCTAAAAAGCTCTGCACCCTTTGAACTGTCACTCTGAAACCCATGGTATAGAGAATAGGTCCTTCCATGGAAATTGCAGATGATGTTAAAGACACTTCCTTTAGAATATGGTGCCAAGTATTTAAGAGTCTTGCATACCAATGCCACATGTTACCTTTGCACCACTTTTACCAGATTTTCAGTTTCAACTTTTGCTGTTTTTAAATCCGGAAAAAAACTAATCAATACCCTCTTTCTGTACTTTAGCTCTGTAGTAGAGTGAAATAGGGTTGTAACATTGTACATATTTGCTATTTCTAGGTTGGAATGAACAACTGCCTGATACACTTATTGATGAAACTATGTCTGTTTCTGAAAATATGGAAAAAATGAAAAAACGTTACAGAAAAAAGAAAAATAAGCTTGAGGAAATTTTCCCAGCATATTTGCAGGTACTGTCACAGCTATGCAAAATATTTTCCCTAAGATCATTATTTGCATGTAGTAAATAATCTATCTGTAATTTAAGAAATTGCTTTATAATTTGTAATCTATTAACACTGGTGTTAATTTCCTTGTTCTATGAATATTATTTTATTGGATTTCTGAAAGTATAGTATTTATTTTAATATATTAATATTAATACCTCATAATTTTGAATGCATTAATAGAGACATATTAATATAACATATCAATAGTTAATTATAGACTAATTAGCTGAAAGAATGTTCTGTTTATAATATAAATACACTTTTGTTTGTGTCACTGAATTACCAAGAGGCAATAAAGTTATTTAAATTTTATTTTTATTGTATTTAAATTAATTGCTTGGATTTTATGATAAATGAATGGAGGGAACTTCATAGAGGAACCTGTCTGATAAATACCTTCTGGAGAGATGGTGTTGCCCCCCTCCCCCCCAAAAACAGAGTAGAAAAGGATAGAGGAACAAATCACAAGTGAACAACATTAGCAATTTTATACATAGAATCATAATTGAGTTAAATATGAGTGTGTTTTGAAACAAGAGAAATTACATTTATTAACTATAATATTAACCAATAAGTATTTGAATCTGTTTCAGTTCAGATTCAGATTCAAATATAGGAAACCTGTGGCTTATAAAGACATTTCAATTAAATGCTTGCTTTTATTGTTTGTTTATTATTTGTTTTAATTCTAGGAAGCTTTCTTTGGAAAAGAACTTTTAGATACTAGTAGGCAAAGCAAGCCAAGTTTGGATAATTTATGTGATAAAAGCCTCAGCATTTCCTGCAAAGCGAGCCTGAGCACCAATTTCTTAGACCCATCTTCAGATCCACTTCTGAGTTCAACTTCTACTTCCACTCCCTCAAAATCTGGTGCACAAGGTACATAAATCTGAAGATATTTTCGCATGAGGTGGGCATGGGCACAGATCAGAAGAGGCCTTGCTAGAAGAGCCTTTTAATAAAAGGAATACCTGTTTAATGTCATAGTTACTCTTTGGAGTTCCTTCGTTCAGAGGTGGAGATGATCTGGGTAACTGAAATGTTTATTTAATAAGTTTTGAAAGTTGCCAATCCTGATGGCATCTTTATTATGTTTGAGTTTGAGCTGTCTGTTTTTTAAAGGTACTCTGGATGACCCATTAGCTGCTCTTGTGCTGAACACTGAGGATGACATCCTTGGAATTCTTTCAGATGATTTAGTGAAACCTGGGGATCATTCAGGTATGATTGGAAAAAATGTTCTTTATGATGTTTATGATAGCTGGTTACTTGCACTTGAAACATTCACTTAGGGCTCTTTTTGATTCATATTATGTTGTCTGAGATGACAAAAGGGAAACCATTTTGTTTTTGAATTTCCATATTTCTGCCTTCTGATCTCCTCAATGTATTGTATATGAATAGTCGTGGCTCTTAGGACTACAATTGGGACCAGAATTTCCATTGCTATGTCAGGCAGTTGTTAAGTGAGTTGTCCCGATTTTACAACCTTTTATGCTACAGTTTTTAAGTAAATTACATTGTCATTGAGCAAATCCAGCGTCTCCTAATGACTTTGCTTGTTAGAAGCTGGTTGAGAAGTTGCAGATGGGGATCACATGACCTCAGGATGCTGCAACTGATCTAAATTCATGCTGATTGCCAAGGCTCCAGATTTTAATCATGTGATCATGGAGCTGCTGCAACAGTTGTAAGTGCGAGGATCAGTCATAAGTCACATTTTTCAGTGACATAGTAACTTCCAACAAGTTCAGGTCTGCCTACATGTGTATTTGTTTATATGCATAATTTTAAAATATGCTTCTACTAGTCAAGGCTATCTCTTGCTTTGCTTAATACATCTGTCCTTTGTTTTTGTTTTTTTAATTGTCCTTTATTACTCTAGGGATGTCTTTCAGTATTTTTTCATATCCATGAACTATTTCAGCATGCAGCTATATACTTTTGATTTGTTCTTTCTTGCTTGCTTGCTTCACTTTTTTTTTCTTATAATCATCCATTTTATCTGGTTTGGATCCTGTAGGTCTTGATTTATGCACTTTCCAGGTTGAGAACTCCTCTTCCCCCTTTGGTAAGGAAATATTCAATGGATGATCAGTGTTTAGAAGTAGTTCTGTTTCCTAAAGGTTTCAGCTGATTTTTAAAAAAATGCATGCATAGTGTAATAACTCTTCTGTTGCCTCACTTTCTTTCATTTTTCACTACCTTTGTGCAGAGTCTTGCGCAATGTAATATGCCTGTATTTATAGTGCACTTAGAAGAACTCAATTTTTTAATTTAAAGAATATTGTGAATAACTACAGAATTGTCTATGTGTGCATTTCACAATATCAAGTAATACATTTCTCTTGAACTTATTTAAAGCATTTCATGTCTCTGTTTAGATTAGTAGACTTTTTATTTACATCAATAAATATAAAAGCATGGAGGGGCGGGAACCTTCTGGTTTTTAATTTAGCTTTGGAATGTTTTTGCAAATATAAGTTAAGAATGCCAGACATAACGCCTAAGGTTCATATTTTAGAAAAGAGGGGTTTTTTTTGGAAAAAAATTAAATATATTATAAAAGCTCTAAAATTCCACAGTATTTTCATTCCTGGTAAGTGTTCTGCTTTTAGACATGAAAAGTCAGTCCTTTGAGATAGGCTAAGTCAGGAAAAGACGTACTGCACAAGCTACAAAAACACTTCATTGTTTTAGCAGATTATATTGGAATTTTGAAAACCTGTTTCTCTTTGCTCCCTATTTTATAAGGACAGTCATATCAGGGTTATCTTGAATTTCTTTCTCGCTCCCTTTTCCTTCCTTAAGTGGCTATAAATAGTCCTAGACCTACAACCATAATGGAACTTACCCATTAGGCTTGCAAGTTGTTATGGTTGTACAGCAGGTCATCCTGTGACTGACCCAATTTCACATTCTTTTTTATTTTGTGGTGGTTGTTAAGTAGATCAGAATGATCATGAAGTGATCCATGGTTCTTAAGTAAACATCTCAATCATTAAGTAAACTCTTTATTTGCTATGTGTCATTTTTGCTAAAAACCAGAAATAAACGCTGGTATTTGGCAAAAATGTTGTAAATCACAGGCACATGAAGGCAGAGCACTGTGAACAGCTATAAATGCAGGCTGGTTGCCGAACACCCAAAATATGGTCACATGTCCATAGGTGGTAGGTGATTGTCAACACTTTGGAATTGGGTTGTAAATATCTGAAGGTTGTCAGGTTGAATCACTGCAACTGGACTAATTTTTTTTGAGAGACGTTTCACTGCCTGTCCAGACAACTTCCTCAGTCAGAGGAAGGAAGGCAGTCAGTCATTGGGACATACCAACTCCAGCCACCACAACCTCAGGGGTTTCTTCCCCAAAGTGCATTACAAAATGCCGATGAAGATTCTCAGTCATCCAAGTAAAGTTCTCAAAAGTTGTCTGAAGGTTGAATCATTGCAACTGGACCGGGCTTTTTTGTTGTTTGTTTGAAAGATGTTTCAACGCACTTTGGGGAACAATCCCCTGAGAATGGTGTGGCAGGAATTAGTACATTACGACTCTCTGCCTTAACTGCCTTGTTATGACTGAGGAAGCTGCCTGGTTGGGCAGTGAAATGTCTCTCAAGCTATCAACAAAATTTAGCGTTGTGGCATTGATTCAACCTTCAGACAACTCTACCTGGATGATTGAGAACCTTCATCGATGTTTCAGGTCATAAACACCTTTTGCGTGGAATCTGTCATAACTTGGTTGCTAAGCAACTGATTGTAAATTGAGGACTATCTGTTTACCTAATTAATGTTGCAGTTGTGGGATCTGTTGTCTAGTTTTGAAAAATGTTTTGAAACAATCACCAGCCAAAACTTCCAAGAGAAAACAATGCTAATTTTATTTACTGCTTTGCAAAGAGGGTGCCTCCACACACATGTAGTGGACACACCCTAAATCATCAATATGTTTTCCTTATATTGTCTATTGCCATTACAGATTTACCTCCCACCCTTTCCTCATTAACTTAGTACTCATGCTGTTACAATCTATCCAAAGCATCTAAAGTGAATACATTATCTCCGCCCCTGATTACATCTCCCACTACTCTAATTCTATCACACCCTGCCCTTATTTATAAATAGCCCTAGTTCCTAGGGGTTGTCTCTCCTAGGAGTAAATATATCAGTAAATTCTGATTAAGACCAGTTTTTAGCATAACAGCACCTTCTAACATGTAATTCTCAAGTTTCAGCCTAGCTCCATGATGGCAACCCTATGGCACGCATGCTGGAAATGGTATTCAGAGCCATCTCCGCCAGCACATAAGCTGTCACCCCAGAGTGGCTAAATTACGCAGGCGTGCACGCTGCCTACCCACCCATCAGCTGATCGTTGGGTAGCTCCTGGGCATGTGCGGGGATGGGGCACATGGAGGAGATTCGCGTGCATGCGCAGAAAGTGGCATGCATGACGGGGTCGTACATGCATGCACAGAGACATGCAGGGCACATGCAGGTGTTGTGCACACATGCACAGGGGCATGGGGGCTCCCGCGTGCATTGCCTTATAGGTGCTGGCACACCTGAATGCTCACACATGTGTGAGTACACACTTTTGGCATGCGAGGAAGGAAAGGTTAGCCATCATTGGCCTAGCTCATGAGATTAGAAATGTATACAATGTAGTTTCTTCACAAGCTACTATGTCTTCTTACAATTTTGTAAAAACAGTAGACTATTTTCCACACACTTCTTTTTCAACACTGGCATACATGATTTCTCTCTTTCTAGATACCACACACACACACACACACACACACACACCACCTATATACACATCTCAGATTCTATTAACTTGACTAATAAAATGTTTCTGCCTGGAAGAATAATTTTTCACCATCACTATTTGTAATACTTTTCTGTCAAGAAAAAAAAGCATAAGCTAAAATATATTATCAATTTATGTATTTAATAAAAAACAATCAAAATGGTTTGAAGCAATTGACTAAATAGTTAACCAACTAATTTAGTCATATAAATCACCCTAAACAGTGAAATGGGCAGCACAGAAATTTAATATATTCAATAAATAAAATAAAATATCTTGTAAACTGCTGCCAGAACAACTGAATAAAATCCAGCCAAATGATTTCAAACAGTGAACCATACGGAATTTCAATTTGCCAGCATTGCCTTGGCAGTTTAATAAAAAAGAGAGTTCTAGTTGGTGCCAGTAGTGACTCATAGAAGCTTACTTTGGTTTTCAATTAAATGGGAGAAAGTAAAACACGTACTTGTCACATATAGCCTTGAAGAGACCAGGATTAGGTCAGTGACAGAAGAAACAATGCTGGAAAGATTCTAATACAAAGCAGCAGTCTGCAAAGGGAAGGAAGGACAAGGAGAAAAACCAGGATGAGATGCACAATAAGCTAGAATCAGGAGCAGTCTAAGCCAGCATGTGGTTGGTATTTGAGATAATTAGCAATTTTATAAGCAAAAGTTTTCCCTGAGCAGTAAATTAATGTACTAAGCCAAACTTGGTATCAGGATAAAAAGTTTTCTTTCACCAAAATGTAGTTTCTAAGCCAGAAATCATGACAGTTCCCACTACATCTTGTCTGACTTTTTAAACACTTGTAAAGTAGAAAAGAAATAAACAGTTTATAATCTTCCTATTGGTAGTGAAAACATACATTCCTCAGCCTACTAAATAATTAGAAGTAATGCTACACATACCTGTTCAAAACCATAACTGTTTTTTTATTATAAAACAATACTCCATAGTTGCAGTCTTAACACCCTTCATCAAATAGTATGCACTATTTGTATCTAAATCATATTTAAAGACACCGAGCTTTTTTAATCTTTTGAGTACTTCAGACATAGTTTCACAGCATCCATAACACAGTTTTCATTTGTTGACTGATTTATTTGAAAGAAACTTTCCCTTAAATGTAAACTACCCTTATCTATTTTTGATATATGTCAAATATTACAGTAGTTTTATCATTGTCAAGATTTTGATGTGCATTTCGTGATTCAAATCCATATGGAAATAATGCCTTTATTGAGTTAACTGAACATTTACAAAATAGCTGATAGGTGTTATTCATTAGACAAATTGGTTATGAAATGTTTATGAAATAGGAGGGGGGACAAAAGTTAGTAATCTGCCATTATTTGCAAACTTTGAAAGTTTGCAATTGCAATTCACTAATAAAAAGTTTCCCACAATACATAATTGGGTTTGTTTTTCTGGTACCGGTATGGATGCTTTTCCTGTTTATTATATTCAAAATATTTTTTAAAATGAAAACATTGACTTCTTAAACTGCTCAATACTGTTATTACATTTGGTTGTATGCACGATAGGATTTTTTCCTACCATTTAAGCCAATTAATATTATTCAAAATTATACTTTTTCCTTCAGCTGGACTAGACATTGGGCCTATCTCTGATGATCCCTCCACCTCGATACCTCTGCAGAATGTTAGCCAGAGTACCCGGCCACTGAGTGAAGAACAGTTAGATGGGATCTTGAGCCCAGAATTGGACAAGATGGTCACAGATGGTAAATGGTTATGTTGTGTCCTTGTCTTTCAAGCCAGCTTGTTGTTTTGGCATATTACCACATATGTTCAACTTCATGCTAGTAATTCTTGAAATTAATGTGTTGCAATTATCTAAATGCTGTGAATGGTGATTGGTAATATTCATTGCTTTTACTTTGTGCAGGTGCAATTCTTGGTAAATTATATAAGATTCCAGGTATGTGACCTATTTTTAATATCTTTCTGTGAAGTTTATTTCACACACATTCATATTATATATATGTGTGTGTGTGTGTGCACCACATCAATATCTGTCTGCTATTGCTCTAATGCCCCCTTATATTTCATAGAACTGGGAGGAAAAGATGTGGAAGACTTGTTTACTGCTGTACTGAGTCCTGCAGCCACTCAGTCAGCTCCTTTGCCACAGCCTCCACAACCACCTCCACAACAGTTAATGCATTTGCACAATCAAGGTTTGTTTTTTTATCAATTTAAAAGTATTTCATCCTAAATAAACAATATGGCAATTGAGAGCAGTTCAAGAATAACTAGTGCCTTGTACATAGTCATAGACACAGTCCTCAACTTAAAAAAAATCATTCGTTTAATGTCCATTTGAAGTTACAATGGTGCTGAAAAAAATGTCAGGTGCCAGTAACCAGAACAACTCCGTGAACAGGCCCAACCAGATACTTTATTGCTAACCACCTATTTTACAAGATTTATATATTTCTTGGGAAACAGCAGATCTAGACCTAAGGACTTGACCTCAGACATTTCCTTCCCTGAGGAATGAGATGACTGGGAGTTGTTTTTACTTCTGTAAAAGGTCCCCCTCTCCTTCAGCCTGTAATTTCACCACAAAAAGAGACAGTGGGTCATTCCTCACACTTGCAATAGTCACAGTGTTCTTGTAGTTACATAATCAAAAGTTGGGAATTTGGCATAGATTTCTGGCAGTGGTACTGTCTTGGGGTCATGTGATCACTTATTTGCAGCCTTGTCAGCTGGCTTCCTAGAAGCAAAGTCAATGGAGGAAGCCAAATTCATTTAACTACCACTTAATGACCAGTGATTTGCTTAATGACCATGGCAAAAAAGGTAACATTGAGCATAACTCAAATATTTCCTTGCTTAGTGACAGAGTTTCTATCCTGTTGTGGTCTTAAATAGAGGATAATCTGTATGGGAAAGGTGGGTTTTTTTTTTAAGGATTTTTAATATACCTTAACTGCTCACTATAATTTGTACAATTCTGACCTCTTTGAGGGGAGATATAAGGACCTTTACTGTATTTTTCAGAGTATAAGATGCTCTGAAATATAAGATGTACCTAGCTTTTGGGGAGGAAAACAAGGGGGGGGAAACTGCCTCTGCCTCCCAGCAATTTGCCTCCTTGCAGCAAACAGTAAACAGCTAATACCTTCAGCACAGCCTGATTAGCACAAGCAGCTGATTGTCAGTTGGATTGGCCTCCCGAAGATCAGCTGTTTCAGGCTGCAGGGATCACCATTGCCTATTGCTGCCTCCACGTGCCCCGTTTTTGACCTCCGCATCTTGTTTTTGGCCTCTGTGCACCCTGTTTTCAGCCTCCGTGCACCCCATTTTCTACCCATTCTGATCCCTGCCACCTGAACATGGGGCATGTGGAGGCTGAAAATGGAGCACACAGAGGTAGCAACAGGCAATGGCAATCCTTATTGCCAATGACCAACAATCAGCTACTTGTGCTAACCAGGCTGTGCTAAAGGTGACTAGGCTGTTTGCTGTTTGCTGCAAGGAGGCAAATTCCTGGGAGGCAGAGGCCAAAGGGTGGGGGCCGTCAGGTAGGCAAGGCTTCGGCAACATTCACTGTATAAGATACACAGGCATTTCCATCCGCTTTTTTGGGGAGGGTGCGTCTTATACACCAAAAAAATATGGTTATTTATTTTTGCATTTATTTTTTCATTACATTATTGAGATTACTTTAAACTTGCATGTAAATCAATCTCATAACTATTCTTTTACACATTCCCTTCTTATATTATAGATATTCCTTACCTATACAAATAGTGTTTTATTAAAGATAATATTAGTTAACACTAGCCCTGAATATGTCTTTGTAAACTATTCCCAACAGAACTGAAACTGTGTATTTGATAGTTCCTTCAAAAGCTTTAATCTAATTCTGTGAAACCATGAACCAGAGGTTTATTAGCCTAATCAATGTGAGATATTCTAAAACATGAAGAATAGCTAAATGCTGTAAATATATCCTAAGTTGTGTTCTCCTGTTAGCAACAAAATTGGTTTAGAACTGTTTATTATTAATTTTATTTTTCCATTTTATTCTTCTAAGGGGAGAATGCATTTTCAAGAGTTCCACTTATGAATGGCCTGATTGGACAAACTCCCCATCTCCCTCATACAGCCTTAGTACCTGGAGGTGGATTAGGAACTTTCTCAACTATAACACAGCCTTCCTATGCTGATACCAGGTTAGTAATTTTAAAGTTCAAGTATTTTTTTAAAAAAATCTGGTACAGCCTTAGGCATGAAAGCCACCTGGGTGATATCGAACTATCCCTCTCTCTCAACTCAGCCTATTTCACATGGTGGCTATTGTGAAGAAAATACCATAGGAAAATGAAGGGTCATTATATATGTTCATTTCCCTGAACTATTTATAAAAATAATAATAACAGGATAAAACTATAATTAAAAAAACATAGCTAGCAAGAAATTAAATTAATACAGAATTAAGTTCAAAGATTGGACTCCCTAATTTCTCACTGACACCAGAATATGGGGTGCCAGTACTGTTAACAATTTTAAAATATAAGGTTTGGGACCATATAGTTCTATATGCAAAAATTGATATCTATGCATTGTTTTTGTGTTGTGATTTTAGAGATAAAAACACAGTATTTAATGCAATGATTAATGATCCTACCAATCCTTGGGTTGCAACTGCAACTCCTTTGGAAGGAGAAAATGATACCATGTCTAATGCACAGAGGAGCACTCTGAAATGGGAAAAAGAGGAAGCACTTGGTGAAATGGCAACAGTAGCACCTGTTTTATACACAAATATCAATTTCCCAAACCTAAAAGAAGAGTTTCCAGGTATGTTATCAAATTAAACTTAATTTCTGCAGGGCTATTGGATGTCCACTTTCAGGGTATTTTATTTTTTTAACATATCATATGAATTGGATAATATTCCACAATGTATCAGTAATAATTCTAGTACCTTTGTCTCCTTTCTCTTCTCCATGTTCTCAGACTGGACTACCAGAGTCAAGCAGATTGCCAAGCTATGGAGAAAGGCAAGCTCTCAAGAAAGAGCTCCATACGTGGTATTGAACCTTTTCAGTTTGTGAAAACGCATTTTCTGTTTACCTACAACTTCTGTTAATTAGTCTAGAAATTATTTTAAACTGTGAATTGCTAAAAAGTGTATTGCTTCAGCAGAGTACATTTTAAAAACATAAAACCTAGTAAAACTAACTTGTTCAATAGGCATTTTTCCAGACTTCTCTGTGGGTTACACAGGGATCCATGATAATTCACTGAATTAAAGTTGATTTTATGGATCTTTTTTCCCCTTTTTGTTTAGACTTTCCGCTCTTTCTTATCCACTCCCATTCAAGATCCAACTGGATCAGACTGAGAAAAAGGCTTTCTTTATGAGTCTAGATTTCTTTAAAGTGGTGTGTGACTGAAAACAATAAGATTTGATACATAAATAACCCATACTTCCTGGGCCCCTTGATTGCCCAAGAGGCAGAACAAGAAACACATAAGTATCTGAACCCTTGAAGACCCTTTTTATTCAGATCTCAGTCCCCTTTACATGTTCCAAAATTTGAAAGTGCCAAGATAATAGATTAATTTGAAGAAACATTCTAAGAGAAAGCATTATCTTCTTTCACTCCTCAAGGACATAAATCAGTAGTAGCTAAGGTTTCTTGCTTTCCTCAATACTAACTGCTCTTTGATTTCCCAAATCTACTTTTTAGGGCATACAAGTTTGTTATTATTGTTCATGTTTTGTGGATGCTTTGTGTAACATTTTACTTTAATATGGAATTTACATACAGATCAATTTTTGGGAACAACCTAATTGATTTGGTCATCTAGAGTTGCAATTGGAAGAATCTTAGTTAGAAATAAGTGCATAAGACTTTTGGAATTATTAAAAGCCATGTTTGTGGCTTAGAATAAAGCAGGGCCATATTTCCTAGATTTAATTTTCTGTTTCAAATGTACCTTGATTAAAATACTCCTTTTCTTTAGTATTTCAATATTTATTTGTTCTTGTTGATGGCAACTCTGTCCTCCATCTGGATCTGCATAAATTCATCTACTCTGTATTTGTCTAGTGAAATAAATAGCTGCCTTGTTGCTTATTAAATCATTTTTGAAATCAAATAAATAAATTTAAGTATTTCTGGGAGAATGAAAAAGGTTAGTTTTATTTATGAATCAGAACCCAAGTAAATTGTGTTTTTGTTTTTGAAATAGCAAAAAGCCAGAGACAATAGGGCTGCTTTACGGATTAACAAAGTACAGATGTCCAATGATTCAATGAAGAGGCAGCAACAGCAGGATAACATTGATCCTGGATCTCGTATTGAAACTGATCTCTTCAAGGATCCATTAAAACAGAGAGAATCTGAACATGAGCAAGAATGGAAATTTAGGCAGGTGTGTTGCATTTGCTGCTTGCTCTTTGCTGTTTGTCTAGCACAGCTGCATATTTTTACACTCCACTTCAGTGGATATGGGCTGCCTAAATGTGATGTAGCTTTTGTATCATAACTTTAAATCATAACTTTAAATAAATTGGAACAAATTCATGCAGAAATCTCATATCATACAAGGTTGAATTTATATTTCTGTCTTAAAGTGAAGCATTTATTATAGGCAGAAGGAAATACTAAAATATATAATGTTTTTAGAAGTGATAGGTATTAGAGGAATATGGCAGATTCTGAAAACACAGGCTAATTTAGAGATTAATAGAAGCTATCTGAATTTATTTGATTTATTTGATTTGTCAATCGCTTACAAGATAATAGGTATAAGTATAAACATGAGTAAGAATGCAGGAAATAGATACGAATATGGAAATTGTTTATTTCCATATTGTTACGATGATAGATTGCAGTATTTCTAGTCTCTTCCATACTTGACGAGAACTCGGGGAGTCTACAGGATGCATCTCTTCAGGGGAGGGTTTTATTTTATTTTTACAGTATTGAATTCAAACTTTACAATAAGTTGAATGAAGATGAAGATGAACTTATGTTTTTTGGGGGGTGTCAGGAAATATTGCATGTCCTGCAGTCATGTTTCAATCCAGTTTTTTTAAAAAATCTTGCACTAAAAGCAAATTTGAATGGGAGATTCCAAAAAGTTTGAGTGGCTTCGATGAAACTTTAGATATGACTTGAAAGCATTTTTATAGTACTTGACTGTTATGTTCACTTTTAATATGAACGTCTGATTTTCAAAAATACATACTTTTAATAATTTCAGATATGATTTTATGAAAAAAAAAAAAAAGAAAACTTTGCCATTGGTTTCTGTGCTCTTAAGTGTGTCTGTATATGTGTATAAATAACATTTAAATATGTATGGGGGGTTACTACTTCACTTTTATTTAATTTTAACTTTTTTTTCTTCCTTTTCTAAAACAGCAAATGCGTCAAAAGAGTAAACAGCAAGCTAAAATTGAAGCAACTCAGAAACTTGAGCAAGTGAAAAATGAACAGCAGCAGCAGCAGCAGCTGCAGCAGCAACAACTAGGATCACAACAGCTTGTAAACCAGTCGGGCTCAGATACCCCCAGCAGTGGGATGCAAAGTCCTTTAACCCCTCAGACTAGCAATGGAAATATGTCTCCTGCACAGCAAGCATTATATGCAAAACAGTTGCCTGGTCCTTCTACATCTACTTCTGATGTTTTCCTAAAACCCCAAGCCCCACCTCCACCTGTGACTGCTAATCGAATGCCTGCTCAAGATGGTCATTGTCAGACTCCATCACAACAAACATTCTCTTCTTCCCCCTCTGCTCAGCCACCTTCTCCCGTTGACCCATATGCAAAAATGGTGGGAACTCCCAGGCCACCACCTGTTAACCAAAATCAAAAATTTGTCAGGAGAAATTCTGCTACATCAGCAGAAGTCTGTCCACTGCCTTCAATATCCAGGCCAACTCAAGTTTCTGAATCAATGGGAAGGAGGCCATCACCAGCCAGAGATTCGTGTTCTTTGTCCCCAGGCACCAGTGATCCTTATGCAAAACCTCCAGATACACCAAGACCTGTAACTGGAACAGAACAGTTCTCTAAACCTTTGGGGATATCAAGATCACCTTTAATTTCAGAACAACCGGCAAGCAGTGACCAATTTGCGAAGCCACCTCCAAGAACAGGAGGTGATACTTTTCAGAGACCACGTATCTCTTCTACTGATTCATGTTCAAGGCCTTCATTGACTTCAGCATCTGTTATTGAAGGGCATTCCAACCTGTTTAAAACACCAGCGTGCCCAGATCCATCTTCTCAAGATTCTTACACAAAAATACCACCTACTTTAAGGAGAGTAGCTATGGATCCTTATGAAAGGCCTCTTTTGACACCAAGGCCTGTAGATAGTTTTGCACACAATCCATCTAGTGATTCTTACAACCAATCTCAGTTGGCTTCACACTCAGCAATAAAGGATACTTTTGCCCATCCACAAAGAGTGTTGCGAAATCAGAGTGATTATTCTGGATCTCTTTCAAGGACAGTTGCTCAGGATCCATATGCCCACCCCCCCAGCACTCCTCGCCCTGTCACAGACCCTTATGCCCAGCCTCCTGGCACCCCTCGACCTGCTTCAGATCTTTATGCCCAGCCTCCTGGCTCCATTCGACCTGTTTCAATTGACCCATATATGCATCAACCACTGGCATCAAGACCTCCACAGACTGCAGACTTATTTGCTCAGGTTTCAGCTAATCAGAGGCATTCTGATCTGTATGCCCAGCCTCCAGGTACACCAATACCAGTTACTAATGATCCATATTCTCAGTTACCAGCAACTCAAAGATCTGGAATTTCAGAAACTTTCAGTAGACCTATTACCATGTCAGATCGGGATCCTTATCTGCAGGCATCACAGAGCAGGGGACTTTTATCTGGGACTTTTGTCAAGCCATCAGATCCTTCTCAGCCTTCAAAGCTACCAGGGTCTACACTGACAGATTCTTTTAGCCATGATCCCTCACCTTGTGATCCTTTTGATCAGCCTCCAATGACTCCAAGATCTCAACCTGAAGCCTTTGGAACAGCTCAGCACCCCCAAGATGACCAAACTAGAAGTGGGTCAGAGGGAAATTTCAACTCCTCTGTAAATTCATCCATGAATTTGCAGGGAAAACTATTTTCACAGACTACACAAGGTTCTGTCCCAGGCCCAACTGCAGGACTAACGCAGAACAGCACAGTGTCTCATACAGATGGAGAAAAATTAAGACAGGTGAATTTATCTTGTTTGATATTATGCTGTTTCATATTGAGATGACAGTTGAAATATTGTAAGAATAGCCTTTAAAAGCATAAGAGACTGCCTGTCTCAATAAATCACTTATTTACACAGCTAAATTATACAAATGTACAGCTGACTAATTTCTGGCTAATGTTGCCATATCTTTATTAAATACTTATTGTGTGAATATTATCCAACATCTCTTCTTAACCAGAGTTGAGGGTAGAAATGAGCTATAAAATTTGTATCTTTCCCCCACCATATATAGTTAGAATCAAGAAGCACTTATTTGTGTTAACTACTGTTCTTTTAAAGAAATGCTTCTTGGATCCAAGATTTGTAAAAATCATTATTCAGTGCTTAAGACCCTTGCATTGGGCAGTATGCTTAAGTATAATCATGTAATTCAAAGCTAAATTAAATGAGACAAATTGAATAGAGCCATTTCAATCTAATTTCAAGCCTCCTCTTAGTCTAGTGAATAATTGATTCTGTATAGACGTGAGGATTGTGAAAATACTCATTCATTTTATCGTAATAATATTCTGGACTGGCTGTCCATTCTTAGAAATTGAGGGCATTGTATTTCAGCAGATCCTTTCTTAACTACATAATTTTAACTGCCCAAAGTTACTGAGGTGAGATGGGCAGTGTAGAATGTGACAGAGTTAGAGATTCTGAATGCCAAGAGACTGAATGCCAAGAGAATGTTTTGAGTTTTTGTAAGTTTTTTTTTAAAGTTCATCTAAAGCAGGGCTGTCAAACTCCCGGCCTATGGGCCGGATGCGTCACGTGCTGGCCACACCCACTCCCAGTTTAGCAAAGAGGAAAAAAGTCCTGATTCATCCCGTGATGACTTGAGTTTGACACTCCTGATCTAATGGATGAATAAAGATGGATGAATACAATTTTAAAATGAGCAAATGCTGGTAAAAAAGAAATGTGATTTACAGGTAGGTGACCTACTGTAGGAACAATGTTTTATCAAAAGAAACAAAGTGTTTCTATGTGAACATTAGCTTATAATTTTTTCTGTTTCTTGTCAGCGCCAGAAGTTACGTGAAATTATTCTGCAGCAGCAGCAACAAAAGAAAAACGCAATCCGTCAAGAAAAAGCCCCAGCAGAGCCTGCTTCAGCAACTCCAACGGCACCTATTCAACCATGGCAGCAAGAAAATCTGAATAAAATTTTCACCCGACCACCACCTCCGTATCCTGGCAACATTAGATCATCTACCATCCGTCCAGGTGGACTACGGCTGGCAGGTTTTCCTGTTGATGGGCAGTTGAATAGACCTCAATTTCCAGGAGATGCTGTTGGCATGGGGATGAGGCCTCATGCAATTAGGTATAGAAATACTTTATCACACTTTACTAAATTTGGACTATTTATGAAAAAATTAAAGCATGTTTGTCATTCAGAACGACCAAGACAAATTTGCATAACTTCATTTTAATGCAGAAATTGTGTTATAGATATGATATATGATACTATATGATATACATCTTTCATGAAGGGGAGGTAATCGTAATTTTCAGCAACGTACTTTTTTAAAAAATCTTTATTACTTTTAACAATCCCCTTAAATAGCATATAGTTTAGAATAGTACTTGAACATAACCTATACAAATGTATTAAAAGTTGCATGCAGCCACTTAAAATTTAATTCATATTGTATTAAATATTCTTTTTATTTTGTAAAATAATGTAAAAAGCACAAAAATATTTAACTTCTGAGGCCATGACATTCTGACACCAGAATATATTATTTTTGTTTAAATTATAATTTTATAGTCTGTAAATTTAAAGTCCATAAATGTTTATTTTCCATGTTATGTCTGGACAATACTATCCTTATATTAATTAGCCTGAAAATTAATTACAATTTTATTAATTGGCCTTAATTTACATTTTTTCTGCAATGTAATCAAGTTTAAAATAACTTATATTACCTTTTTATCTTAATATATTCTTTTTTTACACTAATTCTGTAGTTTTGTAAAATATGCATGATTTTTTTTACTGGATTATATACAGAGAGGGATCATCTATTTTTAATACTAAATGGATAATATGAAAATAACATATTATCAGAGATGTCATTAATTTTATTTATGTGAAAATTAGCTACACAGTTATTGTACGTAGTCATTATGGAGGAAATATTCCCCTGTGGGTCATCCAATTCAATAAAAACTTGTTTTTCTCTTTCCCAGATTTGGCTTTCCCGGTGGTGGCCATGGACTTCCACCTTGTCAAGATCATTTTCTTGGTCCATCACAACAAATGCAACATGTTGGTGTTGCACCACAGTTTAGAAGAACCATACCTATAGATCTGCCAAGACTGTCTAACCAACCACCAATGAATAATCCTATTGGTTTGTCACAGCATTTCCCACCACAAGGTATCCAGGTTCAACAGCACAACATAATGGGGCAGGCATTCATTGAGCTTTGTCATAGAGCACCTGAAGTCAGACCAAGACTGTCTTTTATTTCTTCATCAACTACTATTATGAACCCTGTTCCTGAGCATCAACAACAAACTGAATTTCTACCTAGACAGAATTGTCAGGGCCCAAGACACCTAGAACCCACAAGATGTAATTCTCAAAATTCAGATAATCCGTTGCAGAGTTCAACAGGTTTGGAACATTTAGCACCATCCCAGCAGGATAAAATGAATCCAGGTCATCCACCTTCACTAGTCATGTCTTCCTTAAATCATCCATCAATAAATAATGCATTTTCAGGAGACTCTTTGCCAACCACAAGACCTACTGATGAAACAAATAATTTACAAGTGCCCAGTCAGCCTACAGATACCTTAGGAGAGAAACTTGATCCTGATGATCCTTCTGTAAAAGATTTAGATGTTAAAGACCTTGATGGTGTTGAGGTTAAGGATTTGGTTGATGAAGATCTTGAAAATTTAAACTTAGATTCAGAAGATAAAGGTGATGAATTGGACACATTAGATAATCTTGAAACTAATGATCGTCATCTTGATGATCTTCTGAGATCAGGAGAATTTGACATAATTGCATATACTGACCCAGACCATGATTTGGGTGACAAAAAGGGTATGTTTAATGAAGAGCTGGATCTTAATGTGCCTATAGATGATATACAGGGCAAGGCAGAAGACAATCTGCAAAAACATTCAGATGATAAAACTTCTGTTCCTGAAGTGTCTGTTCCTCCCCAGAAAAAAGCTACTGAGAACAGAGAGACTAAAACAGAAGTGCTTTCTCCAATTGAAGAAGCTACTTGTAACCATGAAAAGATTGACAAGAATGTGGTAGCTTCTAGTGCTCAGCATGATGGAGAAACTAAATCTGTTTTGCCTTGTCATGTGGAAGCAACTGATAAAGCAAGTATGAATGAGGAAACCACAGTGTCCAGTTCAGATGCCATTCCGTTACCTACTCAAAATACAACAAATTCTTCTACCTCTGGATCTACACCAGTTCTTACAAGCCTACTTACTCATAGCAATTCAGAAAACCCTGACACGAGGTTATTAGATTCTCCTTCTCACTCTTTCCGGACAACCCAAACAAATCCCATTTCCAGTATTCCACAAACGTTGATTACATCCACAAGTCAAAACATGGAAAATGTGTTATCAGATGTGAACATGGCTACACCAGTAGGCCATACTTTTTCACAAGGGACTGCGGTAAATCCAGGCTTTATCTCTGGCCAGCCCCTCAATTCCAGTTTGGGGGTAGGGCAGCCTGGAAGTCAAATAGGGCCTGTTCTAAATAGGCCTGCTCCTGGTGGTATTCCTGGTTCTCAGCAGCTGGTGCTTTCTCAGGCATTGGTCCAACAGCAGAATCGAGAGAGACCTCTGCTTTTGGAAGAGCAGCCTCTGTTGCTGCAAGATCTTTTGGATCAAGAAAGACAAGAGCAGCAACAGCAACGGCAGATGCAAGCCATGATTCGCCAGCGGTCTGAGCCATTTTTCCCTAACATTGGTATGCTTTTGTTACTTTTCCAACCATGGTAATGTTGGCTCGGTATGTGTACTAACTAGATGGAGCAAATAAATTTCATTCTCAGTTATCATGGAGGTTAACTCATCTCCATTCCTATATTTTATTTCCAACCTTCCAGGGGAATGTGTAGATTTGTTAACGCACTTTTGATCATTGAATAGCTTTTATATTCAGGGATCTTTCTGTGTATTCATATAGTTGATTGATGGCATTGAATTTATTTCCTGCAGCTCATTAGGTTCTAGGTATAATTAAAAACAAGAGGTTCTAGGTGGAAAAACAGCAAAATGATTAAAGCAAACGTTAAAACCATTACCACGAAAACTAAAAATTAGAGTAAGGCAGCAATTTCAGTCCCCAGAAGTATAACAAACCATTTTTATTGCCTTTCCAAAAGCTGAATATAGAGACAAAATCTGAATACAGATAGTCCTTGCCTCATGACCATAGTTGAGCCCAAAATTTCCATTACCAAGCAAGGCAGTTGTTAAGTGAATTTTGCCCCGTTTTACAACCTTTCTTGCCACAATTGTTAATCATTGTAAATTGACTAACATGGTTGTTAAGTGAAACTGGCTTCTCCTTATCAGGAGGCTTTAGAAGGGGATCAGATGGCCTCAGGATATTGCAACAGTCTTTTAAATGCCAAGCATCCAAATTTTGATCATGGAAATGCTGAACGGTCTAAGTGAAAAGCAGTCATAAGTTACATTTTTTTCAATACTGTTGTAACTGAATTGTTAGGAAACGAATTGTTGTAAATTGAGGACTTCCTATATTAATTTTTCATAGTCTATTTTTTAATTTTTTCTGGCTCATGCAAAGATTTGATTGCTTTTGTTTTTCCATTGATTTATACAATATAGTACGGTATATACTTTAATGCAAATAAAAACATAAATTTGACAAAATAAGAACTAGGAACATTCTCGAAAACAAATTTCATTTAATTCCTGGCACTAACTCAGTGCAGGCATTAAGAGAAACTGACAGTTTAGCATTTCTGCTTCTGCCAAAATATTTATCTGAATCACCAGTTGGCTAGCCAATTTTAGTCTAAGGTCATGTAAACTTTAAGTTTAAAATGATTCTAAAATGATTGTTGGTAGTTTTAGTTTGTGATCTGAAACAAATTCAATATATCCATGGAAACAGTTTTTCAAATACAAACTTTTTTTCTTAAAGCAACAACACTGAATTGATTAGCAGATATAAATATGAAAAGACTACAGTATACTTTGTAAACATAATATATTCTAACATTCTGTTTTCTTAGATTTTGATGCAATTACTGATCCTATAATGAAGGCAAAAATGGTAGCCCTGAAAGGGATCAATAAAGTTATGGCACAGAACAATATGGGGATGCCACCCTTGGTCATGAACAGGTTCGTGAAAAATGATGCTTTTGCCTAAAAGGATATAGTATTATTAGATACTAATTTGGAAGTGCAGCTCTTCTCCTTAATTACAAGTTCAGATCTAACTTGCTTGCAGAGATATTAATGAATTTATACAATTCTATCATTAAATAAGTTATTTCCTTTTTATTTCTGTTCTGCATGATGGATGGATGGATGGATGGAAGGAAGGATCTTAAAATAATGTTAGGTACAGATGAGATAATATAGTTGATTTATATTATGATGGAATTGTTTGAGATTATGATCTCATCATTAATGCAAGTTGCATAACAAACAAACCAAATTGGTATTTTACTTACTACTAGATTTACCTTTATGGGTCAGACAGGACCTGGAGCCCAGAGCAGTGAAGGCCAGCATCTAATACCACAAGCAGTTACACAGGTAATTCAGTTTGTCCTGAAATCTGCAATAACTCAGTTCAAAATAATACTTTTTAAGGGCAGTATGCTAAGTGATTAAAGTAAGAATCAAATCCCCACTGTTCTTGTACAGTACTTTATGCAAGGGTTTGGCTGAATCTAAAATACTGCCTTTCCCTGTCCTACAGATGATTGTTATTGTTGCTTCTGATTGCAGTACTAATGGTTTTATTTATTGGGGAAAGGGTTAAAAATGGAGAGAGATAGCTGATTCATATGTGAGGCATTGTACTTTTAGTACTGGAGGCAGAATCATGTACACAACCTATGTGCATAATGCAGTGTTTCTCAACCTTGGGGATTTTAAATTATGTTCCAGCCAGCATGGGGCATTCTGGAAGTTGAAGTCCACGGATCTTAAAGGTTGAAGCACACTGACATAATCTGACTTCTGAGCTGGAAAAATCTCCATGCCTTTCTTAAATCATCTCAAGAAATGTTAATTTTTTTTTCTTTGAAGGATGGTAGCTTAACACCTCAGATGTCTAGACCAAATCCTCCAAATTTTGGTCCTGGATTTGTAAGTAAGTATAACTCTGTTCATGTGCTATGTTCTTGGGGCATGATTTCTAAATGCCATAAACATAATTTACAAAAATAATACAACATCTAAAATACAGTTTTATTGAACTGTATTTTGAATTTCATTGAGTAACTTTCATTATTAATGAGTAATTAGATTTTCATTCATCTGTTCAATTTTTATAGACTTATGTATATATTCGAGTATAAGCCGAGTTTTTCAGCACATTTTTTGTGCTGAAAAAACCCCCCTCGGCTTATACTCGAGTCAGATTCCCCTCTGAAAAAAAAATGGTGTGGAGCTCCGAAGCTGGGCAGCCGCTTCCCTGCTTCCGTGTTTCCTTTGCAATTTTTAAGCATGGGGATAATCGGAAGCAGAAAAGTTCTTGCTTGAGGATATATTGTTTTTTCTTTTTTTAAACTGTTTTTTTGGGGGGGAAGACCCACCGCCATGTGAGAATGCTCAGACACGAAATCTATCCGACTGAAAATAAGTGTGTGTGTGTGTGTGGGGGGGGATTTTAACAGAGGGAAGATGTAGGGAGAAGGCAAAAGCGACAGAAGATCCTTCAGGGGAAACTGAGGGGGAGACTCACCCTTGGTCCAGATGAGCCCCCTTCCGTTTTCTCTAGGCTGAGAAAACAACGCGAGCCGAGGTTGCTTCGGCTCCACTCAGCTTCATTTCCTCAGCTCCAGCTGCTTTCAGTCCACTCGGGAGGAGGGGAAGGAGGTGGTGGTGGCAGCTCGCGTTGTTTTCTGAGCTCTAGGCTGAGAAAGCAACGCGAGCCGAGGTCGCTCCACTCAGCTTCATTTCCTCAGCTCCAGCTGCTTTCAGTCCACTCGGGAGGAGGGGGAGGAGGGGGAGGCAGCTCGCATTGTTTTCTGATAGTGAGATCATTTCCCAAATTAATTGATTCACTAACCCAAAAGAAGAAGATGTTGATGACAGTGGGAGGCAGGAGTCACTCTCTCCCTTGCAAGAAAAAACCAAGAGCCGTTCTTATGATATCTCTCTCTCTCTCCCCCCCCCATAAAGTCAAGCCCTTTCCAGCACGCACGCACGATCCGCCCCCGCCGCTTTGCACCTTGCAAATGCAAAAACCCAGGGGTTTTTGTCATCAACATCTTCTTCTTTTGGGTTAGTGAATCAATTAAACCTTTCATGATAGTGAGATCGTTTCCCAAATTTCCCTTAAATCAGGGAAGAAATCAGAAACAAATCTTTGGGCTGAGAATAAGCCTGTTCCTATGATGCCATTTTTGTTCACTGCAGTGTGAAAAGTGTGAAAAAACACACTTCTTTTTCTTCATCTTCTTGTTCCCTATTTACTGGTCTCTTTCAAAGAGGAAATTGTGAACATCAAACTTATTCTCAACTGTCCTAATGAAAGTTTTTATTGGTATCTATTTTTATTTTTGAAATTTACCAGTAGCTAATGCATTTCCCACCCTTGGCTTATACTCGAGTCAATAAATTTTCCCAGTTTTTGTGGTTAAATTAGGTGCCTCAGCTTATATTCGGGTCGACTTATACTCGAGTATATACGGTAATATGTTTTTGTATAAGTGTGTTCAGCCTTATCGCTGACGTTAAAAAAAAGGAATAGACCATTGGCTAGGTGAAGATAAACATGACCTTTTAGGGCCTTAAAAAAGCTATGTTGGCATTTCTTTAAAATATTTTATATTTTTTCTATTGTTTTAAAACGTACTTTAAAAAGAAAGTATGTTTGAGGCAAAGTATTGATACAGGTGGTCCTTATTGGCCAGTAAATTAGTGACTGTTTGAAATTCTGATGGCCATCCCTAACTTGTGGTCACATGAGGGCATTTTGGGCAGTTTAGCTAACATTTAAATTATTTGCAGGATCCCACAACTTATGATATTTTTGGTTGGAAATTGGTTTATTTCTGGTTTCCATCAAAAACAGCCAATTGAAAACAATGGGGTCGCTTATTGACTGCAGCATTCACTTTACAACTTCCACATTTATTTAATGACTATTGCAAAAATAATAATAATAATAATAACATAAAATCAGGCCAGTCACATGATCACCTGTTAATGACCTGCTCAGGCAATGGTTCCAGGCTCAGTTACGGTGAAACTACCTATATTATGTTGAACATAAAACAGATTGAGAGAGAGAGCAACTGCAGATCTTTTCTGTAGCTTGTTTGAAAACATGTTTTATGGAAGGTAGTAATAGCCTGAGCATCAGTGGAGGAATTCTTCGTAGTGACAACATGGCCCAAAGCAAAAATAAAAATCTCCCTTTAGCACTTGAATCTTTAGAAGGAACGTGGCCTTTGTTATCTTTTAACCCCAGATGATTCATATAGAAAGCAATATGAGGAATGGCTACAGGAAACCCAGCAGCTTCTCCAAATGCAGCAGAAGTATCTCGAAGAACAGATTGGAGCACACAGGAAATCAAAGAAAGCCCTCTCTGCAAAACAGCGCACAGCCAAGAAAGCTGGACGTGAGTTCCCAGAGGAGGAGGCAGAGCAGCTGAAACACGTCATCGAGCAGCAGAGCATGGTGCAAAAACAGCTTGAACAGGTAATGCGATTCATAATAAAGTCTCACGATAATGAACTTCCCCATGGGGGAAAATAGAAGGACGGAGAATTGTGTGTGTTTGTTTCTTTCAGTTATTTATAAAAAACAATAAAGGCGGGGTAAAGATCATTTAAAAATTACATTAGAATTAAATAAGGACTGAATTTTGCAGATACGAAAGCAGCAAAAAGAGCACGCAGAGCTGATTGAAGAATACCGGATAAAACAGCAGCAGTCTGGAATGGGACCCCATTCAGGGATGCCAGGCCTTGCTTCGCAATCCTCCATGATCCCTGGAGGGTCATCGCCTGCCATGGGCCAGCAGAATTTCCCCAGGATATCCCAGCAGCTTCAGCATCCACAGCACACTGCTGGTCAACCCAATCCACCTAGAATACCAGGCTTGCCCAGCTGGCAACCTCCAAACACTCCAGTACTTTTCTCCCACAGTGCTCCACGGATGCCACCTCCAATCCCCCAGCTGCCCGTTAATCCTGGGACACCTGCTTCAGTGTTATCCCCCAGCCCCAGTGTGCAGTCGGGCCCCCCACCCCGTGTGGAGTTTGAAGACAATAACCCATTTAGCGAAAGCTTCCAGGAACGAGAGAGAAAAGAACGCTTGCGGGAGCAGCAGGAAAGGCAACGAATCCAGCTTATGCAGGAAGTGGATCGACAGAGAGCACTGCAACAGAGGATAGAAATGGAGCAGCATGGCACAGTGGGCTCCGAATTAAATGCTAGAACGTCCTTCCCTCAAATATCTTACCTCGGTTCGGACCGACCTTGTGATTTTATGAGGCCACCACAGCCCCTTCAGCAGTCTCCCCAGCAACCGCTGCTACCACCACCGCCGCAGCAGCAGCAAGGATTAATTTTGCAATCAGGACCCTTAAACTCTCCTCCCACTGCCACTTTTCCACCATGCAATGAGCAGCAGCAGGCGGGATCTTCCCCTTTTGCATCTGATCCAGTCCCTGTTCAAGATGGAAGCTCTGCTTACCATTCTGCTAAGCAGTCCCACGGAAGTATTTCTGGGGTCAGCTTTACCCAGTCCTTGCCTAGGCCTCACTTTGCCACTGGTGTTCCTGCAGTTTCTCCAGGAACTAGCAGTGGTCTGGCCAGCGGTCAGGACTCCACTCTGCCACCTGGAACAAACTTTGCTGGGACAAATCCAGCAAATCAGTCTCTGATTCAACTGTATTCTGATATCATCCCTGAGGAGAAAGGCAAAAAGAAAAGAACAAGAAAGAAGAAAAAAGAGGATGACGCTGACTCTGTGAATATACCCTCAACGCCTCGTTCGGATATAACTGCTCCTCCAACTCCAGTTATTGTCGATGCGGTGTCCACTCCAGCTCTTAGCACCCCTGGTGAGCTTGCACACAACTTGGGAGAAACAGAGAAAGAAGAACTGCCAAATTCAGCAACACCAAGCGCTGCAGAGGGTCCGTCTTCCCTAGAGCTGAAAGCTCAACCCGCTGAAAGCAATTTGCCACAAAACCAACTCCCCGAACAGTCAAGTCTAAACCCAAAAAGGGACACAGGCAAGACTGATGTTTCTGCAAGCCTTCAAGAAATTAGACCAGAAAAGGTAGAAGCTGATCAGTGCTCCAGTCAAGCTGAGTGTAAGACAAAGACTGAAGTTGACGTGGAAGATGATAAAGCTGACATTCGGCTTTCCCCTCCTGCAGAGAATCTGGCACCACCTGTCAATACAACACCTGCAAAAGTGGAGTCAGGGAATGAACTCCTGAAACACTTGCTTAAGAACAAAACAGCTACCGGTCACATCAGTCAGAAATCAGATAACAGCTTCCACTTTCCAGAGAATGCTGAGGAGAACAAATTAATCGAAAAACAGGAATTGGCTGAAAGCAGCATGGTAAACATTTTTTATAATAATAGCTTGACTTTCAGGACATTAGAAAATATGTTAGGAAGTACTTTGTACTCCACAACCATTTGTTGCTGGGTAACAGATATCGCTTTCTCAGCAATTTAGATAGATTTTTACCACAGCTTTGCTATTTTTTGCCAGTATTTGTTTAATGTCTGCCCTGTTTAATGGCCATTTGAATTACAACAGCACTGAAAAGTAATTTTATGAACAGTCCTCACACTTATGACCATTACAGCATCCCATGGTCCTATAACACTTCCATGTTTCGTAATTGGCTTCTGGCAAGCAGAGTCAATGGAGAAGCCAGAAGTAAAATCAGTAGTGATGGTCACAGGTTGACTTAACCATCAAATGGAAAGTAATATCATAAATCCATCATGGTTGCGTGACATCTCAATTAATGACCATGTTGCTCAACAGCTGAGTTTTCAGCCACAATTGGGGTTGCTGAGTGAGGACTATCTGCATTTGATAAAACAGGTGGTTTTCTCCCCAACGTTCCAATGTCTCTGCCCAATGGGAAAACATCTTCAAATCATGACAGTAATGGGGAAAGACTTGTGCTCTTTGCTGTGACTTCTGAGACTCAGCCTCAATCCAACTCTGATTCTTTTGTGAAATTGGGGGTTGTTTATTCTCTTCCTTTCAATTTTTACGGCTGGTTTTGAATTTGGTTAAGAGAAATGAGGTTGCAGTAAAATGATATGTCCATCGATATTTATCTTTGTGATCATATCATTAGGTGATCTGGGTGGAAGGTAGGTAGGTAGTTTCACTGTAAAATTCAGTGTTCAATTTATAAAGTCTGAGTTTTGAACATTTAGGACTTAATAAAAGTGATATGATATACTATATTTGCTTTTTCCTTAACTAGCCATTAGGGAATCCATTGCAAGGCTCATTAAGTTGTGGTAACAACCAAGTTCAGAGAGCAGATTTAGGACATGAAATGAAGAAACAGAGGAACAAACGAACTCAGAGAACAGGTGAAAAAGCAGCATCTCGCCCTAAAAGAAAAAAAAAAGAGGAAGAAGAAAAACAGACTGTTTTTCCTAGCACAGAAACTTTCATGCAGTTGAAACAGGTGAGCACTGAAAAGAATAATCCATAATGAAAAGTTTTGGAAGAGATTGAAAAAAGCCATTGAAAATTTCATCTTCTATTTGGTTTTATAGGTATCTGTGTTCTAATATAGGTTTGAGCATTTCTAAGTTTTATTTGATACTTACCCACTTCTTGCATTTATTATAAAATATTCCAGAAGATAGTTTTCTCCTTTGTGAGCCTTCTAATAGACCACTTTTTATTGGATTGCTTGATTGCATGCCATCATGTAATCAAGTTGATGTTGACTCTAAATAATCAGAGATGGAAGTCCAAAGGTGCTTTTTTCAAGAGGAAACTGGACTTCCTTGGTTTTTCCTTGAAAACATTTCTCCTCATTCAAAAAACATGTTTAGTTCTGAAACAATGGTGTTTCTTGGATGAGAAGCAAAATGTTTTGAAGGAAAACAAAGAAAGTCCAGTTGCCTCTTGAAAAAGCACCTTTGGGACAACAATGACCTGGATGCCTGAGAATCTTCATAGACACAGAGATAGAATTTCTTCAGGATGATCTGCTCCTATCCTGGCCCATCATTTCTTCCAGTGGTGCACTCAGTCACTGCTGTAATAAAAGTCCTTGCTGCTGAGATATATGACACACAGAAGAAATGGAATAAAGAATATATTGGTGTAGAAAAAAGTTTGTTGGGAGAAAAGATTAAAAGATCATTATTATAAAAAGATCATTATTGTTAAATTTTTACATTAGCAGCTATGAAACTCTTGATAATTTAGAACAAAACTGCAGTCTGGAGATGAGTCTTGATAGAATGGTTATGATGACGACGATGATGAAAGTATTTTCATTGGATAAACTTTCATTGAGAACAGTTTTCTGTATTCTGAACATACGGTATTAAGACCAAGGTTTCCACAACAATTGCTGTATTTGGGAGTCATTATATCTGGCAAAATTATTTTTTAAGAACAATGTATAAAAGTTAGGATTTTACTTAGTAAAGGAAACTTTGAAATGCTTGTATCTGGATTGCTTAAGCTTATCAAAGTAGCAATCTTCAGTTGTGATCTTCAATTGTGATACATCTTTCCTCTAGCAACTCTCCTTGCTGCCTTTAATGGAGCCAATGATTGGAGCGAGCTTCACCCACTTTCTCCCGTATGGTAGCAGCCATCAAAGTAGTGGAAGTCGACTTGTGGGAGCTTTTGGCAGTGCTACGCTTGATGGGGTATCTGATTACTATTCTCAGCTAATCTACAAGGTGTATTATTTTTCTATGTAATTCTCTCAAAATTTTAAAAGAAAAGTGGCATTCATTATTTTATATATCTCAGGATTTCTTGAGATTTTTCCTCATGTTTTTCATTCTTCCTTCCCATTCACTGAAAAATTGTAGCATGCTAAAGCCTATACTTAGAGAGCCAGTGGTTTCTCTAGTGGTTGAAGCACCAGGCTAGAAATCAGGAGTTTATGAATGCTAGCACCGTTTTAGGCATGAAAGCCAGCTGGGCGATTTTGGGCGGGTGGCCAGGAAATGGGTCTTTAGGCATAAAAGCTTTCTGTGACTTTGAGCCATTCATTTTCTCTCAGCCTAAATGTCAGGCTCTGACAATAAGCCATTTGGTCAATTTTGGATCAATATTTGATTGATCCAAAAAAGTGGGTCCTGCACTTGCAAGGAAGATGTTAGAGGGAAAAAATGAAAACCTATAACAGTAATCCTTTAATGTGTTTCAAGCACATATACATGTGAAAGTTATAATCCTACTCTCCATTTATTAACAAATCCACCCTGGATTACTATTCCAAAGACCAAATACTATTAAATAAAAGGTTTAGGTCTACTTTGCATAGATTTAAGAGACCATCACAAGGCCCTTCCATAGTTGTTTCTCCTTTTGGTGGTCAGCAAGGAGTAATTGGTGACCGGGAGATTTTCCCAGAATCTATTGTTATGCCCCTTACAGAAACCAGCAAAACTAGTCTAGTCTTCAAAGGCTTTTGGAAATATCTAAAGTTGATGTTACTCTTGTTCCCATGATGGCTGTTGTTTTTATTTTTCTATTTGTTACTGGTTAATTTACACAGTGTTTTTAGAGATACCGAAGCCACTTAACTCAATGATAGGATATGAAACTCCTAACTAAAAAATAAAATTAAAGGTGGCAGCATTGCCTGAATGTCTCCCACTGATCACAGAATTGACTATTGCAGATGGAATAAGCCTCAATATGTGCTGAATGTGCTATAAAGACTGTAGGAAATGAGATGAAAATCGTAGTTCTTTCCCAACTGTGAATTGCATTCATTTCACATTGTGTTTTCTGTATTCCCACAACCGTGCAGATGAAATCTCTCGGTAAACATCGCCTTCCATGTGTTCTTCCACTGGCTGACAATTCCTCCATTATAGTTACAATTCCTCCTTTCTTTCTAGAGCATTTTACAGCCAGTGAGACACGTCAGGCAGGAGAGGATCAGGGCGGCAGCCCTTCAAACAATGATCTCAGTTTCTCATGTCACCCTGAGGGAAAATAAATTGCCCGCCTCTGTTCTAGAGTATGCATCATGACCCTTGTTCCAAGGAGGGTTTTGCTTTGCTCCTGCGTGCTTTTCTGAGGGGTTTCTGTCATTGATAAAAGAATCAACCAATGTGAGAGAGTGTTACTTAGCCTACAGTTGAGTATGTTTTTTAAAAATTTGTTCATTAGATACAACTTATCAATAGAAACTTAACAAAAAAAGCCACATGAAAAGAGGGGTGAAACCAGCAAAATAGAATTGTCCTAAATGGCATATGTGAAAACTTTAAACAAATATCTGCCATTGTAGTTCTAGGTTAGTTTTTAAAAGAGTATTTTTTATGTATGTCCATTAACTCACTTGCACAAAGCTTCACTTTCATCACTGCCCTGTTAGCAGAAAATTACTTAAAAATCTGGAATAAAATGCTTTCTTCCCTCGTTCTTAGTAGGAACTGGAGTGCCAGTTCTCAAAAACAATATGATTGATTTCTTGCCTTACTTGATATATGCTCTTGATTACCTGATGCAGAGTGACAAACAGAACATGGAAATTATTTGTATTTGTCCTACAAGTAGTGCCGGTCATAATTTGTGTGTTTGGTGAGTAATTATAAGAAAACTCAAAAAAATAGTTACTTTACTATGCTAGTAACTATTAATAGTTACTAGCTACAGAGTGGAAAATAGAAAATGAAAGCCCTGTTAACTTGTTTGGATAGCACTGAAACCATGGCTTGGTGTTTGGTATGAACTAAGTTAATATGTATGCACTTTGATTGCTACTTCGTAGTTAGTTTTGTTATTAAATATGCAGGTTTACCCAACAATCCTTTGGAAAACCAATTGAAAATATCTTCTCTTGTGCAGCAAAATAATCTCAGTAACCCACCCACACCTCCAGCATCCCTTCCTCCTACACCTCCACCTGTGACTTGCCAAAAAATTGTTAATGGATTTGCAATGACTGAAGAACTTGGTACCAAAGCTGGAATGTTGGGAAGATCTGATGGTAAGATATTTGCTATCCACATCCCTTTGTAGAAAGTCTGCCTATGTGATTGCTAAAAGTCAGCAATGACTTGAAGGCAATAATCAATAAAACCAGACTTGTATAATATACCTGTTATATTCACTCAACTAATTTAAAAAATAAAAGATCTCCATCTTGGAAGCCACAAAAGCCAGGACTAATCTATCTTCCAGGGGAAAACTGTTTCATAAATATGGACTCCATCATGGAATATCTCCCAGCTTTGGTTTCCTGATTTTCTGGGGAAACTATGATTAAGATAAAATGAGGAACAATATGCTTTTTTTCCTAAGATATTCTTATTTGATTCTTGTAGGTTTCAACCAAGCAAGATTCATAATGTCTCTTGCAAGACAAATAGGACAAGGTTAATGTATCTCATTCTTCTCTGCCCTTTTCCTCTGCTTCAGCCACCCACTGATCAACCCCATCCCTTTCACTTCCCTTTCCTTCAGTGCAACATCCATAATTAAATTCGGATAAAGCACAGTCCAGGCTAGAAATCAGAAGACTGTAAGTTCTAGTCCCATCTTAGGCATGAAAGCCGACTGGATGACTTTGAGCTAGTCACTTACTCTTAGCCCAATCCACCTCACAAAGTGCTTGTTACGGGGAAAATAGGAGGAGGAAGGAGTATTAGATATATGCGCTGCCTTGTATTGTTTATAAAAATAGTAAAGATAGGGTAGTAAAATAAATGAACGAATATAAATATTCCAACTGGTCCAGGCTTACTTACCCTTCCTTTTAGTTGCCCCAAGCATCTTCCTTGTTTCACCTTTCCCCGTCTTTACCTTTTCCCTCCTGTAAACCTACCCCGGAATCTCTATGCCTTTTCCAAACACGCATTCAAATTCAGGCAAAAGATTCGTATTTTGGCCCAAGTATGACCTACTCCAAATCTGGAATAGCTTACACATAGAATATGTTGGATGTTACTAAATGTTAGCAAAACATTCTCTGGCTCCTCAGAGGTGCATGTAAAGCTTTCATTAGTCCAGTCCAGCCAGGTAGCTGTTTAAAATCATTTGTTTAATCTGTGCATCCTATCTGTTGCCAAAGCTTTAGGTTCAAAGCAGTTTCAGCTGCCTTTCAGGCCACAGGATGATTTGTTAGCCAGGGCCATAATTCAGGGTCCTAAGAGTGTGGATGTCCCTGCTTCTCTTCCAACCCCGCCTCATAACAATCATGAAGAGCTCAGGTAGGTGTCTTTTTTTAAAGGCATTAACATTGTATTGTGCTTAATATGCTCATGTGTTCTGATACTGAGCAGAATCTGCTGTCCCATAATGGTATTTTTGCTATTAAGTTCTTTGATCTATAAATGAAAGGAATATCTGTAATTTATGTCTCAACAAGCCTTCCCAAAGACAGCACAATTTATTAATTTCCAAGGGCTTCAGGCTAGTTCAGCCGATGGTTTTTATACTTCATCCACACACTGTAGTTTTCAGCATTCAGAATGGCTTTTTGTCTTGATCTGTTTCTCCCATTTTTAAAAAATCAGAATTAGACTCTGTTCTGTCATTGAATGAGCTTTATTTGCTGAAAAAGGAAAATGCAAGTTTCTGGGACCAGATTACAAAGCTAGTGTTGTCTAGGCCAGCCAGTCCCCAAACTTTCTAGCTTGGCGGCCTGGTTTAGGAGGGGGAGAGCACGTGAGTGGCAGGCACACAAACACCCTCCACTCAGGCAAATGCAGCCTCATGCGCAAATGGCAGGTAAAGCTTCAACTGCGTGAGCAGAGAGCGGGCAGTTAAATGGAGGGTGCTTGTGCTTGCATGCAAAGCTCCACTCTTGCAAGCATCAGGCACTTGCACTCACCTGCAAGCAGAAGATGCTTGAGTGGAGGGCACTTGTGCTCGTGTGCAAAGCTCCACTCACAAGGGCACTTCGCACATGAGCAGAGCTTTGCACACAAGCATTAGTGTTTTCCACTCACATACAAAGTGGAGCTTCGCACACTTGCCCGTGTCTCCTGTGGCCCGGTTTTGAACAGGCCATGGCCCAGTAGTGGGCTCTGGCCCGAGGGTTGGGGCCCCCTGGTCTGGTCGGGGAACTGAGTGAGGGTTAAAAATAATGAATATCAGGGAGATAATAGCTTATAAAGTGGGAAGAGATTGATATCTTATTCTTGAAATTCTCTTTATTTTGTTTTCCACATAAATTACTTGTAATCACAAGATTGTACAATCATAGGAGGATTAAAAATTAACAGCTAAAGTAAGTGAGCGTCCTTATCAATAGATACTGTACTGTAGGTTTTTTTTGGGTTTTTTACATCACACTTTTTTTTGCACTCAGCATATTTTGGCTGTTAAAAAAAAAAAAAACCTAACAAATTTGATTTTGAAAAAAATTGAAAGGCCTCCACTTTGCTGTCAAGTTCCTGAATCACATGTTTGCTCTTTGTATAGTGAGCCATGCTTACAAATGTCCTGGTTTTGCTGTGTGTCTTAGGATTCAGGATCCATGTGAGGATAGAGAAAGTCCAGATAGCTTTGTTCCTTCTTCTTCTCCTGAGAGCGTCATGGGCATGGAAATAAGTAGGTATCCAGATCTGTCAGAAGTAAAAGAAGAGATGCCACAGTCCGTTTCGTCTCCTGTCATTCCAATTCTGCCAGCCAGTACTGGAAAGGGTAAAGCCAACATTTATTCTAAACAAATATATATTGATTTCTCTAACCGAGTGGTGAGATGAGTAAGACTTCAGTTTTCAGAATTCCTTAGCTAGCATGGCTGTCTGAGGAGTTCTGGGAGTCGAAGCCCACACTTCTTAAAGTTGTTGAAGTTTGGGAACATTGCAGTCTAACCGCATTCCAATGTGACTTAAAGTTCAATTTCTTTACTTTAAGGTTCAGAAGCAAAGCAACATTTCATCAAAATGGAGCCTTGTTCAACTTTCTTCAGTTCTCAGCTTGGACTTGCCCCAAATAACACAGAATCCGGGCTTGTGTCCATTGCCATTACTTTGCATCCTACAGCTGCAGAGGTAAAGGTACCATACCTCTAGATGGACAAAGCTGGGTGCTGTCCTCGTGTGCTATTGATATCTTGGTTGATAACTTTATTTCTACTGCAGTCAGTTATCGAACAGTCTGTATGGTTTTATTGAATTGTATATAATCGACTCATAAAAGCTCAGCTCAATAGCTTTGCTATATTCTGGATAAGAACATTATCCTATTAGCCATTCAATTTCCAGCTTCTTTCCTAATCATTCCAATTTTGTAATTAGCTTCTTTTACTGGGTTTTCAATCAAGCTATCCACCAAAATCCCTTTCTTCGTTAGACACCTGATCATTTTAGATCCGATTAATTTAAAGTTAGGATTTTGTGGACTAAAATGCATTATTTTATACATTCTTGTCCTGAATTGCATTTGCCAATTTGTTGCCTCTCTGACCAGTTTGATTTTACCACTCTGAATAATTTGGTATGATCAGTAAAGGTAGCTGTTTATTGCTTAGCCTAACCCTGGATCATATATTCCTAAAATCTTTTCTGATTCTGAATCACTTGTCAGTATATGGGTGTGGTGATTCTCCCTTTCAGCTGAGTTTGCTCACATTTCTTTAATTTGGTATTTATGGGAGGATTTTTTAAATATTCCATTCATATAATATTTATCCGGTTTGTGTTATGACAAATTAATGTAGTGGCAGTTGTAGAGTTCCCATAGTCACATGATCATTTGTGACCTACACTGACACATTCTAATGAAGCCAAGAGGGAAGCCAGTAGGATGTTGCAAAAGGTAATCATGTGATCATGGGATGCTGTGACGCAACAGGGATAACTAGGACTGCCAGAATGTCCATTGTTGTGATGTGACATTGTTGTGATGTGACAGAAACTATGCACTTATTTTTCTCTAGAATATTGGTAGTGTGGTGGCTGCGTTTTCCAATCTTCTACATGTCAGAATTCCAAACAGCTATGAAATTAGCACTGCATCTGATGTTCCGTCATCCATCGGAGTAATGAATCCACACAGAACAAACCCAGCATTTGAGTACAGACAACATGTGCTGCTTCATGGTCCTCAGCCAGGGACCTTCGGCCCTCCTGGACTAACAGGGCCTTATGGACTCAAGCCACACAATGCCCCATTTTTATCAAGCGGAAATGGTGAGTCAGTGTGGTGTGTGACCTGCTATATTTTGTTAATAAGAGGTTAAACTCAGCATTGAAGATTTGAAAAATGGAATTCAAGATAAAAAATAAATATTTATTACTTTTAAAATTTTTTTCCAGTAATATAAATAGAATTCTGATAAAAGATTTGTAGGATTGGGTATTATTCTGCTTCCAAGGGAACTAATGCGATATCAGTCATTAATCATGACAGTTCCAAACTGCTACAGAAGGTACTGAAAAAAATAAACACCAAGAAGGACAATAATGTATAGATAGGTAGCCCTCAGCTTAGAGCCTTTTGCTTAGTGACCATTCAAAATTACAAAGACACTGAAAAAAATGACTTTTGTCTATTTTTCATACAACTGTTGCAGAATCCCCATGGTCATATGATCAAAATTTGGATGCTTGGCAACTGGCTTGTATTTATGATAGTTGCAGAGTTCCAGGGGTCATGGGATCCCCTTCTGCAGCCTTCTGACAAGCAAAGTCAACGGGGAAGCCAGATTCACTTAACAACCGTGTTGCTAACTTAACAGCTGCAGTGATTCACTTAACAACTGTGGCAAGAAAGGTCATAAAATGGAGTAAATCTCATTTAACAGCTGTCTCATTTTGCAACAAAAATTGGCGGCTCAGTTATGGTCGTAAGTCAAAGACTAACTGTAAACTAGATAGGATGGGATGTTGCATTAAGGAATGGTTATTAACTGATATGGAATCCCTGAGGAGCCATCTTATTCCCCTCACTCAATCTGGTAGAGGAGCCATGCTCCAAATCCCCTCAGCTAAGGAACTGTGGCTGATGGAATATAGGAAAAGATCCTTTTCTACCATGGCACTTAACCTTTGAAACATTATTCCCCCTTGAAGTGAAATCTACTTAACCCCCTCCCCCGGCCTTCTGAAAGGATCTGAAGACCTATTTCTGTCAACCAGCTCGGCACCCTAATAGGGTATCTTATGGTTAACTTGGTGTTTTAACTTTGCTGTCTTTTGATGTTTTAACTGTTTTATATCATTATTTATAACATTGTGAGCTGTCCAGAGTCTCTTGATAGTGAGATGGGTGGCATATAAATTTAATTAATTTCATGGTAATGGAGCAAGTATTTGTAAAGATAAGAATATTTACAGTAGAATGATGTATACATTAAAAGAATTTGTATTCTTCTTGTCTTCAGTTTTGGCAGGATATAAAGCACAAAGTCCAAATGTTGCCGATGGTTCGGCATTGAGGTCACAGTGGTGTTCTCATTGTAAAGTGGTAGTACTGGGCAGCGGAGTACGAAAGCCTTTCAAAGAATTGCATTTCCTGAAACAGGTATATCTGTATGATCTCCATTTTTAATGATGTTTTCCCTTATAGTATTAAGGATACAAGAAGTTTGGGAGTATTCCATTTCTTGTTGACTATGTTCCAACAGATAAAATTTAAAATTAGGTCTATTAGTTGAATGAGTATTAGTTGAATGCTGCCTATTTTACTTAAATAAAATTTGAAATGCATCGATATTCCAGGGATAGGGCACAACAAAGAATCAAAGCAAGCTCCTTGTTTTTTAATCCAAGGCCATAAAATCAGGTGCAGGGGGGAAAGTCATGTTAACTGCTGGCCACTGACCAAACTGCATTGACTAAGAGGATTATTTTCAAAACTTTTTTCAAGAACTTATAGGAAAGAAGTCATATTGTTTTTTGTGTACCCAACTTCTTCTATCTGTTTGTAAGCTATACATCTGCAAAAGAAGGCACTACATAGCCTTCTGACCATTAACTTTAATAAAAGTATTGCTATGCCCAGGATTTTACTACAATGTATGTTACCTTATCTGGTCTAAGGCAACAGCAGTAAAAACGTGATGAAGCCCAGCTGCATTAATATTTATTTTGGAAGGAAAATCGAGGGGAAAACAGTTCAGTGATAATCCACAAAACAAAAGTGCATTTCAGGGCTTAAAATATTTCAGACCATTCAAGATAATGCTGTCTTTTTGTTCAGGTACAGAATGACGAGAATGTCCATTCTGAGCTCAGAAAATTGTACACACCCGAGATATGTTACTAGTGAAATCCTTCAGAATGGTAGCGTTGAATGTTTTTCCAACCTAACATAAAAGAAATCTCTCAAAATCATGCTTCAATATAAGCTTCCTACAGTAAATGAAGAGCTGGAAGTTTCTGTCATAATTTTTTTTTTTTTTAGGATTCCAAGGAAAAGTCTGATAGAATAGAGAAAGACATTGTCTTCTGTAGTAACAATTGCTTAGTCCTTTATTCAGCATCCATGCAAGCAAAACATTCAGAAAGCAAGGTAAATATTTACCATATACTTGTAATGACAGTGCTTTAATATAGCATTTTAATAAAAATTATTTAGAAGATCAAGAGCAATGCAGCTTGTTTAACATCAGATACATTTATTTGTTTTCCATTTTTTGCATCAGTCTGCAGTGAAGATTCACCTTTTTTCACATAGGCCCTGTATATATGTTTTACAGTGTTTTAAAATGTAAAATCCAAATTATATATGAATCTGTTTTTAAGGGAAAATTTGGACTCTTTAGGATATAATTATTTTAACTATATTCTAGATTTTATATAAAGTGGATCTCTTCAAACATTACCTGCACCTTTCAAAGCGCCTCACCCATACCTTACAAGATTTTGCAATTGATGTTGGAATCTATCACACTAATGGGAAGAAATAAGTGTTACACCAGGATTTCATTTAATAAAAATGGATTTAAAGTTATAAATAAATTAAATTACTTCAGCTTGTCACAATGTTTAATAAGAACACTCAGATTTTCCTCTACCAATAAAATAGATGCTGCTGACACTAATAGTAGCTCATACCTTCATCAGATTGGATTATACATAACAAAGAAAGAATATAATATGGATGTATAACCATCTATTCAAATATCTTTTGCATTTTCTGAATCTGATCCAAGATAAGTTGAAATTCCAATTTACAATGATAGAATAGGGGTACAAGTTTATGCTTTGTACAAAGATTTTATGTGCACATTTGTACAGATACCTGTGTACATTTCAAAACCAGAGATTCTTTTGGTTAAGAAGGTATTTGCAATTCTTTAAACATTGTTTTAATATTCCCAGCTCTGAATTTTAAAACCATCCAGTCTTGCAAAGTGATTATTAAACCAAGCACATTTCTGTTACTTAGTACATAACTGTGATCTGATTCCAATAAATGCACATAACTTTTGCTGTGAATCTCTCTTCAACTGCTGTTCTGATTATTTCTCAGGAATCCGCCCCTCCTGAAATCCAGTTTCCAATGAAAGAACCTCCAAAAGGTTTCCACCAATATAGTACGAACATCTCCACATTTGACGTTCACTGCCTCCCTCAACTGCAGGAAAAAAATTCTCCCCCATCATCACCCCTTATTATTTTTCCTCCTGCCTTTGAAGCAGCCAAAGCGGAGCCCAAACCAGAAGAACTTAAGGTAACCGTGAAATTGAAGCCCCGCTTAAGAACGGTTCCCAATGGCCTTGATGACTGTCGACCAGTGAACAAGAAATGGAAAGGAATGAAATGGAAAAAATGGAATATACAGATTGTGATTCCTAAAGGAACGTTCAAGCCTTCCTGTGAGGAGGAGATAGATGAGCTTCTGAAGAAACTGGACACGACCCTTAAACCTGATCCTATTCTGAAAGACTACCGGAAATGCTGCTTCTGCCATGAAGAGGGTGATGGGCTAACAGATGGACCGGCCAGGCTTCTGAATCTGGATTTAGACCTCTGGGTTCATTTGAACTGTGCTCTTTGGTCTACTGAGGTCTATGAGACACAAGCTGGTGCCTTAATCAATGTTGAACTAGCTCTGCGAAGGGGCTTGCAGATGAAATGCATGTTCTGCCATAAGATGGGTGCTACCAGCGGCTGCCACAGGTTAAGGTGCACCAATGTTTATCACTTCACCTGTGCCATTAAAGCACAATGCATGTTTTTCAAAGACAAAACTATGCTTTGCCCAATGCACAAACCGAAGAGCACTCATGAGCAAGAACTCAGTTATTTTGCGGTCTTCAGGCGAGTCTATGTCCAGCGTGATGAAGTCCGACAGATTGCTAGCATTGTACAAAGGGGAGACCGTGAGCACACCTTCCGGGTGGGGAGCCTGATCTTCCACAGTATCGGTCAGCTGCTGCCCCATCAGATGGTTGCCTTTCACTCTTCAAAAGTGCTCTACCCAGTGGGGTTTGAGGCCAGCCGGTTGTATTGGAGCATACGGTACACCAACCGCCGCTCCCGCTACCTGTGTTCCATTGAAGAGAAGGATGGCTTCCCCCTGTTTGTGATCAGGGTGATTGAGCAAGGACATGAAGATATGGTGCTGACTGGCCTGACTCCAGAAGGTAAACTAAAACCTGGGAACCCTAGTCAAGCTAGGCCAAGGAGATCCGATTGAATTGATGCACGTTAATGTCTAAAATACCCAGAGGAAAGCAGCTCACCTATTTATGAGATAGTCTTTCTAAGCACTGCATTTATTTACTTCATGTGAAAAAAACAAAACAAATACTTTTTATTTTACAAAAAAGAAAGCCAAAATGGAAAAAAACATAAATGATAACAAGGTGTAATATGTCATGAATCTGAGAATGTATTCACCTGTTTTTAAGAACAGTTAAGGACCAGATGGTTTTTACCATGTCCTGATCTGTAAAACTCAAAATGAGTGTGTTTTCTTTTTCATATTACTGTAACCTTTTATAAGTTACGTGGCATTTTCTGGTTACTTTGGAAGCTGATAGCAAAACCAGCCTGAAATCACATCACCAGGGTTTGATTATCTTGCTTTGGAATGTTCCCGTTTCAACATTTAAACTCCCCTACACCCCCCTCAGGCCTTTAAGAAAACTCCTAGCCAGGAGAAGATTACTAGCTTGAAAATTCTGATCTTGATTTAATACTAGCTTAGGAATGTATCTCGACCTGGAAAGCAAATTATTGAAGAATTCATCCCAATAATATGTAAGGCTATTTCCCATGATACATACCTTTAGAAAATGTTAATGATCATTGTTATCTTTCTATCTTTCCAATGTTTATTGTATTTTTCCCTATATAGATGTTTGGGATAAAATCCTTGAGCCCATTGCATCTATACGGAAGACCTCTGAAATGCTCCAGTTATTCCCTGCTTATCTCAAGGGCGAAGATCTTTTTGGCCTGACTGTCTCTGCAGTGGCTCGAATAGCTGAATCAGTGAGTGTTTGAGCAGTGGTGCCAGGCTGAATCTTCACCAATTCTTGCTTAGTAATAATCAGAATTTGGCATTTGTGGCAATTGTTTATAGAATACATTAGAGAAGAGTTCTATAGTTTGAACAGCAGAACTTAACAAAATATGAAATTTATCCTGTATGGGATGTAAGGGAGGAAAATAAATCCAGTTGTGTATTTCCAATTGCCTAGAATTGTTCGGCAGTGATGACATATACATTTAATAATTAAACAATATTTATAGCACAGAACATGCTGGCCCTAAAATATTTATCATCTTGGGATTTGGGGCTCTATGTTTTTAAAGAAAATAGAAAAAAAACAGGTAACAGTTCAATGTGCTCTTTGTAGTTGTTGTGAAGAAGATGGTTTTGTTTCAAGTATCAAGAGTTGTTCCATTGGTTCTGCCGTTTCACTGACCCAGTTTTCTTCGTGTTACAGCTTCCTGGGGTTGAGGCCTGTGAGCGTTACACCTTCCGTTATGGCCGAAACCCCCTCATGGAGCTGCCTCTCGCCATCAACCCCACTGGCTGCGCTCGTTCTGAGCCCAAAATGAGCAGCCACGTCAAGAGGTTTGTGTTAAGGTATTTTCTTTTAAATTCACATAGTACAGCCCAGGGTTTATAGGCTACATAGGATACCTCTGCTTCTGTGTGCTGCTTACAAACCCTGCTGTCTTTGGCTGTGTATGTGGCCCACCCAAGATGGGGCAGCTGCTTTAGTGTCTCTGCTAGGTGGCTTTGAATGTCTGTCTACCTAGGAGCTATTTTATAATTCAAAACCTTATAACATTCAGAGAGATCTTCAGTTTTCCTTCTCTGTTTCTTCTATTCTGTGACCCTTTGGTACAGGCCTCATACCTTGAATAGCACCAGCACTTCAAAGTCTTTTCAGAGCACAGTTACAGGAGAACTAAATGCACCTTACAGTAAACAGTTTGTCCATTCAAAGTCTTCTCAGTATCGGAAGATGAAGACCGAATGGAAGTCCAACGTCTATCTGGCACGGTCGCGTATTCAGGTCAGTTTGGACCAGGAAAGTATTAATTATATTTTTGTATTGAAAATACCAGATATATTTTAAAATAGCACTTATTTAATAAACATATTTTATATTTATTATTTTTTTCATTTACATATTCATGCTAATTTATCCTTCATTGAAACTCATTTTTTGTTTATTTATTACTAGCATCTGTTTGCTGCCTACTTGAACAACTCCATTAAATTGCAACTGATTAATCTCCATTGAACATAGTGGAACTTTCTCTCAGTACAGGTAGTCCTCCACTTAGGACTGGTCACTGAGCAACCATTTGAAGTTACGAAGGACCTTCCCATAGCTATTTATGACCTGGTTTCAAAGTCCTGATGACCTGTGTTCCCACTTCTCCGTGATCGCATGATCATATTTCAGTCACTTGGCATTTATGACCATTTGCATCATCCCATCGTCACATGACCATGATTTTTTCCCCTCCCATAAACCACGATTTACTTCTTGCAAAATACAAAATACCCATTAGGTACAATGGGTTTGCTGTGGCATTTGTTTTGAGTTTGGCATTCTTTAAAGTCATAAGATTGCACAATCATGTGGTGAGTTGCTTAGTGACCACCACAACTCATGCTCATAATTCCAGGTTCAGTTACTGTCATAAGTCAAGGACTACCTGTAACCATTGTAGCATTAGTTGAAAAGAATGGTAGGATTGTTAAACTACCTTAAATGGCCATATGAGATTTTGAGATCAATTTAAATCAGCAGAAGAGGCCAGTGATGTGCTCTGTTACCAAATCATTCCTGCCTTTTCAGGGCCTGGGTTTATATGCTGCTAGAGACATTGAAAAGCACACTATGGTCATTGAATATATTGGAACCATCATTCGCAATGAAGTAGCCAACAGGAAGGAGAAGCTTTATGAATCTCAGGTATTCCATAAGACAAGCATTTGTGTTTCAAGCTTTGTGGGACATGGAGAATCTAATGAGGACAAGAGTTCCATGGGTTTCTTTAAGGCCTTTGGTGCTAATTATGACTTTACAAGTTTTTAAATATAGGTTTTTCATATAGATTTTAATAATATTTGTATTTTCATTGATAACATCATCTAAAGTGACCTAAATAAGGGAAAGCCTAGCTGGCTGAGTGACTGGTTATCTCTTTCTTCGTCTGGCCATCCATCCATCCATCATCTATCAGTCTACAACTATGTCTATCTCACTATCTGTCTTATCTATCTTGAAGCACTGAGGTATGGTGTGTATGTGCGTGTATGTATTTAATTGTTCAGATAAATTTGTTGTGAACCAACCATAGCAACATTTGATTCTTTCATTTGTAGAGGCTAAATGTGACTATGATTAAGTTATGTTTGAGCCTTGGAGTTTCATTTTTGGTGTTTCCATTCTCAAAATCCTAACAAGAATGCTACTGTTTTGGAAAAAGACATTAAAGTTTCTAATGTTTTAATAAACCTTTGGATTGTAATTACAGTTCAGGCATGGCTACATATCATGTCTTTGAATATTGATACTTGTTATTCTAGCTTAGACCTTTTCTTTTCTCTCTTTTCTGATTTCCTCCCCACAGAATCGTGGAGTATACATGTTCCGCATTGATAATGATCATGTCATTGATGCCACATTGACTGGAGGTCCTGCAAGGTGGGTAGTTCTAGAACAGTGGTGTGGGCACACTGCTCCTTTCCCACCAAAGTGGTACCTATTAATTTACTCACATTTGCATATCTTCAAATTGCTAAGTGGGCAGGAAGGGGAGCTCACTCTTTTGTGTGGAACTTAGGTCTTGAACTCAGGCTGTCAGTTATCCAGCTGATAAGCTCAGCATCTTTAATGGCTGAGCCATCGTGCCCCAGTGTCAGATTAAAATGGATCAAATTCAGCTTTGGAAGCTCACTGAATACCCATTGTGCCAGCCAATTATCTGCATGGGCTAATTGTGGAAAAGATTGGAGGAAGGTACGCTATATATGATACCACCCTGGGCTCCTGACAAAAAGGTCACGAGACATCCATGGTCTGTATATTTTTGAAAAAAACTTCACTTGAAACTTTTTTCCACAGCAGCCTGTTGGTGTTGTCTTTATCACCTGTGGTACCTTCCTACTATATTGCAACCTTGTTGTCTTATTTCCTAATCTTAAACACACAATTTTATCTTTATAGTAGAAATATAAAAAATATAGTAAAATTATTGCACAATATATAAAAATATCTACACTTTTCTTCTCTCCCCTACCTCATAGGTACATTAACCATTCCTGTGCACCCAACTGTGTGGCTGAGGTGGTAACTTTTGAACGGGGACATAAGATCATAATAAGCTCTAACCGGAGAATCCAGAAAGGGGAAGAGGTACGGTTTA
>CM066343.1:162866256-162916256 GCA_033807585.1 Hydrophis major
ATGGCATGATGTATTTTTATCTTACAGAATAAATCATTGTATATATTTTTCTCTTGATAATAGCTGTATGAAATTTGTTTCTTGGATATTTTTTTTTCTCTTGTACAATATTCCAACATCCTACCAGTATTTGTCTTACAGGTTATTATTCTGTTCTGTATAATAGTTATCTAATGTTGGCAAAAATGAATTTTTGAAGTATACAGAGTGTTATGGGCTTTGAAATTTGTGGAAACAAATTTAGAAAATCAGCATTTACAAATAAAATATTTTACATCTATAAATATTTTAATATTTTCCTTTATGTCAGGATGCAGCAATCCTGAATATATTATTTCCAGGGATACACCAAAGAGGCTGTTTTTGCCATCAAGGAGATACCTTAAGATAGCTCAGTACTGTACCCAAAACCCAATTCTACCAAAACAGATGCATATGTAATATAAAAGTATAGAAAACATAACTGCGCAAATTATGTTTTATGCATAACATAATTTACATTTAATAAATGATCATGCTAATAGTTCGTTAATTTTTTTCCCATTTTGGACATCCTTAATAATTATAGAACCTGCTCTTTTCTTTGGAATTAAAAAAAGCCTATTTAAGATTATTGTAGCCCTCTCTTTCCCAAAGTTTTTGATTATATCATATGAACAATTGATTCTGCAAAGTTAATTGGGTAACAGAGGATTAGGAAGAGTTTTCTACCACCAACAGACTGGCTGGTTTCATTAAATTAAAACAAAAAGATAGTTATAAAAGTTAAAATCATAAATGGCATAAGGTACTCAAGCATTTAATGTACACTAGAGACCAAAGGGACAGTGGCTATACACGTAGTATTAATAAAAAATGCAATACAAAATACACAAAAATGGATATTTGTTGTCTCTCCATGATATTGCAAAGATAAATGATATTTTCCTAGACATATTTTAATGTGCTACCTGATTTTAAGGAGGAATATCACAACCTTAACTAGAATCTAATCCCATTCATAATCCTTAATGTGGATCTTAAACCTTGCACTGCATAAATTAAGGGCCAGGTTTATTAATGAAAGTTTTCAGTCCAGTATCAAATTCAAGCTTCTCACAAATATTTATGTGTATCAGTAACTTGTAAAATATAAAAGGATCTGGGGTTTTTTAACTTCTTCACAAACAAATGGGGTGAAACTGAGTATGGTAAAAATCAAGCAATGTACAGATAAGTTCCACAATTTACAATCATCACTTAGCACCCATCTGAAGTTACAACTGATCCAAAAGGGAATTATGTCCTGGATTCGAAATTCTGACGATGGAGGTTTATTCCTTCAGTCACTTCACCAAAATCTGGGCACTTTTCAATATGGCTCCATTTATGGCCATCTGCAGCATCCCACAATCATTGACCATGTTTTACAATTGTTTTGCCAAAAACTGACATTTATATCAAATTTTGAGGAAAAATGTATCCATTGGTTTGCTTAACAATTGCTGCAAAAAATTGTAAAATCATTTTACAATTGTTACAACATAAAACCATAATAGACAGTATCTATTATAGTCACATATCAAGGCCAATCTGTAAACTTTTTTTAAAATGGTGTTTTGTACTGTGGCATTCCAAACTGCCTTGCAAGAATAGAAAGGTTATGCCACCTGCCATTGCCCCTTGCTTATCAATCATCTCCTCATGCAGAATTTCTCAAGGTTTAAGATGTCTGCATTTCAACTCCCAGAATTCCCTAGTTGAGGAATTATGTTTCAATGCTGCAACTCCCACAGTTGCCTTTGGGCTTTCTGGCAAACATGGGAGCCTTGGTTGGCGGGGGGGAGGTGTAGCATTGGGGGCTGCATTGAAGCAGGAAAATGCCACACGGTCTTCGGAATCATGAAAATGGCATCCCTGTTCAAATATAGGATATGACAAATGGACATTTGATTAGGCTAAAATTAATACAATTATTTACAAAAAAGAGCTAAAACATACTTTTCTCCAGAATTCCAGCCATGAACAAATGAAAAAAGTACCATAATATTTCTGCAAAAAATACTGGCAAAACACGGTAGGTTTCTGACAGACTACTTAGGCCAGCTTCATTAGATGCATCCCCTAATAAAATTACGTCCTAATTATGACTTAGAATATTTCCTTATACTGTTGGGCTCCCAAGGAATGTCATCACACTTTTTACTCCTGCAGAAAGCTGCAGCCACTTCTACTCCACTTGAAGATTGCCATCCATTGTGATTTCTAACCTTCATTAAAATAGTTTCCTTTAAGTGTTATGGGATAGAAATAGCAGCAAGATTGCCAGCCTTAGAAAATAATGCACTAAGCCAAGAGTCCTTGCACAAGTGGGCATTCCTTGAGGAGGTTTTCAATTCTCCAAGCGCCACTGCTGAAGGGAGGAGCCATCGCATATGGCCATAGTGATGTAGCCTTTGAGATTAAGTGGGTCAACCACCTTCATGCACTGTCCAACAGATACCTGATACAGCCGGTTGTTTTTCTGCAGAAAGAAACAGCAGGTGAGATAAAACGGTTCCAAACCTATTTCTGCAGCCACATTGTTCCTTTTGGCAGGCTGATGGGGTTACTTAGATGCTCCCATGCCAGCTCTGCCTTTAATAGCAATAGTAACAGCAATAACATTTAGATAACACAGCACTCTCTGGGTAGTTTATAATGTACGCATTATTTGAATATTGCCCCCAACAATCTGGGTCTTCATTTTACCGACCTCGGAAGGATAAAGGCTGAATCAAACTTGAGCCCGCCAGGATACACCACTCATGTAAACCTACCTATCTAGATCCAGTTTTGATTAACAGTACTTTCATTCTTCCACAAATAGTTTTTTGTTTCTATAAATGTATTAGTCATCAATAAAATTAAAATACTTTATGATAATTGCCACTTTCCAATTCCAGATTTAGATCATGACCACTCTACTAATGAATTAAGGCTAGGTATTTTGGCACTATCCTATTCCCAACAGGTTTTAGCAGGCAGGAGACGGTGAGTTCTAGTCCCACCTTAGGTATGAAAGCCAGCTGGGCAATTTTGGACCAATCCCTTTCTCAGCCTAAATCACCTCACAGGGTTCTTGGGTGGGGAAAATAGAAGTGGCGCAGTGGATAGAGTGCAGTACTGCAGGCTATTTCTGCTGATGTTGGATGCCTGCAATTTGGCAGTTCAAATCCCACCAGCTCAAGGTTAACTCAGCCTTTCATCCTTCCAAGGTTGGTAAAATGAAGACCCAAATTGTTGGGGGCAATATGCTGACCAGAGGTCATATTCAGCAGGTTCTGACCAGTTCGGGAGAGCCAATAGTGGAAATTTTGAATAGTTTGAAATACCACCTCTGACTGGCCCCACCCCCATCTCTTCTCTACCTCCCACTGAGTCCCAGTTGATTGGCTGGGTCTTCTTTAGTTGCCCTGCACAGGAGAATACAGCTGAAAAGCAGATTAGTGGGGTGGGGAGGGAATGGGGATTTTGCAGTAACCTTCCCCTGCTACGCCCTCCAAGCCATGTCCACCAAGCCACACCACACCCACCAAGCCATGTCCACAGAACCGGTAGTTAAAAAAATTTGAATTCCACCACTGATGCTGACTCTGTAAACCGTTTACAGAGAGTTGTAAAGCACTGTAAAGCAGTATATAAATCTAAGTGCTATTGCTGTTGCTAAAGTAATAAAGGTGGGATAAAAATCAAATAAACAAATAAATCATACTGAAAGGCAAGGATTTAAGCTTTCAAAACTGGTCAAAACCATTTTTGGCCATGTGGCATATTCCTAATTGGAGGCCTTGCCTTGTGAAAGATCCACGGCCAGTAAGGTTAAGCTTTCTCATGAATATCTAATTTTCACAATAATCTATGTAAACAGGAACTCATCCATGCACAAAGAACCAATTCTCAAGCTTATATAAACTTTAACAATCTTTAGCCAGAGTTACAATAGAACAAAATTCGTCCTGGCCAAATTCACTTACTCCAAGTAGCCACTGCTGAGAGCCTCCTGACCCATGACATTTCATAAGACGTGGTGGATCGGAGGTGCGTGTTTCAGATACATCCAAACACAAGAGGTTATTTAAGATTAATTCATGATCCTCGTTGTATAGCCATACCTACAAAATTAATTATGAATATTTTAGGATCACTAGGAACCTATGTTTGAGAATGGTTTAATCACAAAGGGGAGAAAACTACATACACTCTTTCATTGTATCAGTATCACTTGCGTGTGTTTCCCACCCTAGACCAAAACTATTTCTTACAGCAGGGAATATTATTTAAGATGACATGCTGTTGATTAGCCAAGGAATTTATGAAATTAACAAACCAACCAGATCACTTCTGCTCATATGACCCTTTCCAACCATCCAGATGGAACAGCAAGAAAAATTCTCATATAGAAATAGCTGCACTGAGAGAGGAGCAAGTGAATTAGCTCGATTGGCAGGTTCATGTTTCCAAGCTGATACAGTTTGTTGTTAATTAAAAAAAATAGCTGAATTTACAGACGTTAATACTGAATGAAAAGGCACTTAAAAGTTGCATATATACCAAACAAATAACAGTTTCCTATTAATTTTGCTTCTGTTTGGATGATTTCAAAAGACCCCCTACTCTTTGTTTCTGTCTGTCTGTTCTACAGGCACATTTCTGATCCACTAAAGAGAGAAGATGGCAAGGAAGTAACAGGCAACAGAGAGAAAGCAGAACTGCTTAACTCTTTCTTTGCCTCTGTCTTCACACAAAAAGAAACTATAGCTCAACCCACCAAAAACATAACTGTAAAAGACAGACCAGAAATAAAAGTTAAAATAAGCAAAAAACCAGTAAGAGAACACCTGTCTGATCTTGATGAAAACAAATCACCAGGGCCTGATGGATTACATCCCAGAGTTTTAAAGGAACTGGCAGAGGTCATCTCAGAACCACTGCACCATATCTTTCAAAAATCCTGGAGCACCGGGGAACTACCAGAGGACTGGAAAAAAGCTGATGTGGTTCCCATCTTCAAAAAAGGAAAAAAACAGACCCAGAAAACTATAGATCAATCAGCCTAACATTAATACCTGGGAAGATACTGAAAAAGATAATGAAAAAAAGATCTGCCAACATCTAGAAACAAGTAAAGTTAGCAATCAGCATGGGTTTGTTAAAAAAAAGATCATGCCAAACCAATCTTATTTCATTCTTCAACACAATGACTAAATTAGTAGACCAGCAAAATACTGTGGACATAATATATTTAGATTTCAGCAAGGCATTCAACGAAATAGACCACAACCTACTTCTTAGTAAGCAAGAAAAAAGTGGAATAGATAGCACCACCAATAGTTGGACTCACAACTGGCTGACAAACAATACTCAAGGAGTAGTCCTTAATGGGTCTAGGTCTACATGGAGGGAAGTAAGCAGTGGGGTGCCACAAGGTTCCATCTTAGGACCAGGACTCTTCAATATCTTCATTAACGACTTAGATGAGGGAATAGAAGGGGAACTTAGAAGGGGAACAGAAGGGAAATCTGTAGATGATACTAAGCTGGCAGGAATAGCTAACACCCAAGAAGATAGGCTCAACATCCAGATAGATCTGGACAGACTAGAACACTGGGACATATCTAACAAAATTAAATTCAATATAGAGAAATATAGAGAAAAGTAAAGTCTTACACTGTGTCAAGAAAAACCAAAAGTACCCATATAGATTGGGTGAAACCAGGCTCAATAGCAGTAACTGTGAGAGGGATCTTGGAATCTTAGTGGACAACCAGCTAAATATGAGCCAGCAGTGTGCAGCAGCAGCCAAAAAAGCTAATGCAATCCTAAGTTGTATTAACAGAGGGAGACAATCAAGATCAAGTAAGGTACTAATACCACTCTATAAAGCCCTAGTAAAACCACACCTAGAGTACTGCATCCAGTTTTGGTCACCACATTATAAAAAAGATGTTGAGACTCTAGAAAAAAGTGCAGAGAAGAGCAACCAGGATGATTAAGGGACTGGAGGCTAAAGCATATGAAGAACGGTTACAGGAATTGGGCTTGGCTAATCTAGTGAAGAGAAGGACCAGGGGAGACATGATAGCAGTCTTCCAATATCTTAGGGGCTGCCACAGGGAGGAAGGGGTCAGCTATTTTCTAAAGCACCTGTAGGCCAGACAAGGAATAATGGATGGAAACTGAACAAGGAGAGATTTAACCTGGAAACAAGGAGAAACTTTCTGAAGTTGCCCTCAGAAGTTGTGGGAGCGCCATCTGTTGAGACTTTCAAGAAGAGATTGGACTGCTATTTATCAGAAATGGTGTAGGGTCTCCCACTTGGGAGGTGGTGGACTAGATGACCTACAAGCTCCCTTCCAACTCTGATTATCTATTATCTGTTTCATGTAATATTTACTTAAATTCAGAACTTCTCTCCTCAACTTGGTATTTTTCATATGTGCTGGACTCCAATTCCCATAACGTTACCCAATGTGTCCAAGGAATTTGGAAAGCTGATTCAATACAATTTGAAAGGCTGATAACGAAACAATTGAATTGCGTTGCCATACAGAATACAATTTTAACCAAGGCACCCCTCAATATTTAATATACAGTGGTTGATTTCTGAAAATATTGAAAATTCAGGGGGGAAAAAATTAAAAAGTAATTTATTTCCTCGCTTTCCATAGAGTAGCTCAGTTGAGGCATAAATATAAACCAATCTATTGATTATACTAGGATTTTTTAAATTTGTCCTCCAGTAGTACGAACTCATTTGTGAGTGTCTATGGAGATTCTCAGTTATCCAGGTCATAGCTGTCCCAAAGCTGCTTTTTCAAAACTAAACATTGTTTTTTCTTGAAGACGTTTTGCTCCTCATCCAAGAAGCTTCTTCAGTTCCGACTGAATGATGGGGGATGGAAGGATATATATTCCTTGCAATCATCAGCCCTCTTTCTGGAGTCGTTGAGGCCACTTGGAGGTTTCTCTGTGCCTTGTCACCTAAATAGTGCAAATGGGCGTGGAACCTTCTTGGAACGGCTGAAAGGACTGTGTTGTAAACAGCTAAACAACCGCTTCACAAATACATGGCACAACATCGGAGAACAAACCCATCAGGACCAGGTTCGGCAATCCACATGCATTTGAAGGATAGAGAGGACCGCTGGTTTGGAAGTGCGATCAAAGAGGCCATTGACATTAAGGTTGAACAGCCCCCTTTCAAGAGAGGAAGGGTGTGAAGAGAATATGACTTACCTCTCTCCTGTTTACAACACAGTCCTTTCAGCCATTCCAAGAAGGTTCCATACCCGTTTGCACTGTTGAGGTGACCCTAAGGGCATAGAGAAACCTGCAAGTGGCCTCAGTGGCTCCCAGAAAGAGTGCTAATGACCAGATGACAGTAAGGAACATAAATCCTTCCATGCTCCACCATTCACTCCGAACTGAAGAAGCAAAATGTCTTCAAGAAAAAACAAATTCCAGTTGCTTTTTGAAAATGTATTTTGGAACAATTAGTTTGTAAGTTTGGCTGTAAAAAAAATAACCATTTGCATTTAACCAACAGTCCACGGATGAATAGTGAATTAGGACCTAAAAACATAATTTCAACACTTGAAAAAAAGCAATGGGTCTTGATTTTAGCATAGGACTCACTTCTTTTCCCACCAGATCATTTTTATCAGCATAAAAGTACAGAAAAATTTCCCACCAGCCTCAGCTTCTCATTCAAAGTGACATAAGGGGAAATCACTAGTAGGTCAGAAATAATCCTGTCCACTTTTTTAAAAATAATTTATAAGCTTTAACCATGGTTAACCATGGACAGTTTGCTACAGTTTACTAAGCTGGCACTTTTCTGTAATGCACCTAAATTCAGGTAACAAAACTGTACTCTAGATTTACTTATTTATTTAGTCTATGGCATGCAATGTAGCTGGTCAATTTTGTCTATGTGTATATGTGAAGGGAGGAGGTGGTGATAGGTGCATTCAGTGAACAAAGGGATGAAAACTTCTTTAGCTGCAGATACTTTTCTGAAATCTGCTGAGCTCTGGGAAGAGATGTTGCTCTTTTTAAGGTATAATTTTCAGATATATTGCTGATCCAAATAGCAGCTGGATCTGTATAGCCCTAAGAAAAACTTGACCTAAGAAAGCCCTAAACTATCCAGAATAATTCTTCTCCACCCGATGCCTCCAGAAAAGCTACAAAACTCAGATTATACCACAAATAGCTCCTGACCTAGACCAATAGGCTTCTGCTATCTGAAGACTGTGGGATTTACAGCCCAACAGGTTTAAAGGTGCCCAAGTTGGATAAAGATTATCCTAGAACAATGGTGGCTAAACTTTTTGGCACCGAGTGCTGAAACAGAAGTGCACGCATATATACACAGACGCTACAAACCAGAAGAGCAGCTGCCTGACACGTGCATGGGAGTGCTAGGAACCAGGCTTAGCTTCCCAGCACACGCATGCACCCTGGCCACCTGGTCTTCCATTTTCTAACACACATGCAAGTGCGAAGATCAGCTGGGTGACGCTCATATGTGCTCCAGGGAGCTGCTCTTCTGGTTTCCGGCACTCCTGCATGCGTGAAGACCAGCCGGCTGGCACATGCATGCGCTCTGGTGAGCTCCTCTTCTGGTTCCTGGCACTCCCACACGCACGATGACCAGCTAGCTGGTGCACATGCACATGCCAGAACCCAGAAGAGTAACAGACAACGGCTGGTGTGCCTGGAGAGATGGCTCTCCGGCATGTTTGGCATGCCTTCGCCATCGTGGTCCTAGAGCATTGATATTCAGGACCTAAATCGGCTACCTCTCAGCCTAAAAACATGCTCTTAGATAAGGGCTCTGCTACCAAATCTTAGATGGAGTCTTCGATTTAGGGATTTTTTTTTTTTTAAAGCAAGATAAAATCAGCTAGTAATAAGCATTTTGAGGTGAATGATGTTCAAAAGTAAATTTAAGTTTGTGTGATCAATGTCTTGACTGCCTTTTGCCCACCTGGCAAGGCCAGGCTCTGAGAGGCTGTATTTGCAGAGAGAGTTCGGAAGGGAAGAATGACAGGTTTCCCCATTGTAGGAAAATTAGGACTGTCCTGAGCAGGAGTTAAGGGAAAAGAGGCTGATCCAACATAGGCTCAGGCAACGTAACTCCTGATTTCTGAGTGGGGGACGCAATAAACTTCATGCTTCTCTTCAGGAAGAGAAAGACCTATCGGGCAGTTCTCATACAAATCTCATGGCTTTCCTTCACAAACTGTTTTTTTTTATATCAATTGTTGACAATTCTGAAAGCCAAATATGCCAATACATTCTTGCCCTATAAATTTTATCTTCCCTCTTTTATCTTGCTGTTGGGAGATTAAAGTTAACTTAGATGTAAATAAATGCCAAATTTTCAAAACATGGTCTATTATCTGGTATGCCTGGCATATACTAAGCCTCTTCTAATTAGTAGTCCTGAAGCAAAAGTCAAAGTGATAGTAAAGATCTGTAAAAACCGGTAAAGAAAGAATATGCTTACTGAATAACTGCCAAAATAAGGAAGCTGTCAGGATCTCAGCAGTGGCCGTAATCAAATTCGAGCCAAGCTTCAAAAACTCCAGAGGATTAGACACAGAAATGTTTTATGAGTTGACAGAAACAAAATCTAGGTAGATGTAGTCCTTGATTTAGCTACCTGAAGTTAAGACAGACTCCAAAAACTCAGCAACCAGCCCACTTTATGGCTAGTTGCAGAGACCCACAAAAACCACCGCAATTTATATTTTTGCCAGAAACTAGCATTTACTTCTGCTTCCCGGTGAAAATGACTATTGTAAATAATGGGTTTGCTTAATGATGGTGGCATTCATTTTACAACCCCCATGTTCACTTAGCAACTTTTGTTAAAAAAGATTAAGGGGATCATCATGTGATGACCCCCTTAATAAACAGCACAAGTTGTGACTGCAATTCTGGCTCAGTTATGGCTGTAAGTCAAGGACTACCTATGGAACCAAAGATTGTCCCAGGAGTTCATAGTCTCCGGAGCAACCACTGCCCTCTCCACAACGAGCTCAGCCATTGGACATTGGAGGAGGCAGCATCCAATGCAAGCACAGAGGAGAAATGAATCCCATCCCTTTTTGTCATGGCCAGATCACTCGGTTCAAGGGTAGAAGACCCATCGGAAGGGTTCAACCCAAGTGTTGAGTGGATCCAGCTGGTTTTCAGGATATGCTTGAGGAATTTCCAGCCATCTACCAGGCACCTCATCATGGCCTGAAACAGTGAAGACACCGTTCTTGGTAGCTCCCCTGGACTTTGGAGGAGCTCCAGAATACACAGCAACAGAAAAGACGTGGGAGCAATGACGAGAAGAAAAAGAGAACACAACTAATTGGAGGAAGAGGCCTGCACTCAGGACGACACCACGGCAACAAAAGTGAAAGATAAGCAGATTGGGGGAACAGCCTGGGTCCGCAGCTACTATTGATCAGCACATGGGGGTCAAAAACGGACTGTTGCAACACGGAGTAGTCCTTGACTTATGGGTATTCATTGTGCAACTGTTCAAAGTTACAATAGCACTGGAAAAACTGACTTAAACTTACTCTCGTACTTGCATTAATTGCAGCCCCCCCAGGCATGTGATGAAAACAAAATTGGCTGCTTGGCAACTGGCATGTCCTCAACTTACAGATCTAATTGAGACAGTAATTTCCACTGCTAAGCAAGGCAGTTGTTAAGTGAGCCACGCCCGATTTTATTACATATTTTGCCTTGGGTGTTAAGCCAATCACTTTGGTTAAGTGAATCACGTAGTCATTAAGGGAATCTGGTTCACTTCATTGACTTTGCTTGTCAAAAGCTGGTTGGGAAGGTTACAAACTGTGATTACCTGACCTGCCCAGGGACAGTAAAACTGTCCTAAATACATGCCAGTTGCCAAGCATCTGCATTTGGATCATGTGTGACCATGGGGATGCTGCAACGGTAAGCGTGAAAACCAGCCGCAAGTCATTTTTTTCAGTGCCAGTGTAAACCTGAAGAGTCACTAAATGAATGGCTATGTAAGATGAGGATCATGTAATCCCAATTTGCGATCTTCCTGGCCAAATTCCTACAAGCAAAGCCAATGGGGGAAATCAAATTTGCTAACGACTGCATGATTCACTTAACAGTAGTGACTGGTTTAACGACCATAGCAAAAAAAATGACAAAATCGGGTGCAACCCACCCAGTAATTGCCCTGCTCAGTGATGGAAATTCTTGTCCCAATTATGGCCATTAACTGGAGGACTAGTTGTATTTGGGACCATCTTTAAAAATTACATAGACAGATAAATATGTCAAATATAAAAATTCACTAAAGAAATAATGACCATGGCATCTGAGGACGTATCCTCTGTTCTGCTGTGAATGGTTGAAGCAGGCAAGCTCCACCCATAGCCTATAGACCACATGGACCCCTGGGCAGCTAGTAGCCACAAGCCACAATATTTTTAAAAATATTTTTAAAAACGAAGGAAGTTCACTGTTTATGTAAATTAACTATATTATATATTTTATATGCGGCCCAACTCCTCTTCACTCAGTGAGGCCTAGGCAAGCAAAAAAGTCGCACGACGAGGACTAAAGTAAGGCAGCAAGGCCTCACATGTCAGACGCGTCAGTGAGATCAAAATTAGCAAAGCAATAAAGGAAACTTGCCTGATTTTTATTACTGTAGTCACATTCTCTGACCACCACAAGTCCTCCTTTTTGGCTCGGGTGGCTTTGCGCTGCTAGACATTTATTAGTGTGAAGATGATGCAACTGCAAGGAAAAGGAACACAAACACACTGAGGAGAGGACAACTGATGTGAGCAGAGGTGAAATTTCCAACCACCCTTCCTTAACATTCCTATTATATTCTCTAAGAAACAAAAGAGTGAGGAACAAATAAGGAAGGAGGAGAAGGATTTTTACAAACATAAATTATCGTCCAACATTTTCAGCTTTATTTTACTGGGGTATTTCACAAATGAAATATTTGTCTCATTCTATCATTAATATTTGCCACCATCCTGCTGGGCCGAGAATCAACTTGGCATGATATGCGGGGGGCATAAGATCTTTCCTTAGAAGCCATCTGATCACTTGTATGGCTACAACTGCATTACTTATGCCATGAAAAACATTACTTCTAGGAGAGGAGACAGTGTAATTAGAGAGAAATATTACTACTTGGCAGCTTTAAAACAAAAGGTATATAAATAGAAAACTAACTGGCACAATGACTACACTTTTTTAAAAAAATTCAGCGCTAGAAACCAATTTCTGTAGAAGGACTTTATATTGAAAGTATAGTGGTCATAGCGGTTAAACTAATGTATTTTGAAACTCTGCTTCTAAATATGGATAGCAGACAAGAAAACAGGAAGGGCTGTGATTTTTGGGAATCCACCACTGTAACTAAGAATGGACATTTTTTTAAAAAAAGATGGAGGCTCCTGGACTTTATAATGTACTCTGCCTAGAATTTAGATCAAAAAGTCATCCCTTTTAGAGTACAGGTGCCGCGACCAAAATAAATCACTTTGATTTCTGCTGATTTCTACGTAGCTCCTTTGTATGTACAGCTAAGAAAAGCTGCAGGCCCAAGGAGTGAAAGCTACCAGAACAAAAGCTTAATGTGTACTTTTACCTCACTAAGTAGGGCAGCGCTCTAGTTAAATCAAACTACAGATTGATCCAAAAGGAAGAAAATGTTAGACAAGCTATTTACCTCCCCAGGCTGTGCAGCCATTGCTGATAAAGGAAATCACATGGCAAGTGTGCTTATCAAAAATTAGATTTAAAAAAACTGATCAGCACTGACCATTCAGTTATGATGTGAGCCCTTTTCATCACAGCTTTTAGCACCGGCTGTAGAAGACATTCAGAAAGATTAAGCACTGTTTGCCCAAACAGAAACCAAATGACAGTCAGACATCTTTATTCCAATTACTGCAGTGTATTACTTATTTTAAAGCTAAATTGCTGTGTTGTACTAATATACTTCCTTTCCCTTCAAACACCACTTCAAAATTTCCACGTCTAGATTTTTTTAAGAGCTTTGATTTAAGTAAATCTGAAGAACAGCCTCTTACCCTTCCTTGTTGCAATATTTTTGGTCTTTTCTGTCCTTTGTTGAAAAAGACCGGAAGTTGTACCTTGGCATTGGGCCCAGAGATTTGCATCTCTGGATACACATTGTCTAAATACCATTTAAATGATTTGCAGTTCAATTTTTTTCTTAATTCCACACGGTCAGTAATATTCCCATAGTTCCTTGTTCGCAGCTCTGGACGTAAGGCAAAATACTGTTCCTGTTTGAAAAGATCACAAAGAGAATCATTGTTATTGCTGTTATGCAGAACTAAGTCTAAGAACAGGCAGTCCTCACTGATTGACAGTAATTTGCAGACTGATAACTCTGTTGCTAAGCAATGTGGTTGTAGGAAATCTGATGTCATGTGACCACGGCAAATTATGCAGCAGTTCTGATTGTGGCTGTTAAGCAAATCCTGCATAGTCTTTGGTGTTATCCTTTGCACTCTTCTCTGGCTTTTCACTGACCAGCAGGGAAGGTCACAAATGCCAAATGTGTGTGGTTGCAGGACGCCGCAAATACTGTAATTGCGAACAGTTGGCCAAGCGCCTGAGTCGTGACTGAATGAGGCTAAAGTGGTCACAAATAAGAGGATCGGTTGTAAGTCTCCTCATTCAGCCTTGTTGTAACTTCAAACGGTTGCTGAATGAGTGATCATTAAACAAAGACTACTGGTAACCATAGCATTAGGTTGGGAGGTGGGGAGACTGATTTCTCTGAGCTATACATTCGAATTCTTTCCCCAGCTAAAAATTACAAAATACTACTGAAAAAAATAAATAAAGTTTTTATATTGTGTTTGCAACATTTATGCCTCTCTTCCCTTCCCATATGACAGGCATCCGAATTTCCAGGCACAGTCTAATAATCAAAAGCACTAATGCCCTGGAAATGGAAGATGCAACAATGCTTATTTCTACCAACAGCCATAAGATCAATAGATCTTTTTTTTTTCAGGAAGGTGGGAACAATTCCTGGGTCCTTCTTTTTCCCCCTTCAGGTATATTCCTTCTCCCACCCACCCACCTGCCCCGCCCGGTAATACATAGTAGTGGCAGACTTGCCTTGTATTCATCCATCCACACATGTGCCAGGCGTAGAGAGTTGTATGCCATTGTGTCCTGCCCACCTGGAGACCCATAGGGGCGCCTTTTACGGAAGATGTGCCCTACTCTGGAGCAAGGGAGGATGAGAAGTTTGCCTCCACACATCCAAATCTGTTCGGGAATAGAAGGGCTTAGTAAAATATTTGTACTGAAGGCAGGTGATAGTAGGCACAAGATCTAGTTTCTGTAAAGGTCTGCTTATTTGCATAACTGTTACACCCGGATCTTATTAATAGCCGAATGATCTCATTAAGGATGACAACTGTCTTCAAAACTTGATGTTCAGTCCACATGCTGCTCCTCCAGTGACACAGAATGAAAGCGGGGAGTTTTATAATAGAGGTAGTCCTCGACTTACAACAGGTCATTAAGTGACTGTTTGAAGTTAGAACAGCACTGATTTATGGCCATTTATCACAGTTACGACCTTTGTGGCATCTCCATGGTCACATGATCATAATTCGGCCACTTGGCAACTGGTTCATATTTACAACCATCATGGGATCCCCTTTTGCAACCTTCCGACAAAGTCAATGGAGAAACCAGATTCACTTAACAACTGGGTTGCTAAGTTACCAACAGCAGTGATTCATTTGAGACAAAAAAAAAAGGTTGTAAAACGGGGCAAAAGTCACTTAATAAATGTCTCATTTAACAACAGAAATCTTGGGCTCAGTTATGGTTATTAGTTTGAGGACTACTTGTATTGTGAAAGCCCTTTATGGCATCGGTCCAAGGTATCTGAGGAGCTTTTCCTTCCCCAACAGGGTTAGGCTCAGGGCTTGGGTTGCTGGGGGTTCGCAAGGGTTCGGGAGAGCCCCTAGTTAGGATTCTGGATAGTTTGGAAGAACCCCCAAATCCCACTCCTGGCTGGCCCCACTCACCCCTCCTCTCTCCTCCCAGGAGTCCCCACACAGCCCGTTTTGGATGCAGGTAAGGGCAGGACACACACAGAGCCTCAGGGAGGGCGAAAAATGGGCCTCCAGAAAGCCTCCAGAGCCCGGGGAGCCTGTTTTTGCCCTCACAGAGGCTCTAGGAAAGCCTCCAGAGCCCTGAGAGGGCAAAAACGCCTCCCCTGCCATGGTGGTACAGGACGCCGACTAGGCCAAGCCACCATGGTCATACCCACCCTGCAACCATGGCAGAGAACCTTTTGCTAAAATTTTTGAAGCTCACCCCTGGTTAGCCTGCCCCACTCATGCTGGCAGAATGGCCTACTGTGGACCCCATCAGCCAAGGAACATCTACCCACAGGAGGCAAGATATCACACACACACACATACGTTTCAGCCTTCAGGAAAAGCCTTAAAACCTGGTTATGCCAGCTGGCATGGCGTCCTGAAAGAGAAGCCACTGGCTGGAGGTGGTTTGTTTACCAAGAGAAGACACCACCGCTACTCTGCACCACTCGTATGGTTTTTAGTTTGTTTCAATCTTTTGTAATTTTAATCTCTTTTTCTATTAATTGTTATTATATCTATACATGTTTTATTACATTGTAAGCTGTTCAAAGATGCCCAAAACTGTGAGATGGGGGCATGTAAATTTAATACATAACAATAAATTACCAAGAGGATCTCTTTTTAGAATAGCATGCAATGCAGCATTTGCTTATTTCCCACAAATTGAAATTATTTTATTTAAAAATAGGCTTTATATAGCTATTTTACAAATTATTTGTTCAGCTTAATTTCACTGGGTAGCACAATCCACAACATCTCTGAGAACACTGCAAACAATTAAAAGTTTTTGAATTCATCATCAAATTGTTTTCACTCCAGAAGAATGTCAGTTGCCTAAATTCAAGCCCTGTCTTTCTGTAACAAAAGCCCCACAAACCATATGCCTCTCAGTTCTTTATAACTATTATATATAATATATATTTATATGTTATCTTTTATACATAAAACAGATTGTAGCTAACTAGATAGTTAGATAGCAAGAGAAACAGTCCTTCCTGCTTTTAACTAAATATTTCAATTACTCTCACAATAATTACATATATACTAGATAATTTTTGTGTGTGTGTTGCAATGGATGTTTTACCTAAAATTATCTCAGAGAAACTACTACTCTAGAATTACTGTTTACCATTTTGGAGGGTTTTTCTTTTTTGGAAGCTAACTTCATCTTGCCAGAATCCTTTCTAGCTATTTAAAATAAGCAAAATTCACACTACTGTTGTCTTCAATGCTGCAGAAAGTGATCGCCTAACAATAATGCGCCAACCCCTCCGGATTCTGAAAGTGGCCTGCATCAATCATCCAAGAATGGAAAAGAATGCCCACTAGTAAATCCCAAATCAAACATACCCGAAATGATATTTCCAGATTTTCCCCTCCCCAGATGTCCATGCCGCTGTCATACTGTCCAAGCGCATTGAAATATTGTCTGTCCATTGCAAACAAGCCTCCTGCCATTGTGGGAGACCTAAGTTGAAAATGAATTCTTTAGCAAAGTCAAAGAAGTGGCAGAAGTAGAAGAAAGAAAGGGGAAATATAGATCTACAAAGAATTGGAAGGAAGGAACTTCCTAGGTCAGGGGTCCCCAAACTTGGCAACTTTAAGACTTGTGGAAGTCCACAAGTCTTAATGTTACCAAGTTTGGAGACCTCTGTCCTAGGTCAAGAAAATATTTAAATCTAACCAACTACCCCTTGCCTTGAGCAGTCTCAGGAGGCAACAGCATTGCATGAAGGGATCAGGGCTTGGCCACCCAATGTGACCTTGGTCAAACATGGATTTGCAGGCAAGTGGCCAGAGCACAGCCAGGAGCTATTGATTTGACCCTCTTAAGACAGTCCCGGTTTCTCATGTGGCCTCTTGGGAATACTGCCCACCCCTGTTCTACATACTGCTTCTATGGTTTCATTGGATGGCAACAGAGAACAAGGTCTTGTTGCCTTATAAACTTAATAGAAGAAATGAAAGAAGCAGTTGAGCATAATCTTAACAAAAACAAGAGAGAACAAATGTTATTATTTACTGAACAAGTTTCTTCTTAACACCTTTTTAAAAAATAAAAATAGCAATAGAGCTTTTGTACCTCTTTACAGGGCTTTCCAGCCCTCTCTAAGCAGTTTACAGAGTCAGCCTCTTGCCCCCAACAAACTGGGTTCTCATTTTACCCACCTCGGAAGGAGGGAAGGCTGAGTTAACCTCGAGCCTGGTGAGAATCGAACTGCCAAACTGCTGGTAGCTGGTGATCACCAGAAGTAGCCTGCAGTCCTGCACTCTAACCACTGTGCCAATATATTTGTTTTTTTGTTTTTTTCTTAAGTTTTTGCAGGTACTTACATGTATGGTATTCAGCTTTGTTCAGGTATTTTAATTACGTGGGAAAATACCCGAACAAAGCTGAGTACCATATATCCATCCACCCACACATATCTTGACATATGACTCTTGACATATGTATCTTTTCCTTTATGTATACTGAGAGTATTTACACCAAGACAAATTCCTGGTGTGTCCAATCACACTTGGCCAATAAAGAATTCTATTCTATTCTATTCTATTCTATTCTATTCTATTCTATTCTATTCTATTCTATTCTATTCTATTCTAATTCCATTCCATTCCATTCTATTATGTGCGCAGGCACACAAGCGAATGGAGCCATTGTGAGTGGAAGTGGGGCTGCATGTCTGCTCATGCACCTAGGCACTGGCCAGCCTCTCACCTGGGCCATGGTCTGGTAGTGGGCCACAGCCCACAGGTTAGCATTAGAGGATGGTATTTGAAACTGGGATGTCTCACCTGATGGGGGCAATGGCTGGTTCGGGTCCTTCCAACTCTGACAAAGGAACGAGATCCCATTTAAAGTGAAGGCCCCAGTTGAACCCTCCTCGGACAACAGGAGAGGAGCTGTATGTCAGCGTGTCTGCACTGATGATATCGATCACAGGACAAACAACTGTCCTGCGGGATTCCTGGATGGATGTCAGCAACGGCTGCAGCCACATCTCGTTCACTTCACAATGGCTGTCCAGAAACATGAGCACCTTTCCTGAGAAAGCAACAGCAGAAGAGGCATATGAGATACAGAATAACCAAACAACAACGTTGGAAGGGACCTTGGAGGTCTTCTAGTCCAACCTCCTGCTCAAACAGGAGACCCTTTAACTATTTCAGACAAATGGCTGTCCAATCTCTTCTTGAAAACCTCCAGTATTGGAGCACGCACAGCTCCTGGAGGGAAGCTGTTCCACTGAATTGTTTTTCTGTGATGAAATGCCTCCTTAATTCTAGATAAGTTCCCTCCTTGATGAGTTTCCATCCACTGTCTCTTGTTCAACAAAGGGAAAGAAGACAAGAGACAAAGCCCTCCTGAAAACACCATTATCTCAAGAATATTAAGACATTTATAACTTGAACCTTTCCGTGTAAGAGAAAATGGGAATTAGTACTGAGAGTAGTAGCTGATAGGAAAAGAAACAGGGAGGGGAAAACCCCTCAGAATTAATGGGAATAAGTTATGTTTAATTGGAAGGTACAGAGCGAACTTGTTTTGTACCCAGAGATATCATGAGCTTGGTTCCAAAATATTGCAATAAAGCGAGTTTTGGGGTTGCCAGAGCACATAAAAGTTATATTATACTATATTATACTATTAAGTGTGCAATATAATTATGCCTAAAATAAGATACATGGCTTAATTAAAAATACTTTATTGGTAAAAACTAGACTTGAGCTTCTGTAGTTGTGTTTTGGCTAATGGAGGGTCTTAAAAAATGCATTATCAGTGAGTCCAATAAAACAAAGTGCAACAAAACAAGGTATGCCTGTATTTCTATATATTTTACGTTTGCTTAGAAATTATTAGGTACAAAGCAAACTAATGTCACTACTGTAATTTCAACATATTTAAATGACGGTCGCAGTGTCCCTGGGGCAAGAGATCACCTTTTGTGACCTCCTGATAAGCAAAGTCAATGGGGAAATCAGTTTATTTAACAACTATGGCAAGAAAGATCATTGGATGCGGTAAAGATGACTTAACCACAGAAAGTTTGGGCTCAACTGTGATTGTAAATCAAGGACTATCTGTACTATATTCCTGCAGATTTATGGCAAACAGCCATTAGTGAATTTACTGCATTGATAAACCTCACTATTCCCAATAATTCTATTTAGGAAGAGTACACCACAAAGATATAACATTACTACTTAAAGGAACAAGGTTAGGGTACTGCCTGCATTCGTGCTGAATGTTACCTGTAGCATGGGAAGCTCCAACCATTCTCCCTCGAATTAGCCCTTCACGCTTTTCATTTCTTACTAGTTTCACTTTATTTGGAAGATTTTTTGTTAAATATATGTCCAAGTCTTCTCTTAAATCAGCTACAATAGGAGAAGGAAAGATGAACAAAAATATTGCTTTATAGTCATCCTAAACCTTTCCAGCTACTTCTCACATTTCTTCTATTTTAAAAGGCTGGCAGAACAAATTTGAAATAAAACCCAACAGCTGTGACAATTGTTAAGTGTTCTTCCTTGTGGAAGGAAATGAGATAACTGACTAATCCTAGTGACACGTCCTTCTCTAATAAAGACTGGAATTTTAAAAGGTATGTCAGTATCCAGGGCATAATTAGAAATGCAAGAGAACAGAGAATCAATCAGACTATCATTTAATGGACAGAATTCCATTTCTGGAAGTAACTTATGTTGCCCATGCTGCGTATCCTTAAGGCCTTCTCTCCAGAAGAATTCCCTAGTAGAGGGGTGGTGTGCAAAACATTTGAGATATTTTGCACTTGAAAAGCTGTGTCAAGTTTGAAATGCTTTGTTCAGTAATGGAGCAGCTGCCCTGAACATTCCACAAGTGTTTTAAACTTAAAATGTCTCTCTCTTATGTGTTCAATACACCTGTTTCAAAGAGATCTACTGAGCTCAACTTACTTCCATAATGGCTGGAATCCTGTCAAAATATTTCCAACAATGCTGGAACAACCTGTCTCAAATGCCAAATAACTGCTCAAAATCTGAAGTACTTGTACACTCATGCTATTGTCCTTATTTATTCCAGAGAGCTGAGATTGAGGCAATAAAACCTACAGTCATATTTTAATCCAATTCTTCCTAAAACTGAACTGGCAGTCTTCTTGTGCCTAGAGGCCAGAGGTCATGCCACACAAGGATGGTGAAACCATTATCAAAATGACTATCTAAGGAGCTGGATAGCCCTCTGTTTTGTGAGATGGGAAAATATATTTCTTTTTGGGACCACAGTCAGGTGATAGTCATAGAGTGCCAACTCTTATCCCAGAGAGACACAAAAATCTAAGAATCTCTTACCTAATTCACTTCTATCATCAACCAAAATAATCTCATGGAGAAGACGTGATGGTGTTCGATCCAGAACGCTATGAACTGTCCGGAGCAAGGCAGAGAAAGCTTCATTATAGAAGCAAATTATAACACTAGCAGAAGGAAGATCATGAGGATATATTTTTTCTTTACACCTGGAGAAGAAAAAAGGCCTATATTATCATATCACTTCACTTTTCCTATCCGCCATAAAGTCATTTGACTCTTGGAACAAAATGTTTATTTTCTAATGAGCATATGATAGCTTACTTTCTGTCCCTCGTATCTGGCACATCTCTGTGATATCCCAATCGGTTACTGATGAGCACATTGAAAGCATGCTTCTGATAGCCCAAATCTCTTACTTCCTGATCCTGTTCATTGAAAATCATACCTGAAACAGAGAACCCACTGATTCTGTTTACACACTAATAAATCATTTCCTAAAATATCCCCTTTATCTCAAAAATTCCACTAAGGATGCTTCCCAAAACAAGTTACTTTCCTACAATGGTTTTGTTAATTTGTCTTGAAACTCAAGAAAATTGGCAAGTAAATATGTAAATACACAGAGACATCATAAATCCCCAGCATGAGCAACATAACACTATAATATCTGCAACAACATAATGACATTGCAACTCTGTTTTTCACTCTTTGCATAAAAAGCCATAATGGGTCTGTCTTTATTTTGTCTGGCTTAATGCAAAGTGTGAGCCCTCCACAATGGCTTATATATCATGGGACTGATTGATTGATCGATTGATTTCTTGCCTTCATTATTTTTACAAGTGACTCATGACTGCAAACATATCCAACATACCTTCCTCCTCCTATTGTCCCTACAACAACAACTCTGTGAAGTGAGTTGGACTGAAAAAGAGGGACTCAAGGTCACCTAGCTGGCTTTCATGGTTGTGGCAGAATTTGAATTTGCCTTCTCTTGCTTTCTAGCCTGGTGCCTTAACTACTAGGGCAAACTGGTGTGTTAAAACGGCTGCTAATTCACCAAGTTAGCTTTAAACCAAATTTTTCCTCCTGCAATATATGAATCCATACGGATCAGATATTGGTTTAGGCAGACAACGTCTCTCCAAAGGTCTCAGCCTCCACCTGTTTTATCAGGCTTTCAGATCTGTTTCAAAGATCACTGCCTGGCCTTCTCCGGTATGAAAATAACTACCTTAGCGCTCTATCCCTCCAACATACCCATTTCAGGGGAAAACTCTGCATTGCTCTTGAGGAGATCTTGAGCAGCATTTCCCAAAGGATTCCTGATCTTGCCATATCTGGGCTTAGGTTCCTGCATTCGTCCTGGCCCATTCACAAGCTGGGGATAGAATCTTTTGGAGAAGGGCTTCTGAGGTTCAAGCCCCTTGATGGGCACATTTTTAAAAGACTGGGCCTCTTCGCTGAAATTAAAATAAATGAACAGCAGGACTGTCCAGGTTACCGACGTAAAGAGACAGCCATAGCAAAAATAGCGAAGTGTGACACTTCCCATTGTAATCCTAGCATTGTTGTTGGCACATTTTCAATCCCCTAAAAGAAATTCAAAAGGGAAAAAATTAAGTACAGAGATTCTTTCCTGTGGCATATTAACAGTTGGCCTTTCTGAAAAGAGACTATTCCAGATTAACTTTACATTATAATTACTTTAGAGACTACATTTCATTTTACATAAATGCAACAAAAAACAGCAGCAAATATTCTAAATTATATATCTTTAATATCTACTACACTAATATGGCATTAAGGAAGGCATTTAATATGATTTAGAGTTGCATAGAATTCTATAAAGATTACATTTTCAACTTACGGTATCACTTATGTAAATGTTTCCATTTGGTCTCATATACTCATTATGTTTCCTTGCAAACTGTAGGATATAAATTAAAAGATTAGGAATTTTCATGTTTTATCAAATGCTCTCATTTAATTTTTTTCCATTTTTCAACTGCAAGACTGAGCTGGACATAACTTGCTGCATTTTTAATTAATTGATTACTTGAAGTTTAATTTGTAATATATTAAAAACCAATATAACTAGAAAGTTTAAATATTTACTGTTTGAAGTATTTGTTACTTAGGTCAAGTAACAATTTTTAACAGAAAATATATATTTTAGCAAAAGCTCAAAACCAGCAATGTTCGTTCTATCTCAATTCAACTATCTTTTCCTGAATGAAAACCTGAGACACAGATAGTATGTATTATGAGATTCTAATATAGGAATTAGCCTCAAAACACAATAGGAAAATATTGTAGATGGGGGGAAAGATTTCAAAAATCAGATTAAAGTTGGATGAAATCTGTTAGGGATAACATTGTTTACCCTAACTGGTTTAGGTAAAATAATAAATATGTAATCATAGTTTATTAGTTAAAGTGTCTGCAACTTTAAATATGGGAATGTAATTAGGGGAGTGGTTATGAAAGCACTTTAAAAGAAGCAAGGTACTGCAGCTTGCTCTCTCTGGCTTTGATGATCCCTAATTACTGCATGGACTCAAGACTGCGTTACTCGAACGGGAGAGAGACAAAGGACTGATTTGTAAGTGAAATGACATAGGATATTCTACACGGACTTTGCTAACTGAATATCCTTGAATGGACTGACTAAATGATACATGACTAATGGACTGTTATTTTGACTATGCTATAAATGGAATAAACTATATTTTTGATAGCACAAGCGTATCTGTTATTTTTACTGTATGTTAACAAACATACAAACTTATATCACTCATTTATCTGTGTGCCTATCTGACTAACGCTGTACATTCTGTTTAGCTTGTCTCCTTAACCCTGGTTGGGCTACCCGGGCTTAACACTGGTTATGGGCCCAGAGGCTGCAAAGTCAGTTTAGCTAGGATAAAACAGATTTATGTAAAAAGTGAGAGTTTGTGTTGTTATACATTACAGTAAACAGACAGCTGTGTTTTATTAATTATAGTTTTATATCCATATAAGAAAACATGGCACAAGTCAATCTACAAAGTTTGTCCCTTATATCCAAGCTTGATGGAACATACTATGTATCATGGTCTATGAAATGTAGTCTACTTCTACGAAGAGAAGGTCTGTGGAACATAATTGAAAACCCACCAAACGTAGAGGAATGGGATCCAGAGGATGATGAAGATAGACTAAAAATAGAAGAATTTATGCAGAAAAATGAACAAGCTATTTGCATAATAGGATTAACACTGTCTGACCAACAACTTGTTCATATCCACGGAGAGCAAACGGCTGTTGGGTATTGGAAGAAGCTGAAGAGGATTTATGTTCGAGATAACGTTGGTGCTCACATAAATCTTATACGGAAGCTTTTCAGGACGCATCTCCAGACAAATGGTGATATGCTGAGTCATTTGGAAACTATGAAAAGCATTTTTCAAGAACTGCACGAGAAAGAGCTTATTTTCTCTGAACTACACCAAGTCTACATAATTCTATCATCACTAAATGAAAGTTATGATAACTACGTCACTTCCCTTGAAATTTTGCCTAAGGAAAGTTTAACTTTAACTGATATAACTGGCAGATTGATTGAAAAGGCCAGAAGAAGACTTGAAAGATATCAGTTAAGGAGGGAGCAACTTCAAAAAGAAGATAATGAATCTCCTACTGCATACGCAATTAAAAAGTGTTTTAATTGTGGAGGAAGAGGACATTTGGCAAGATTTTGTAAAAAAGCAAAGCGCCAGAACGCTGGCCAGAATACTAAAAGTCATCAAAAGATAAATAAAAATTTAGAGTTAGCCATGTATAGTAACGGAGCTGTAAAAAATAATTTATGGGTGGTTGACAGTGGAGCATCCCACTGTATAACAAATGATAACAAAATTTTTATTAAAATGTCCAAGAGTACACAGCAGATATCGTTAGCCAATGGCTGGAAACTGAAAGCTAAAGGTCAAGGTATAGCATATTGTTCTTTTATAAAAGAGAATGTAAAAATGTTATATGTACCACAACTTAAGTTTAATTTAATTTCAGTTAGAATTTTGGTTAAACTAGGATATGTAGTTACCTTCAAAGGAGATAACTGCATAATTGAAAAAGAAGATAAGAAAATTACTGCATCTTTAAGAGGTGAATTATATGTGTTAAATGATAATGGTTTAGAGGTGGCTAACACGGTTTATGATAATAAGAAACCTCATGATGAATGTATTCACTTGTTACACCGACGGCAAGGGCATATAAATTTTAAAATGCTTAAAAAAACTGTTGAATTATCTAAGGGAATAAGTTTGAAACCTTGTAATAAGTATTTGCAATGTAATGCTTGTAATCAAAGCAAAGCTAGGGTCATACCGGCTAATAGAGTTGATGGATTTACTACCAAAGAGCCTTTAGAAGTTGTATTTGCCGATTTAATAGGTCCGAAAAAACCAAGTGTAGGAGGAGCTCGATACATATTAAGTATAATGGACCACTATTCTAGATATGGGTTTTGCTATTTAATGAAGAGCAAAACTGAAACATATCTAAATATCTTTAATTGGATTAAATTTGCTGAAAGGAAAACTAAAAAGAAATTAGTAACTCTTATAACAGATAATGGTACGGAATTTACAAATAATAAATTCCAGAATAGACTTAAAATGTTAGGTATTCAACATAAAAAGTCTGCACCATATAGGCCACAACATAATGCCTTTATAGAGAGACGAGGCCAAACATTACAATCAATGACACATATTATGATGTCTGATTCAGGATTACCTGACAATTTATGGGGAGAGGCAATAATGTGTGGTAATCATATATTAAATAATGTTGTTAATTCAACAACAGGTGAATTACCATTCACACTGTGGCATGGTACAAAACCTGATTTAAGTTACATGCACACATTTGGAGCACCAGCATGGGTGCATATCCCTTCACAACTCAGACACAAAGGACAGCATAGAGCTAAAAGATTATTTTTTGTAGGATATGAATCTAATCATAGATCTTATAGATTCTGGGAACCAGGTACATGTAGAGTTTACACCAGTGCTAGTGCAAAATTACTAGAACATGTAGGATGGAATAGATTAGAGCAAGATTTAAATAATGAAGTAATTATTGAACCCTACAAAAGGCAGAAAGAACAGAATAGTTATAAGAAGAGTCCAATAAAAGAAGAAGTCCATGAAGAGCAAATAGGACCAGAACAAGAGGAAACAGTTGATCAGGAAGAGTTAGATAATCAAGAAGAGTTAATAAAAGAAAGTCCACCTGTAAGTCCTGTAATACCTAGACGTACTACATGTATAACTAGACCACCTGATGGGTATCAAGCAAGTATAGTTTGCCAAGTAACTAAAGTTCCAACTAGTATAGATGAACTTAGGATGTATCCTGCTAAGGATCAGGAGAATTGGCAAAAGGCAATGGAAAAAGAACTAAATTCATTAAAGGTAATGAAAGTATATGAAGATGCCAAATTACCTCCAGGAGAAAAATCCATTGGGTGCAAATGGATATTTAAAGTAAAAACTGGAAATGATGGGACTGTTACCCATAAGGCTAGGTTAGTAGCTCAAGGATTTAATCAAACTGCATCTGATTACGATGAAGTTTTCGCACCAAGTCTTAAAGCAACATCTTTAAGAGCAGCATTAGTGTGGGCAGCTAAGAAAAACTATGTCATTAACCATTTAGATGTAGAAACTGCTTATCTACATGCACCATTGCAGCACACTATATATTTGAAAAAGCCAATTGTTATAAAAGACAATAAATTAAATAGTAATGATTGTTGGAAACTCAAAAAGAGTCTTTACGGGTTGAAACAATCTGGCTTTGAGTAGAATCAATATATTGTGAAAGAATTAAACAATATAGGTTTTAAATCTGGTTTAGCAGATCCATGTGTGTTTAAAAGAGAAAATAATGGAACGGTGTCATTATTGTTATTATTTATAGATGATATTGCTTTGATGACTAAGACTAATAATGAAGCTAATGAGTATATATCATTATTAGCGAAAAAGATAAAATTAAAGCATTTAGGTGAAATTAAAAAGTATCTAGGATTGACAATTAACAAAACAAAAAATGGATTTAAGATATCTCAAGAAGATAAAATTTGCCAATTAATTAAAATGTATAAAATGGAACTTTGCAAACCGCAAAGACTCCAATGAGTCAGGAAGTTTGCCAAACTGATGTGCAAAGTCCCAAATTTGATAAGTCCATATATCAATCTTTGATTGGTAGCTTATCATATATAAGCAATTGGTCTAGCCAGATATAGCTTATAGTGTTAATCAGCTGGCTCGTTTTAATTCAGATCCACATCAATGTCATTGGCAATCATTAAAGAGAATTTTAAGATATCTTAAAGGAACAATGAACCATGCATTGTATGTAGTGCCTATGCAGATGCAAGTTTTGCAACTGACATAAACACTAGAAAATCAATATCTGGGATGGCTATATTATTTGGTAAGACACTAATAGGGTGGAGGTCAATCAGACAACAGCATATCAGCTTGTCCACGATGGAAGCGGAATTTTCATGTCTGTCATTACTATGCACTGACTTAATTCTGTACAAACAGTTATTATTAGACATGGGTATAACTATTAAAGATTCCATTATTGTGTACAAGGACAATCAGGCAGCCATAAAGTTAGCTACTAGTATTGCTGTAAAAACTAGATCAAAGCATACTGATTTAAGATACTTAAATGTTAGAGAATCTGTAAAGAATGGGCTAATTAAATTGGAATACTGCATGACGGAAGAAAACATTGCAGACCAATTTACAAAAGCTCAAGGAGTAATTAAGTTTAAAGAGAGTTGTAACAAATATGATTTAAAGATGTAAATAGTTATATTTATTATTATTTCCTAAAAGGGGAGAATGTTAGGGATAACATTGTTTACCCTAACTGCTTTAGGTAAAATAATAAATATGTAATCATAGTTTATTAGATAAAGTGTCTGCAACTTTAAATATGGGAATGTAATTAGGGGAGTGGTTGTGAAAGCACTTTAAAAGAAGCAAGGTACTGCAGCTTGCTCTCTCTGGCTTTGATGATCCCTAATTACTGCATGGACTCAAGACTGTGTTACTCGAACGGGAGAGAGACAAAGGACTGATTTGTAAGTGAAATGACATAGGATATTCTACACGGACTTTGCTAACTGAATATCCTTGAATGGACTGACTAAATGATACATGACTAATGGACTGTTATTTTGACTATGCTATAAATGGAATAAACTATATTTTTGATAGCACAAGTGTATCTGTTATTTTTACTGTATGTTAACAAACATACAAACTTATATCACTCATTTATCTGTGTGCCTATCTGACTAACGCTGCACATTCTGTTTAGCTTGTCTCCTTAACCCTGGTTGGGGAACCCAGGCTTAACAAAATCTATATAATTTATAGAGTGATTAAAATTGCAAGCTTTTCTAAACTGTTGACATAAATTATATTCAACGTGCTCTTTATTATAGGTTTACAGATCTTTATCACTAACATTAGCAACTATATACATGTGAGTTATTCTTCTGAAATTCACTATACTTTCAACACAAAGCACACAATCAGTATTCATTCTAGATTAAAAGTCTGTACTAGTCCCATTTAAGTAAGCACAACAAACCCATAGGGGGAATATTTAAATGCACAGAAACAGCCTCTTTGAATCAGTCATAGGATCCAGTTCTTGAACCTTTCCCGATATAAAATCCTTCAATATTTCAAAGATGAATATGTATTTTCCTAATCTTAAATATCTGTGGTTCGTGTAAGATGAACTCAATGATCTTGCAACATAGGACAGGGAGGAGAGAACTTAACGAAGAACTTCTCTACAAGACCTGGAACATTCTGAAAATTATTTGGGAAAAGTGCTTTTCAACTAGTATAACTCTTCACTCCTATTCATTGAAGCATCCATCTTTTATTCAGTTTTCCATGTTAGTCTTTAAAAATGTGGCTCTTTAAGGAGTCAAAAATTAATGCAACTCCTAAATCGAAGTTAATAGGGAAATCATATGGATGCTTTCACTTAACAAGTGCAACTGGAACTAATGTAGTAATCTGATGCTGACACAAGACAATTCACTTTATGTCTGTGTCGTTTAGCAGCAGAGTAGCCAATCCTAACTGTACACGGGTAGTCTTCCTTGTCCGCAGTTGGCCAGCAATTCTTATACAGGCAATCTTCAACTTATAACCAAACTGAGATCAGAATTCCCATTGATAAACAGGGCAGTACTTAAGTCACTACCTGTTTATGTTCTGGAACATTTCTTCCAAATCAATTTTAAAATGTGCAAAACTATATTTGTGATGCCCCACTGTTCTAAAACTTAAACAACCTCTGTGGGAAACTTTAATACTGTTTGGAAAGAGCTAGAAACATCATTTACAGCAGAGTAATAATCAACTAACAAATCCTGAATTTTCTCAAAATTATAAGGACCTCCATTTAATCTGATCCATTAAAAGGCTTATATTATTCCTTCATGCAGAAGATTATCTTGATTATCTGCATATTTGGCAAAATACTTAGTTACAGAGGAAGTACCTGGACAATTTGACGTATTAAATAACTCTGAGCATGAGCAAATCCAAATTCCCAAAGAAATCACATATCTTCAAAATGCTAGGTTTCTTCTCTCACACATCTTAATCTTACCCCTCTTCTATAAGCAAGATGCCCCATTGTTCTGTTTCTGAAATCTATTTAGGAATCACAAACCATACTTTTCATTTTTTTTTTATCCTGCCTAGGTAGGTGAGTAGGTAGGTAGGTAGGTAGGTAGATCTGGGCGCAGCTCCATACAGTGGCTTTCCCATCAGCTCCAGCCTTCACTACAGGAACAAACCCATCAGCTTGTTGCCTCAGTGCCATGTTCAGGGACTTCCATAAAGATGAAGGGGTCAAACTATTTTCCAAAACATCAGAAGAGAAACATCAAGACGAGAAACAATGGATGGAAACTAATCAAGGAGAGAAGCAACCTAGAACTAATCCAATATTTCTTAAAAGGTCAGAACAATCAACCAGTGGAAAAGAAGTTGCCTTCAGAGGTTGTGGGTGCTCCATCACTGGAAGCTTTCTGGAAGAGACTGGACAGCCACCTGTCTGAAATGGTAAAGGGCATGGTGGCTAACCTTTTTGGGCTCCTATGCCAAAAATTGCGCTTGCACTTGCGCATGTACGCTCGCATGCCAGCACCCAGAAGGCAATGTGTGCAGTCCCCCCCACGCCTCCTGCACATACACACGTGATTCCCCACCCTCCGACTTCCCCCTTACCTGCACTGTGTCTCCCAGCTGATTTTCGGCCCATTTGAGGCCTTTCAGAGGCTCGAGGGAAGCTTCTGCAGCCTTTGTAGCTCGCAAAATGGGCCCATTTCATCACTTCCAGTATTTCCGAAGATACAGGAAATGATGAAACAGGCCTGGTTTTCTGCCTCCAAAGGCTGCAGAGGCTTCCCTCGAGCCTCTGGGAGGCCGGAAAATTCCTCACTGGCCAAAAATCAGCTAGGAGGCACATGCATGTGTAGTGAGGTAAGTTTGCCTGGGGCTCGCGTGCCCGCACAAACTGCTCTGCACGCCACCTGTGCCATAGGTTTGCCATCACGGGTATAGGGTCTGCTCAAGTAGAGGGTTGGACCTTTAAGGTCCCTTCCAACTTGGTTATTCTATGTCATTCTAATCCCATGCCACAAAAAGAAGCCAAGGTGATCCAATGCAGTCAACAGCTTTGCCATTCTGGGTCAACTTCACATAGGAGAAAAGTTCAGACAAAATGTGGAAATTACTAAAGCACAGAAGCCAGAGGAGGCAGCAAAGCCTTCTGCCTGTAGGGGAAAAAATCCTGTGGGATATTTAATTAAGTCTTGCTGTCCTCTAATCTTTGAGGTGACAATCAGCACAAAGAAACTCACATAGTTTGAGCATGTGATATAGTTTGCCAATTTTGCTTGGCAAATTAGAAGGAAACAGCACCAGGGGAAGGCAACACATAAGGTGGGTGAATGGATGGAAACAGGGAGATCACTAGTATGCCATTAGAAGAGTTAGATTTTGTTTTGATGTTGGGTCCCAATATCGGATACCTGCCCTTACAATCACCAGAAATCAGCAGTGCTTTAAGCAGCTGACCCTTTAGCACCTTAGGCTGCTACATTAGCTGCCAACATTTCTCAGTAAAATCTCAAATAAATAGCTAAGCTGTTCTTACTCTACTCAAACCATATTCATACATGTATTTATTAACTAGTCCCTGCTGGGTCACTGTTTCAGAGGAATTTCCTTACCTAAACAAAAAAGCAACAGAATAACCATGGGTGGGGAAGAAAAGAGCAGGAATAACTTCCAGCTTCTTCACTGACTTTGCTTGTGGGAAGCTAGTAGGGAGTGTTAGAAGAAGCAGCACTTGTGGCCACAACTTCGCCTAATTTTAATCCCACAGGAATAATGGATAATGATAAAAATAATAATAATGGATCCCAAATTTCAGATGAATTCTGTAAAGTAGTCCATTTCAGACATATTGATTCAAAAATTGTTGCCCTATAAATGCACTGTTTCTCACCCAATTGAAGATTACAGAGTTAACAGGAGTGTTTTAGTGCAGGGGTCTCCAACCTTGGCAACTATAAGTGGACTTCAAGTTGAAATCCACAAGTCTTAAAGTTGCCAAGGTTGGAGAACTCTGCTTTAGTGTATATAGGTTATGACTTGTATTATTTAACACAAACTTCCTTTGTGGAACTAACCATTCCATATTACTTTGTCCTGTAATCTCCACAACAGAAATAATTTGTGTTGATTTGCTATTCCTCGAAGCATTAATTCTTGTTTAAGCATTAATTCTTGTGTACTTACTTCATGGAAGACTGCAAAAAAATTATTGTATGATAAAATCACCAACAGTGCTTTATTGATAATACCCACACATTCTTTAGTATATGTATCTAAGAACATGGGTGTCAAGTTTATATCATTCCCATGAAGACATGTAAATCTACCAGCTTTCTCTTTTCTAATATGCTATTAACTTGATTCTTATTTTCCTGGAACTAGACCAATATCATTCACTCAAGGAAAAAAATTCTGTGAAATATTTGCAAACCAACCATTTCATTATGGAAACAACTCAGCTCATTTTCTGAGAGGAAGAATGTTTTTTAACTGCCAATTTAAAGTGGTTCTGACAAACACCAAGACTGTATTTTCCATTCTAGAAGTTACTTAATCCCACAGTTTTGAACTTGCTATTATATTCGTGCAATTTCTACCAATTTTTCAAACTTAATTTTTTTTAGGAAAACGATTTCTAAATATCAATCTACTATGAATCAAATGGGAAAGAATAGGTATCACTATCTAAAATCAGATAATAGCTTCAACATATGTTCAATATAATTACAAAGCAATTCAGTCCCTGATTGATTGTTATTCATTTTATAATACAACCATTATGTTCCATAGCCCACTAAATCATCCACAACAGGTGGCCCATTCATCCTCATTTAAAAATCTTCAGCAAAAAGAACAGCACTGCTTAAAGAGGACTGTTCTGCTCTTACTGACAGCAACTTCTTCCCAATATCCAGCAGCCAATTTTTCTTTAAATTTCAGTTAGTTTTCCTCCTTTCTTCGGTGTCAATAGAGAACACATTCACTTAAGCACTCTGCTTGCACCAGCCTTTTAGATCTCTGTAGACATCACTCCCCTGAGCCTTTTCTTCTGCAACAGAAACATACTCAGCTCCTTGACCCTCACACAATCTGGCCTCCAGCCTCCTTAACACTCTGGGAGCTCTGAAACAGCTGCTTTCAAAGTGCAATGCCCAAACAATGTGCTCTGAGCAGAGCATAATGAAACAATTACCTCTGCTGATCTGGATGCAATTCTTCTGCCAATGCCCTGTAATATTGCACTGGCTTTCTGAGTCACACTGCATCACTCTTTTGTAACGTTCACCCCATGATCCACTAAGACGCTTAGATCCTCTCACAGGTCCTGCCTCCAAAACAAGTTTAGTCAACTAATCATTTGCAAGGTGAATCGCTCCAGGTATTTTCATCTAAAGAGGGCTAAGGCATCTTCTTTCCCGGCTAGACAGAAATGCAACTCTGTGTACAACATCAAAGCTGGCACAAATACTAGCAGGACCTTTACTGCCTCTAATTTGCCTCCCTCTTTCAGTCACATTATGGAAAGAATGGCAGGGAAAGGCTTGGATGCCAGAAAAGAGTGACTGTCAGGAATGTGAACTGACTTAGTGACAGCAGCAATGGATGCACCATTTGTTAGAAGATCTGAAACACCAGCAGATTAAGGATAACAAATTCCTCTGGTGAGGGGAAAAAAATCTATGCTATTGCTGAAAGGCAACAAAGATTTGATGGCACACAGTCAATCAACACGGACTGTATGCACCAAGATGATGAAAAGGACACAGGTATTCAGTCCAGATTGGGACTCAAAGTACACTCTTGAGTGGAAGAGACAAACACAAACATGCATGCATCCACAACACAACACACACACACAACAAAACAAACCAGGCTTTTAGAGTGCAGTTCTCTTTTGCTAAGTTTCCCAGCCTCCCACCCACCCCTCAACGACTCGGCCCACCCGTTTCTCCTATCTTTGGGCTTACCAAACCCGGACGGTCTGCCGATCCGTGAGCCCAGCAGCCATCCGCCTCCGAGACCCTCTGCCACGCCAGGCAAATCAGCTGCCCACCTGGGGCGAGGACGGGAGGTTCGGCGCCTTTCCTCCCTCCTTCCCTCCGGAGAAGGAGGAGGAGGAGGAACAGAGGCGGCGTGGCAAGGAAGAGAGGAAGCCGTCGGGGCGGGCGGAGAGGCCGCCTCCCCTTCGCAGCCGGTCCCAGCAGCTCTCCAAACCCAGCCCGACCTTGCTGCTGGGCCAAGTGACCCGCGGGGGTTGTTTCGCCCTCCCGCCAGTAAAGGGCGCTGCGGGAATTATCCTCTCTCTCTCTCCGCGCCCCGCCGTTCAGGCCCGAGCTGGGTTCCGCTGCCTGGTTTCCCCCCCCCCCGCCCCGGCCTACCGCCTCCTCCTGAGAGAACACTGCGGTTCCTCTTTCTGCGTCTCTTCCTCGGACTCACCCGTGTGGCCCTGACGGTGCGGAGGGTGGCGGCGGCGGCGCGCCTGGAGAAGAAGCATCCTGACCTTCCTCTCAACGGCACCGCGGATGACGGCTCGCTGATACGGCGGGGGCGGGGGGGGGGAGCGGCGGGAGGGGGGAGTGCGAGCCAAAAGCAACCGGCGATCCAGGGGGCGTGGCTTGTAGGGAGTCCTGAGGAATTCTGGGAGTTGAAGTTTACCCATCTTCAAGGGGCCAAGTTTGGAAAAAGAAAAAACACCACTGGTTCAAATGGACTCCACCTAGTTGTGAGAACTCTATGCTGCGTGGTTGAATAATTATGGACTTTTTTTCTTTTTTGTGTGTGGAAAAGAAAATCGGCGGCGGGAAATGCTTCCAGTTATGGATTGCAACCTCAGGGCTGCTAACCTTGAGTGATAGTTCGGAGTGAGACACTGCGAGGGAGCGGAGCGACCAAGCCCGAGGGAGCGAAGCGACCGAGGGGGGGATGGTGTGGAAGGGGGGTGTCCCCCCTTCCACGGTAGGGAGCTTTGACAATTTTACATTTTAAATGGTGCAATCTGATGCATACTTTAGTCATGATTTGGACATATACATACATACATACATTTTAACCCATAGGCATAAGAAAAAAAATGAGGACACATATTACAAAAACACATTTTTCTTCAGTGAGGGAACTTGACTATGAAAACCAATGAGACATAGCATAGGCCTTTTAGTTTCATAAAAGGTTTGAAAAAATAATTGGGTAATTATTTGAAATGGACTGTGATGTTTCTTTGTCATATATGTATGTGTATGTGGGTATATGCGGCTATATGCGTAATGGTTATATTTTGAGAACTGAATGCAACGAAATTTTGTTTTAATGTATGCTGATTAGTGTACATTTAAAGTGACAATAGTTTTCTGTTCTGTTCTGTCGTGTCCGGAAATAAGCTCAGAGTCGGTGACTTCAATTAAAAGCTCTTTATTTTCAACAAGTGAACCGAACCGGCGAAAGGTAAAAAGCCCGCGGCTTTTATACCTTTCGCAAGGCTGCCGCGGCCAATGGCAGCGATTCAAGTCTCCCGCTCTCGGTTTGCACCAATCGCGGGAGACCTTAATCGGGCCAATCAGAAATCCCCGTGCCTTGGCCAATCAAGGCTCGGGGATTTCGAGTATACCATTTTCAATACATAACACCCCTCCCCCCTTGGTACGGTCCGTCAGGTGGTGTAGTCACGCAGGTAGGCGGGGCTCCGTCGAGTCCTAGTTGACCTGCGCAACTCACTTCCCTGTTGTATCTCGGCCGGAGCGGTCGTTCCTTTGGCTGCTCCTGCCTCTTCGCGAACCGGCTGGATGATCGGGCCGGTTCTTTCGCCGTGGCTCCCGCCTGGGCCTACCGGGTCGGTTGAGCTGCAGATTTCGCCGCTCCCGCTTGGCTTCTCCGAGTCGGTAGAGCTGGTCAGACGGTTCTTCTCCGGAGGGGACTCGCGATGGCTGTTTTCTGGTGAGTTTTTTTGGTTTATTTTATTTTGCGATTGTCTTTCCGGGTATTCCCTCCCCCCTTGGTTCGCTTCTTGGGGGTTGAGGTCAGTTGCCGTCCGGGACCTTAACTGGTCAATATGCCGTTTCCAGGCTCGCCCATCCGTGGTTTGGAGCCGGTACGACTTTGGACCAGTGACTTGTGTTATGATGGCTGGGATCCATAGGGGGTCCCCCGTCATGTTTTTTGCGTAAACCAGGTCGCCTGGGTTAAATGTCCGGAACCTGGAGCTGGAGTCTGGGGGCTGCTCCGGGTTGTAGGTTGGGTGCAGTCTGTCAAGTGGAGACCTCAGCTTCCTGCCCATTAACAGCTCTGCCGGACTCTTGTTGGTTGTAGTGTTGGGAGTGATGTGTTGTATGAAGAGTAGGCGGTTGATTTTGTCGTTGATCTCCACGTGGTCCATTTTCCTGAGTGTCTTTTTTGTAAATTGGACCATCCGTTCCGCCCTACCGTTCGCCGCCGGATGCGCCGGTGCTGTCAACGCGTGGCGGATGCCCTTCTCTGCCAGGAACCGTTCGAAATCGATGGAGGTGAATTGGGGCCCGTTGTCTGAGACGATGACGTCTGGGAGGCCGTGTGTGGAGAACAGTTTGCTTAGTTCTTTTATGACAGCCTCTGTGGTGGTGGATTTCATGTCAGCCACCTCTAGCCAATTTGAGTATGCGTCGACTGTGATTAAGAACGTGTGTCCATTTGTGGGGCCCGCAAAGTCGAGATGGATTCTGGACCAGGGCCCTCGTGGTGTTTCCCAATCCCGGATGGGTGCTGTGGGTGGGCTGGATCTGGTCTCCTGGCATCGGTGGCATTTGGCGACCCATGCCTCAATTTGCTTGTCCATCCCTGGCCACCAAGCGTAGCTTCTGGCCAGGGCTTTAGTCCTGACGATGCCAGGGTGACCCTCATGTAGCATCCTCAAGACTTTTTCTTGCAATCTATCTGGAATTACCACCCGGTCACCCCATAGAATGCATCCCTTCAGTAGTGACAGTTCGGTCTGGCGCTGGCGGAATGTTTTAAAAGTCTCGTCACAGTCCTTTTCTGGCCAGCCCTTTTCTAACCAGTGTAAGATTCGTGCCAGACGCCTGTCCTTAATGGTTTCCCTGGCAATGTCGGATGCAGTAATAGGTAAACTTTCTATGCTCAGGGTATTTGTGGTAGGTGCTGGGTCAGGTTCAGAGTTAGGTAAGGGCGAGCGGCTTAAAGCGTCTGCGTGCGAGATTTTCTTACCTGGCTTGTGTAACAGTTCGTAATTGTAGGCTGCCAGGAATTCCGACCATCTTGTCATTCGGGGTGACAAGATGTTGAGCGTGGCTCGGTTTCCCGGGAGGATGCCCAACAGAGGCTTGTGATCCGTCACGATGGTGAACGGGCGGCCGTACAAGTATTCATGAAAACGTTTAACGGCGGCAACTATAGCCAAAGCTTCCTTGTCCAGCTGGCTATAGTTGCGCTCTGGTTTGGTCAGAGTCCTGGAGAAAAAGGCGATGGGTGCTTCTCTCTGGTCTGGGAGGGTGTGGCTGAGGACAGCGCCGACGCCGAAGGGTGATGCGTCGCAAGTGACAGCTAGTGGTAAAGTCTCACTAAATTGCATCAGGACAGCATCGGAGGTGAGGAGGTCCTTGGTTTTTTGAAAAGCGGCTTGTTCTCGCCTCCCCCAAGTCCAGGCTGCCTTCTTGTCTAGGAGTCTATGTAAGGGCTCCGCCGCCGTTGCCTTTTGAGGTAGGAAAACATTATAGAAATTTAGTAATCCTAGGAATGCTTGTAATTCCGTTTTGGATCTTGGGGTGGGGGCTTCCTTGATGGCTTTTATTTTTTTAGTTGTAGGGTGAATGCCCTTTTGGTCTAGGAGATAGCCCAAAAATTCTACTTGCTTTGTACATAGATTGCATTTCTCTCGCTTAACCTTAAGTCCTGTTTCTTTAAATTTTGTTAAGACTTGTCTGAGTCGCGTCTCTAACTCGGCTTCATTTGGCGCCGCTATTAGTACGTCGTCAAAATAGGGCACCACCCCTTTTATGCCCTGTAACAAACGTTCCATCAGGCTTTGAAAAATGCCTGGTGCCACGCTGACTCCGAATTGGAGCCGGTTACACCTGAAGGCCCCCCGATGGGTTACTATTGTTTGGGCTTCCGCCGTTTTCTCGTCTACCGGCAGCTGCTGATATGCCTGAGCAAGGTCGAGTTTTGCAAAGACTTTGCCCCCTCCTAGCGAGTGTAGTAAATGTTGTACTATAGGGACTGGGTAGGCGCTTTGTTGTAACGCGCCATTTAGGGTGGCCTTATAGTCCCCGCAAATTCTCACTGACCCGTCCGGTTTTACTGGGGTCACTATAGGGGTTTCCCATCTGGCATGGTCTATTGGTTGTAATACCCCCTGTTTGACGAGTTTGTCAAGCTGCTCGTCAATTTTTGGTTTTAATGCAAACGGTACCCTTCTAGGTTTAAGTCTCTTAGGGGGAACCCTTGGATCTAAGTCAAATGAGATAAGGGGCCCCTGGTACTTGCCCAAGCCTCCATCGAACACCTCCTGGAACTCCTGGGTTAGCCGCTGTTCCCAAGCTTCGATGGTGACTTGGTTGACACCTGTCAGCGCGATGTTAAGCGGGGCGAACCATTGTAGACCCAGTAGGCTTGGGCGGTCGCGATCGACGATTGTGAGTGGTAGTTGTTCGGTGTGGCCTTTGTAGGTTATGTTGAAATTCTTGGTGCCTACTACCGGGACACGGTTCCCTTGGTAGTCTTTAATGATGATCTTTTGTGTCTGCACGTTTCTCTTTTGTAGAGTGGGCACCAGTCTTTTGATTTCACGCCATGCAATCGTGGAAAGGTAGGACCCAGAGTCCACTTCCATCTTGCATGGCTGGCCTTCTATATATACCTCTACATGTATTTTTCTGGCGCCGTCAGAGGTGGCGTGGCCGATGGTCACTGTCTGATGGGTCTCTTCTTTCCGTCGACCGTCGCCGCTTCTTTGAGATCGTTGAGCGCGGTCCCATCGACCGTCTGGCTGTCGTTCTCTGGTTCTGGGCGGGGAGTTTTCTCTCCGTCTGTCGTGCTGTTCCCATTTGGGCGGGCTGCGAGTCTTCTTTTGGCGGCAAACTCGGGCGATGTGACCCCTTCGTTCACAATGCCTGCAGATAGAGTCAAAAAATCGGCATTCTGACCTGGGGTGGTCGCCGCCGCACCCGGCGCAGCTGGTCCTCGACTTACGGCCTTTTCGACTTCGTTGATCGCCGCGTCCCGTCTGTACTCGGTGAATGTCCTCCTCGTCTTCAGACGTGCTGGAGTTTGACTGGTATTCACCGTAGTGTGCGGTCGCTTCACTTCTTGCGTCGGCCGACCTTGCCGGGTTGTTGTTCCCGCCCTTCGCGTCAGATCTTCGCATGCTGTCTGCCGACGTGCGTGTTGCTTCAGCGGCTGCGGCGGCTGTAAGGGCTTCGGCTAGGCTGATGTCGCCCTTGGCCATAAGTCGGCTCTGCAGTGTAGGATCCCATAACCCGAGTACGAAGCGGTCTCTTATGAGACTGTTGAGACCCTCGAACTCACAGAGTCCTCCCAGGCGCCGCAGTTCTGCGACAAAATCGCTCAATTTTTCGTCGGGCTTCTGGTTTCGGCGGTAAAACTCGTTGCGCCGTATTAGGATGGGGACCTCGGGGGCATAATGGCGCCGCAGTATTGGTTCGAGGACGTCCCAGTCCATGGCGGTTGCGTCTGCCGGCTTGGCTAATGCCTTAGCCATCTGGAAGACCTCTGGTCCGCAGTGTGTAAGGAAGACAGCGCGTTTCAGCGGGCCCGGGGCGTCCTTCATGCCGGCGCATTCTAGGTACATTCGGAACCGATCCGAATACGATTCCCAATCTTCGGCGGCAGGGTTGAAGGGGGCGGGCGGTGCTATCTTCGCCATCTTAGTGCTGTCGCTGGTTCTTAGGTGGACACGGGGTTCGGTTCAGGGGCGAGATCCCACCCTCGTCGCCAGTGTCGTGTCCGGAAATAAGCTCAGAGTCGGTGACTTCAATTAAAAGCTCTTTATTTTCAACAAGTGAACCGAACCGGCGAAAGGTAAAAAGCCCGCGGCTTTTATACCTTTCGCAAGGCTGCCGCGGCCAATGGCAGCGATTCAAGTCTCCCGCTCTCGGTTTGCACCAATCGCGGGAGACCTAAATCGGGCCAATCAGAAATCCCCGTGCCTTGGCCAATCAAGGCTCGGGGATTTCGAGTATACCATTTTCAATACATAACATGTTCTATTCCAGTTCCATTCCAATTTATTCCGTTCCATTCCAGTTTCATTCCAATTCTATTCCATTCTAACTTTTGAATAGCTGATACAGCTTGCATAAAAAGGGCAAAAGGAAAAATAAACCAGGGAACACTTCACCAATGCCCTTAGTACAATCGAAAAACAAATATATTTTTATCGGCGAGGCGAGCGGCTGCTCGGAGCCACCGATCCCCTGAAAAATCACATCTAAAGCAAAATTAGAGGCAAGGAGCTAAGGTTTTTGAAGGGTTAAAATTCAGATTAGTTTGCTAGAGAGGTGTGGCCGCGGGGGAAAGAGACGGGGAGGGGAGTTTCTTTCTGTTAAACCCGCCGTTCTTCGGCAAATTTGCAAGCGGATTAGCCTGCTTTAAATTGCAAATCTAAGATGAATTAGAAATAAAATTTGGGGTGGAGGGGGTCTTATTCCACAAGCACGCCTTTATTCGAGGCCGGAATTCCCATTGCAAGGAAGATCTCTCGGGCCTTTAGCGTGAGATTTCGTTTATCAGAGTGAGACAGTCAAAATTGGTTGAATTGCATGAGTCTCACTCTGATTGCGTGAGAGTTGGCAGCACTGCAACCTAGTAGACCAGCGAAATACTGTGTGGAGGTAGTATACTAAAATTTCAATAAAGCATTTGACAAAGTAGACCACAAGCTATTTCTTTGTAAGCTAGAAAAATGTGGAGTAGACAACATCACCACCAGGTGGATTTGTAGCTGGCTGATAAACCATACTCCATGAGTAGTCCTTAATGGATCTATGTCTGCATGGAGGACAGTAAGCAGTGGGGTGCCACAAGACTTCAGCTTAGGCTCAGTACTCTTCAATATCTTTATAAATGACTTAGATGAGGGGATAGACGGGGAACTTGACAAATTCCTAGATGACACTAAACTGGCAGGAATAGCCAACACCCCAGAAGACAAACTCAAGATGCAAAAAGATCTTGACAGACTTGAACAATCGGCCCTATCCAACAAAATGAATGTCAATGTGGAGAAAAGCAAAGTTTTACCTTCAGGCAGGAGAAATCAAAGATATAAGTACAGATTGGACAAGACTTGACTCAAAAACAGTAATTGTGAAGAGGGATCTTGGAGTCCTAGTGGATGATCACTTGAATATGAGCCAGCAGTGTGCAGCAGCAGCCAAAAAAGCTAATACAATTCTGGGTTGTATAAACAGAAACAGAATCAATATCACTTGAAGTATTACTACTGCTTTATAAAACCCTAGTAAGACCACACCTGGAATACTGCAACCAATTTTGGTCACCATACTACAAAAAAAGATGTTGAGACTTTGAAAAAAGTTCAGAGCAGAGCAACTAAAATGATCAAAGGCTTGAAGATTAAAGCATATGAAGAACAGCTGCAGAATTGGGGCTTGGCTAGTTTAAAGAAAAGAAGAATTGGGGGTGACATGAAAGCAGAATTCCAGTATTTGAGGGGCTGCCACAATGAAGAGTAGGTCAAATTAGTCTCCAAAGCCCCGGAGGGCAGGACAAGAAACAATGGTTGGAAACTAATCAAAGAAAGAAGCAGCCTGGAATTAAGAAGAAATTTCCTACCAGTGGAACAGCTTGCCTCCAGAAATCACGGGTGCTCCATCACTGGATATTTTTAAGAAGAGACTAGATAGTCTGAAATACTATAGTTCTCAATGGTGTGATTCAACCAGTGTAACAACTGGTTCAGTGAATGTGTGCTTTGCCAAAAATGCACTTTGCGTGGTATATTTGAGAATAGCAAGAAAACTTACCTTTTACTGCAGCCTCAGTGAGTAAAAACAGCTGAGGCGCTGCATTCAGGGCTGCCACACCAATCAGCTGGGCTTCAAACAAAGGAAATATAGGACAGAATAGTGCAGGGGTAGGTAGGTGGGGCCAAATGAAAGCTGGAACTACCAGTTCACCCGAATCAATCCATACCAGCTGAATCCCACCTCTGATTCTCCTACTTGAGCAGGGAAATGGACTAGAAGACCTCCAAGGTCCCAGCTCATTCATTCAAACCTGTGGCGATTACCTTCAGATGCCCAGTGAGTTTTAAAAAAGGCCTTAAAATTATATATTCACATTATATATTCAACAATGTGAAATCGCAACTGGCAGTTCTTCTTTAGCTGACATTGGCTTTCATGGGCATTTAGATCTCAAGGACTTAGGATTTATTTGTTAATCAAATTTATATGAGTGCCCAACTCATGGAAGATGATTGGGACAATGGACAACAGTCCAGGATATCATTATCCTGATGAGGTCATTGACATAGTATGTGTAAATGCAACGAGTGTGGCCTTTTGTAATTAATGGATGGAAATGTCAATATGCAATATTATTCGATTTTTTTCATCCCACCTTTTTATATATTAACTCAAAGCAGTTACCTAGGGGTGGGTTTCTCAACTGGACATCCCACACACCTTTATGAAATGTCACTCTAAAATCCACCTTATACCAATAGTTTCAATTCAGAACAAGAAAAATAATCCTTCAAACTTTTGAGCCATAACTCACAATCATTTGCTCTATGTTTTGTGTTTAAGCTGGTTTGTTTTCACTGTATTGTTGGTAGTAGTGGATGTTTCTTTAAAAATAAAGTTGCACTAAGATGTATTCCTAGGGCAAATGACTTCTTTGGTGTCAAAATACAGGTAATCCTTGACTTACAGCCACTTGATTAGTGACCATTCAAAATGACAAACAGCACTGAAAAAAAGGGATTTTTAACTGGTTTTCATACTTACGACTGTTGCAGCATCTCCATGGTCACATTATCAAAATTTGAGTGTTTGGCAACTGACATGTATTTATGACAGTTGTCTTGTCCCAAGATCACAGGATCACCATTTGCAACCTTCCTAGCCAACTTCCAACAAGCAAAATAATGGAGAAAGCCAAATTCTCTTAATGACCACATGATTCACTTAACCACAGCAGTTATTCAATTAACAATTCTGGCAAGAAAAGTTGTAATATGGGACAAAGTGTTAAATGCCTTGTTAGCATTGGAAACGTTGGCGTTAATTGTCATAAGTCAAGGAAAACCTATACTTCCAATTGTAACCAGTAAAATGTGTGCAGGAAAAGTGGGAAGTCTTTTGTGGAGAAGTGAGGGTTCAGAAGCAGAATAATGATCACACTTTCATAATTCTACCTCCACTCCCTTTTTAACCTACGATGCACACAACTCCCACGTTAACAACAGGTTGAGTTTTAATTGTGCTATCACAGACATCATTGTGAGTCTTGAATATTCCCTCCAAATATCTCTCCACCGCATACATGTGTAAAGTTATTTTGGATTAATATAAATCCTCACCATTTTTTTAAAAAGTGCCAAAAAGTCAAACATGGGATATCTTGTGATTGTTCCATCTTTGAAAATTGTTTTTGATCCATTTTAATCAATCAATTTGGTCACATTTCCAAATGTGTTAACTGAATTTGGCAAGAACCCTAATCTTGTTTAAAGGGCCACCATTCCTCAGAAAAAAATGTGGTTTTTAGTACTTCTTGTTCTCAGTTCCAAAGCATGTAAATTCAAAATATAGTGAGATTTAATATAAATCAAATCATTTCTCAGCATCCAATGCTGTCCTTCCCTCTATGATCACTCCCACTTAACCTTTAGCAGAATTTCAAGGTAGGAAAACATTTCAAAGTTCCGTTGCTCCTTATCAACTTGGCAAATGTAATGAGAGATTTGTGGTATTGAACGTTTATTTGCTGAAAGACAAATAGCATCTGATACTATGATTTGAAAAGAAAAAAGCAAGCCACGTTGCAATAAATTGTCCCTAATATCAGCAGTATTTTCTCTGCTAAAAGTGATAATTCTAATGCTTAAATTTGTCCAAAAAGGGGAATTTAAGACCAGATCTTCATGGAGGTAAATGTTGCATATCTAAAAGCAGAGACAGGTCTGAAAAATAGTGTTGTTAACCATAAGTAGTCCTTGACTTACAACAATAATAAAGTAAATCATGATGGTTGTAAAAAAGGATTCATCATGTGACTGACAAAAAATTTTATAAATTTTTTTGCAGTAAACAATTGTCACAATTGTTAAGTGAACCATTATTCACTGTGGATGCGGTTTTGTCAAAAATTAGAAGTAAATGTCAGGTTTTTGCAAAACTGCCATAAAATGAATAAAGCAAATCAGCATAAATGCAACCCAGTTGTTAAGTACCCATTCACATTACTGAGGGAACCAATGATGGTCAGAAATTTGAATCCGGGTTGTAACCCTTATAGTCTGTCATAAGTTTGAATGGTTGCCAAGCAAACAGTCATAAGTTGATGATTACTTGTAATATCAGCCCAATGATATGCTGATGTAGAGTTTTCTGATTGTATTCCATTAAAATTAGACCTAGGACCATGTATTTATTTTAATAAAATACTTTCTTTTACTTTTGTGTTTATTTGATTTAGAGCTCAACATTCTTCCAATGAGATAATGAAGGCTTCCTTATAGTTTAGCCTTAAGATGCCTTAAGGTATGATAGATTGAAATTTGTCAATTGTCCAAGGTAAGTTATTGAGTTTGGATTGGAAGTCAGCCAAATTCCAGCTAATCCCCTGCCATCCCCCCTCAAAAAAAAAAAAAAAACAAGGACAAAAAATAAGTTGATCTTCAGATTCTGCCAACAGGTAAGATTTCAGTCTAGGCAATGCAGTAGAATATGAGATGGAATTATCTTCTGCTTTTCAGATTACCATAATAACTTCTGCTTATACAATGCACATACACATACACAATATGTACACAGAGTTTTCTTCTTTTGACTCATTGATTGAACACAGTCATGTGACACATGAAGGCTCAACAAGATTATTTAAAAAGTAATCTCCATTAAATGCTGATATTGAAGACATTTATTTATTCATTTGATTTTTATCGCACCTTTATAAATATCTCAAGGTGGCAAATATCCACAGTATTCCTTATTTCTCCTCTTTCTCCACAACAGCAACCCCATGAGATGGGTTGGGCTGAAAGAGAGATTGACTGGTCAAAACTCACCCAGTCAGCTTTGATGCCTAAGGTGGAACTAGTACTTGCAGTCTCCTAGTTTCCAATACTTCCTTTAAACAATGCCTAACACACATCTTTCAAACTTAGTGGAATAAAATAGGAGATAGCTAAAATAAAATAAAAAAATAGCAACAAGAGAAATGAAGTTTAGAAGGAGTGAAATTCATTAAAAGTGAAACCTGGATCTCTTTGTTGAGGCTGATATTGTTGGATTTTTCTCAAACACACACACACACACACACACACACACAAAACCCCTCTCTTTCTTCTTTGGCCAAATGCAATTCTCCATGCCTTCACTAGATGGTTCTCCAAAACCATCTGATAAATTAAATGTGCTGTGCTCAACTGACAATGAAGTAGCAGGATCTTGAAGAATCAAAAATCAGAGAAAAGAAACAATATCAACAATTTTCAAAATCCTTTCAAAAACCAAAGAAGTCTGGAAACATCTGATCAAAAGGATTAAAGAAGAAAGAGGAATTTGGCCTCTTCCTGAACATCCAAAAGACCAAGCTCATTAAAAAAACAACTGTAGTGAAAAGATTGAATTGTATAAGAATTCACTTTCCTAGGATCACATATTGCTGAAAGCAGTCAATATAATCCAGAAATAAATCAAACTGCAGTAATAGCATTGCAATGATGGGCATCCATCGAGTTTGGAAAAGCGAAATCTTCAGCCTGGCAACTAAATGCAGATTAAACTATCTGGACTATGAAGAAAAAAAACTAGACAGGAAGAAAATCGACTTGTTTAACCTGTGGTGTTGGAGAAAGGTCCTGTATATTCCTTGGATAGAAATAATGATGAACAATCAAGTCCTGGAGTGTATGAAACCAGGAATATGTAAGGCAAGATTATAACATTCTACCTTACTTATTTCATGCATGTCATGCAACTAAACTCGTTGGAAAAGAGTTTGCTTGGAATGGTCAGTGGTAAAAGGAAATGAGGTCACCAGAAAAACATAGTGGCTAGACAATATCAAAACCAGCACCAACCAGAGCATTAAAAACAACAGAAAGAAGCCATGTAAGATTGGAATATGAGGAGATAACTGGTCCATAGAATTGTTGATAATTGGATATGATTGGATGGATAACCTCCTCTTCCTTGCACAGATAGAAGAAATAGGAATGCCAATTTATATAACTCCATGAATATAGTTTCTCCATAGCTCTGTGGAACTTAATATAGGCAATTAACATCAATATATTCAAAATGAAGTTAGAAAAGAGTGATTTTCTACATGTCATTTTTTGCTTTGCTATTCTGGTTATTATTTTTTTGCTCAATTTTTAGAATTCCATTATGTCAGCCAATAGGTAAAGTCACACAAATTAAAATATGATGCTTTTCTGTTCCTCAGAATGGCTTGCTTACTTGTTAAATGTATTTCTGTCTATCTATCTATCTATCTATCTATCTATCTATCTATCTATCTATCTATCTATCTATCTATCTATCTATCTACATACCACTCCCCTCCCATGTTTCCAGGCAGTTTATGTGGCTAAACTAATGAAAGGGCTATAATATGCAATAAAACATTCACTGTGTGTGAGTTGGGCAGTTGTATATGTCTGTTTAATAAACAAAAATAAATAAAACACCATAAAACATCACTACAAAAACCCACAAACTCCAAATGGTAATAACAGGTTCCAACTAAAAAGGCTGACCATCATTATTTGTTATGGTCCTTGAATCAGTCTTGACTCCAAGCAACTACATGGCCCATAACATTTTCTTGGCAATATTTTCAGCAGTGGCTTTTTTCTCAGGCTGAGAATTCAGCATCATCCAGCTGGCTTCCTGATTGAGGGAGGACTAGAACCCAAATGTTCCTGTTGCTAGCCAAATGTTCTTAAACTCTGCACCACTCACACTTTCCTGACATCATTACTTAGATTTAAAACCCTACCTAAAGAAAATCATCTTTGCCTTCTTATGAAAAGCAGCCAGGAACACTTCTGGGAGCCAGGTGTTGCAAAGCACAAGACTTACCAGGGAGATGGTTCACCTTCTATTCTATAGTACAAACTCTCGAGAGATATTTCATAATACCTCTCTTCTCTCAATGACTGTTCTGGGAAATCCAGGTGGATGAGGCCACCAGCAGGGTGGTTACTCCAGAGAAACAATATGTGGGGCTTTAGAAATTAAAGCCAACAAAGGCACGAATGAAGAAAATTATTGGGGAAAATGCTTGGAGAGGGAAAACAGACCATGTGGTAAAGGAGAACAGGACTTACGAACACTGGCTTAGCAACCACTTGAAGTTCTGACAAACCTACCTAAGGGATACTTACATCCAAAGGTGGGATTCAAATTAATTAACAACCGGTTCTGTGGGCATGGTGAGGTGAGCGTGGCTTTTTTTGCAGCAACCCCCCCCACACACACACACTCTGTTTTGGGGTCTCCTGGGCCTCAGGGAAGTCTCCTGGGTGCCAAAGTAAGACAATAAGACAGCGAGGGGGATCCCGGCACAGCTGATCGTCGGAATAGCTGATCATCGGGAGGAAAAGAAAAGAAAAAACCTTAACAAGTGACTGGGCAGGGGAAAATACAGCCAGCGATGTCTGTATGCATGCATGCGCGCGATGTGGCACATGCATGATAAGGACTGATTGGGCAAGGAAAGGAGGGACAGACAGAGAGGGACCAGGCAGCCAGGGGCACAATTTGCCAGTTCTCTGAATGGCACAGAATCTTAATAACCGGTTCTATAGAACTGGTCCGAACTGGTAAAATCCCACCCCTGCTTATAACCCAGATTCAGATGTCCAACATTTACCCCATCACCACAGCTACATGAGTGCATTTTGAGTGCTTGGCTACCAGGCTTCATTTACTGCTGGTTGCAGCATCCCGCGGCCATGTGACATAACCATTTTCTGCAAAACTGCACCCATAACAAATAATTGGTTTGCTTAACAGCTGCCCTATTCACTTAACAACCATGGGTTTGCTTAACAACCATGGATCTGCTTAACTAACATAGTAATTTGCTTAACTGCTGCAAAACAGTTGTAAAATCAGGTTAGTCATGTAATGTGGCTCTATGACCATCATGACGTTGCAATGATGGGCAGATGCTATTAAAAACCATAACTCGACGTAGTTTAGAAAGAGCATTGCTGTACAGGGGCATTCCATTTTGATAGCATTCTGCATTCTAATTCTGAAATGGATCAAGTTCTTGGTAATCAGAGTATATAACAATTCTGACCAAATAATTACTAGTGATTTTGCTGGGTGGGGGCAGGGATTAAGGGATCAATCGAGGAAATGAGAGACCCAGGTTTTCCCCAAAAATAGCTTCCTATTTTACTTTCTGCCTATTACTTTACAAAATTGTTGCTATTGTGCAGAAAATGAGAAGCAAGGCTCTTGTATAGTAAGCATCTGGAAGAAGTGCTAACTTTAACTCTAAAAAATGAATAAATCACTTAACAATACCACTTATACCGCAAGCCTGAATTTGTCACCTGATGCACAGCAACTCCAAATAGTGTCCACTTGATTGACCTTCATTGTGATTCTACCATATTAGACAAAAGATGAAATTAAAAACCTTTGATTCTTGCAACATTTATTCTGGAGAAATTCCTGTGGAAAAGAACAGTTGATTTTGCTTGCAAGAGAGGGAGGAGTCACAAGTTTAAAAAAAAAATGCTTTGGCAAATCTCTTAGATGCTTTACAAAAGTATAATAAAAATTACAACCACAAAATCCCTGCCTTTATTTTTTCCATACCTAGTCATGGTATGGAGAGAAATTTTAGAGGAATCCTCCCTAATTTTTTTTTTTAGCCCATGTTCTCAAATCAGATTTCTTGCATTTGGACTGGAAAAAAGAAGTCTCAAAACAGAAAAAAAAATCTAAGTAAATCCATTAAGAATCCTTAAACATATCTTTGATTCAGGAATCACCAATTTCTCATCATTGCTTCAGAATATCCAAATAGTGCCTCCAAACTTGGCAACTTGTGGATTTCAACTTGTGGATTTCAACTCCCAGAATTCAAGGAATTGAAGCCAATTTTGGGAGTTGAAGTCCACAAGTTTTAAAGTTGCCAAGTTTGGAAACTCCTGAATTAGGGAAAAAAAACCTCTCCCTTGTGAGCAAACAACATTAAGCTAGAAGAGAACCATTGAGATGAGGGGCTAAACCCTCTACAAATTCCCAAAGGAATTTTTCCCTAAAGTTCCTAAGATTGAACTTATTGATAGTTGTTGGAAAATTGGGTGTATTTCAAGACACATAAATGAACCCAGAATAATAACCCCCTTATCTGTGTTGTTCAAGGGGGCTCAGATGAAAATTATTTTCATAGTATTACTCGATGATATAGATTCTGTCGTGCAAGCAAATATCCAGACTACTGAAATGTTACTTTATTTGCTTTATTAGATTTTTATCCCATCTTTATAATTCTATAAGTAACTCAAGGTAATGAATATGTATGTATATTACTCCTTCCTCTCCTCCTATTTTTTCCATAACAACAACCTTGAATTGGAAGAGGAAGTAATTGTCAAAAGTCCCTCAACCAGCTTTCATTCCCAAGGCGGGATTAGAATTCAATGTGTGTTCCAACTCACCTGTTTTCTCTTTTGGTGTCTCTTCCCATGTAAGAATTCCTTTTAGCAGCAGCTGCAGAATGTGCTGATAGCACTGTCATATTTTAATCCAAAATATCTTTCTTAGAAATCCAATTTCTGCCTGCATTGTTCGTACAGAGCCAAAAATAACCTTCCTAGCCTGCACTAACAGAGGAATAGAATCAAAATCATGTAGAGCATTAGTACTATTTTATAATGCCTTGGTAAGACCACACTTGGAATACTGCATCCAGTTATGGTCATCACAATGTAAAAAAAGATGTTGAGATTCTAGAAACAGTGCAGAGAAGAGCAATAAAGATGATTAAGGGACTGGAGCAGAGGTGGTATTCAGCAGTTCTGGAGAACCGGTAGCAGAAATTTTGAGTAGTTAGGAGAACCGGCAAATCCCACCTCTGACTGGAGATTTTACAGTATCCTTCCCCTGCCACGCCCACCAAGCCACATCCACAGAACCGGTAGTAAAAAAATTTGAATCCCACCACTGGACTGGAGGTCAAAATATGTAAAAATGGTTGCAGAAATTAGGCATGTCTAGTTTAATGAAAAGAAGGACTAAGATGACATGATAGCAATGTTCCAATATCTAAGTGAGCTGCCCCAAGGAAGAGGAAGTCAAGCTGTTCTCCAAAGCACCTGAGGGCAGGACAAGAGGCAATGGATGGAAACCAATCAAGCAGAGAAGCAACCTAGAACTAAGGTGACATTTCCTATCAGTGAGAACAATCAGTGGAATGATTTGCTTCTGGAAGTAGTGCTCCAACACTAGAAGCTTTCAAGAAGAGAACTGGGCAGCCATTTGTCTGAAATGTATAGGATCTCCTGCTTGAGCAGAAAATTGGACAATGAAAGTTGGTC